>NHZP01000053.1:0-346267 GCA_003313425.1 Pseudopyrenochaeta lycopersici
ACGTAGTTCTGTGCGGGTATACATGCCGACAGCAATACTTTTGACCTCTCTAGTGATTGAGTGTGTCGATCGATTTCCTGGAGACATTCACGCCTTCAGCACAGCTGAGCTCACAACATTGCACAACCGAACAGTGAATAGCAGTCTTGTCAAAACTTGCCATCGTTGAAAAATTGCTGTTTTTGATGATGTTACTTATTTGCCAGTTCCACGCCTTGTTCGTTTTCCTCGCCTAGGCTTGTCCGTTTTCGCTTCATCCAAATTTGCTCCATCCTCCCAGCTGTGAAGCATACTAGTGGCCAACTCATAGCGGTTTGTGGCAACGGCAAGTGAATTAGTCATCTCATGACGCTTGTGCAGTTCCACTGCCTCCTTAATTGAGCCTGCACTAACCGAGAGTTCCTGCTGCACTCCATGTTCACCCACCACGGTTTGCTCGCGCACCTCTTCCTCGACGTGACCTGAACTGTCTCCGCAGTTGCGCGCCGGAGACTGTCCTTCTCGCTGAGTTTGTGCTTCACTTCTCTCCAGTCTGCTGGTTTGAAGATCCAGTTCTAGCTATGGATTCTGTTCTGGAGATTATGAATCAATACATCCTTCTGGTGAATCAATGTATCCTTCTGGTACAATCGTGCTCGGCTCGCATCGATGGAAAGCAGGGCTTTATATAGCGCTGTGTCAAATTGTCGAGAGTCAAGCTGTCAAGAGGAGTGAGTGTCAGGCTTAGGGCTGAGAGTTTGTTTGGAGATACCTGGTACAGATGCTTGGCGTTGGCTGCGGCTTGGAATTCCATCACGAAAATAGCAATGATTGAGTTGTCGTCGGTCGGATGAGTAGAGGAAATGCAGGTATGAACAGGAGCAGGCTGGGTTGACTGCATTTTAAGGATGGCATGTGGATGAGTGACCGCCAAAGGTCCACGGCTTACGCTCGTCTGACACCACTCATTTTTGACAAGGATGTTGGAGCATCCAGGCTACTTCCCGTGCGGCGAGTGTTTGGAAGCTGGGGGTGCGGCATTTGTTTCCGAAGGTACCCCTTCGCTCCACTAAACATCGTGCAAGGCAAGGCACCTTGTCTTATCCACAGGTCACACTAAACACGCGGATTCCGAAACTGGGTCGATCAGCGAAGGTGGTGCGAGCACGCAGTATCTTGTCTTTTATGAACCGCTTGATCTCCCGCTAGGCGAACCTGGATGTTTACGTCCAGCAGGTTTGGAATTAGCACACGAACTTCTCGGTATAGGCACCAGATTTGACAAAGGGTGGCAGTGATTCGGGGCTGGGGCTTAGAGCTGCATCACTAACCACAAGATCAAATCCTGGTCCATAATCTCACTTCCTTTACATAATAACGAATTTAGAAGTTCTAGCTACAGCTTGGACAGCGCATCCGACTTTCCACGAGCGAGTCTTTCGTGACTTTGCGTAAAGGTCCCATTTGCAAGCGCCGCAGCAGTGCTCACGTCCAAAGCGAGCGCAAAAAGCGGCTATTAATCCGGGCAGGCGTCGCTTCATGCCAGGCCCATGGCATCTAAGTAGATTCAGAGATGCCTTCTGTGCTGTGTAACTGGTCCCGCACCAACAATGCCGACTGGAAGAGAGGGAAAGAACAGCGATAGCTTGAGACCTTGGCCTTCAGTCGTAGTCCAGTGTAAGATGGCTCCATGAGGCTCCGCTACGCTTCAGCATCTTGTCCGCATGCTATGAACATGGCAGCAATGATGTTGGCAGTGCTGACGTTGCTCCCCCACTGCCCGTTGCGGACCTGTCCTTCCTTCATCGTCATCAACACCGTATAGAGGCGTTCAGTGCTACACCGAGCGCTTTCTCACAGGCATTGTTGGAAAGATTGGCCCAGGCTATTACCTGCAAACCACGTGGTTCTTTGACGTTTCCCCATGACGCGTTTTTGTCCGAAGCCATTTCGCCTTCTATGACGAAGTCCCTCACGCCCAGTTCTTTGGCCGTGTCTGTCTGCAGGAAACGATCACATGCTTGCTGGGTCGCTATCGTGACCATGTTCTGCCCGACCGCATCTCCACAAGAGTAGTCGAACTTCACGTGAACGTTGCAGCCGATAATGTGCGGGGTAAGCTTTTGGAGGCGTGCGTATCGACTTATCTCTTCAGCGGCGTCAGCAAATCGCCTCAGTAGACCCTGTAGGTGCTTCGCAAATGGCACAGCCTCTTCCGGGCTCGAGAAGAAGAAAACCGGGGCGCGAGACATGCCCTCGTGCAGCACGTGAAACCGTACGCCGCCGCACTGGTTGAGAGCAGATTGAGTACTCAAATACGTGGCACATGTGATGCAATTCTCAATAGACTTAAAATTATCTCTATTTTGAGTTTTTCTCCCCCTCTTCTACAGAGCGCAACCTGCTCCTTTATATCTACGGCCTTAACTTCAGCTCTTCGGTCTGGCCGACGGTGAATCCGATATTCTCGGTCTCACCGAAAGTATGGAATTTCGGTCTCTCCGATCAGATATCACCGTACTTTCTAGACCTGTCAACACGCGCTAACAGCTAGCGACGAGCGTCGGTTCGACCGTAGCCAGCGGAGCGAAGAAATCATCGTCCGTCTCCTCAGCTCCCTCAATCCGCAGAAGCCCAGTCAAGCCCACAGGAACTTTCACGAGGCCTACGAAGTTCTCGGTGTTGATGTTCGACGGTTCGGCGAACTCTGAATAGGCTTCGGACACAGTGGGGAGCAGCTAATTGTTCCAGATGTTTTGGCGGCTGCATTCTGACACAGCGTGCGCTAGTAAACAGCGATTTTAGTTAAGTAAGTCATGATAAGACGCAAGACCAATTCCGCCGATTGATTAACGAAGATTTTTAGTTAACTTAGAAGTAATCTGGATTTTCGGTGCTCCCAGACTAAAGCTCTTCGCCGATCGTAATATATACCTTATGATCCCCTCTAACAGCAAGATCATAACTTTCTGAGAGCATGAGACCCCTACCTTTGTCAGTCGATGTATAACAATGTGTGTACGTCGCCTCTAAAGTCCTGAATAGTTGTTCTAAGTCCTCTTCCTTGGTGCAACGGCCAATTTCTTCCCATCTTCCGTTCAGATCACCATAGACGATGACCGGTATTAGTACCGCTTCCATATCTGTGGAGCTTTTCCCTTGAGTGGCGGGCAGTGTTAGAGGGCTCTGCGCATCGTCATGGCTAAGGTTATGATGTGGAAAGCTCGACCGACCGATTTGGGCGTCATCCTGCTGTTGGAGGTATACGTGGTTGAGGGCATACGACGTTCGTGGACGTTTTCTCGCCCAGTTTCTAGTATCGATTGGCGACTCTATAGCTGCATTAATGTCGATTTTTGGGGGAAAAGATTTGTGAAGAGATGGATAGTTTGGAATGACCTCTTTTGTGTCGCTTAATACAGCCATTTGAGATGCAGTTGTGGAGTGCACATTACCGTTGGGACTTCTTCTTTCCGGTGTCCGGTGCATTCTCGAAGCTCCTCTCTTGAGTGGATAAGTTCTGTGAGATCTTAAGTTGCTTTCATCGCTATTAGGCACGGTATGCTCGTTGGTGTCTGCTACGCCGATGCTCATGGGACTTCCGCTCTGAAAGGGGACGCTAGATTCTTGTACATCAAACCTGCAGGAAGGGAAAAAGGCGAAGTAGACAGACCGCCGAACAAATAGAGACGAAACCGACTGCCTCCGGCCTTCAATAGACTGCGCGAAGGTTGTAAGGAACATGAAAGGCTTTACTATATCGTAGGAATCGTCATACTGCCGTCCTTGACGCTTGGCTAGAGGCTCCCCAGGTCCGTTCAAAAGCATCTGTGGATCATTTTCTACTCGAGTTTTCTCTTTGGGCACTCGAAGTATGTTTGTGGCGTTCGCAACAAGTTGTTCGAATGCCGACTGTTCGCATCCCAGCGCGTGGCTATGGGAGAATAATTGGCGAATTTTAGCTTCGAATGGATCCAGACTTCTCAGTCTGTGTATTTCGAGTGACTGAAATCCCATGTCGTAGGCCAAATTGGCTAAATGGTGCCATAAAACTGGATCTGGTGACCGAGGCACGGGGGTTGGTTTGCCGCGTGCCCTCAGTGGACATTCTTTTACCAGGTCAAAAGCATGCCTCATAGCATATAGGTATATTTGTTGAACCCCATTTCGAACTGATCTTGCAAATTTCCATCAAGCAATCGAAATGAATCTTCTGAAGTTTGTATCGCTACCTTGCCATCACTTCGACCTCCTAAAAATGCAGTCCTAGCAAGGTCGCGCAGCGTCCTGCGACCTCTTCGATTATTACTCGGAGGCTTTAAAAGCTTTTGAAGTACTAGAGCAGGACCTTTGAGAAATTTAAAGTCCTGTTGCAGACTTGCAAGTGTCGGTATGATGTAGTGAATCTCGCGCACTCTTGCCCAGATCTTCTGCCTCAGCGACTCATCTTCGATTGCTTTGAAGATTCTTTTCTCTCGCATCGATCTTTCCAGGAATCTGTGGTCATCCATTGACGCCCCAGGACATCTAGATTGCAGAAGGTTTACAGTATTCCTGTCCATTTCAAACATTAGACAGTGGTCTCCATCGAAAATGTGGGTAAAAGTTGTGCGAATTCGACTGAAGTAATGCAAAAATTCCTGTACAATCAAGTTAATCCGGATCGATCGAACAGTGTTTCAGCTCACCTCGTCGCTTAGCGTTGCTATGATTCTGTGCCAAAAACATATGTTCAGATCCTCCAGCAGCGCAGGCATGCTCAGAAACTGGCGAAGCGCTGCACTGAACTTTGTATGCGCGAATATACGATGAAGGATGTCCCTCTTACAATCACTCAGCCACGACCACCAGTGTTGCTCTGCGAATTTATCTTCTAACCCATATTCGACAATTTTTCGAAATATATTGCCCGTCAGAAAAGACTTTACTATTTGAGTAGTCTTCGATAAGTGATCTTTGCGCCTGTTCGCTGATGTCTGTAGGCACGAGGCTGTTAAGACTGATCAAAGTCGTTTGAAATGGGTTTACCTTTTATATAAAGGGTGATAGACCACCATTTTTCCTCTTCCCGTAGCCATATAGATTCCCTGGCAGCTTCAATGCGATGCTTTCCATGGAGACAATGGAGACGGTGTCCGGGAGGGAACTTCAAATGCGGAGGATCCTCGTGCGAGGCATTCAAAAGATTCTCCGGAGAAATTCGAGAGTATTCGATGGCGTTCAAAAGTTCGGTTTCCCCAATGATCGCTGGTACATGATTTTCTGGCTTGGATCGTTGAAGGCCTCCTTGGAGGAAAATGCCTTTCAGCCTTTCGACGTTCTTGTCGCTGAGACCTCGGGGCTCATGTGTTGGAAAATAAAGAGATTCAAGTGAAACTTTTGCCCTTCCCCGGTATCCGATTGATTTTTCCTTCTCGAGTGTCTTTATCGCATCGTCTACATGGCTCTGATTCATGTTCCCGCTAAAGGATCCGGTCTGAATCGCTTACCACGAAACAGCGAATGCTTAAGGATTCTATTAAGCTCAAAGAAATCTCCGAAGTAGCCTTAGATCCCTTTGCTATTCCAACAGCCAAAACAGGCTCCAGACCGTTTAAGTATCTTGTCAGTTCAAGTGGGGATGGCTCGTGGCTAATTAAAGAAATTATGGGTCCAAAAGCGGCTGTTCTGATCTGGTTCTATTTTAGGAGCGACTTAGTTGAGCATTTTTATCATGTGAGTGGTCACTACCAGCTCAACATTCTTAAAAGCACGGGAATCGCGCAACAGTCGCCCCATTGGACGAGAAAATGGCACCTGAACTAGCGAGACTGGACCGCTTTACACTATTCGTGGATGGTCAGGAAGAGAGCCATCAAAAACCTCAGTTGTCGAACGCTGAGCGTTTCCACACACTGTCGAACAATGAGAGCGCAAAACATAATCATTCAGGGCCCATCTGCATGTCCCAGGCCGAAAATACGCAGCATGATATGCCAGCTCCCGTGCAGTTGCTCGATATACAGCACCGTAACAGTGGCGTTCCGGTCCGTTTCGGCTCCCCTTGGATAGTTATCAGAAGATTTATCAGCGTGAGCTAGCTGGCAAAGTTGCGGTGGCCGTCAAGCTCCCTGCGAAAGGAAAAGAGTGTATCGTCAGAAGCGTTTCACGAGAATGTTCTGGGAGAAAGCTAGCCTATCTCCGGCGACTAGCCCACAGGAATATCTGGAAAACTGAGGAAATTTTCGATTACGACAAGGCTTTCTACATAATTTCAGAAACAATGTGCATATCGCTCAGGCATGTTTGTCGCTGCCCCAAATACCCGAGCGAAAATCAATTGGTCGCAATTGTAAAACAGGTACGAGCTTCTTGAGGGAGTCCTCCGGACTTGGTCCAGCTAATCGTCAAAGGTTCTGGATGGCATTTGCTTCCTGGTTTCTCATAATCTCACACATGAATCCCTAACACTGGACAATGTTCTTATCGATTCCGAAGCAGCTGTCAAGATAGGTGATCGAATCCCCAGCAGGTTCCGTTAATGGCGGTTATTCTAACGTAAATAGCTAACATCGAGAGCTGTAATATTGATAATGGCTGCAGAAGGAAAAATCTAGAGGCTCTAGGGCGCATTACCATGATGTTTGATGGATAAGACTGGAAAAGAGAAAGGAGAGGTTCGCTTGACGAGACCTGAGATGTGGTCGCAGATGGCTGTAGATTTCTTATCCCTGACAACAGCTTACACACTGGAGACTCTCGTGGAGGTAAGTCTTCATAATGATGAATCGAATGATTTTATTAACATCTTTAGCACGAGTTCATGAAATTGAAGTGGGGAGAAGGCGAACTGAAATGGTATGTGTCGTACGTTCAGATGACGGGCACAGATTGATTAACAGGACTGGTAAGCCAAAAGAATTTCGTAGCTATACTCAGTTCTGCTATACTGGTACTCCACTGTTGCCCTACTGCTACGTAATTGAGGCCTTGGATTTACCCTTTTACAACTGGAGCATTTTTATCGATACATTGAGCTTATCCATTCTTTCGCATCCTGAAGCACTTTACCGGCAGTCAATTTCCCCTCGATAAATACTCTATGTACATACGAATAACTACCAATATATCCTCTGCAACTTGGGGTGTGGGACCTTTGATTGCATCTTGACGTCAGCATCACTCAGCATCGACACCACTCAGCACAGAAACCCAATCGGCAAGGGCATCACTCAGCATCGAACCACCCAGCATCAGTCACATGGCCTTAAGCTACTTGGAATGTAAGTGGCCTATAAGCTTATGTTATGGTGAGCAGCCTTTCTGGCATAATTTCTGCTAAGATCGTTCATTCTCCCAACCAGCATGACCTCCTCGCAACGTGTAAAGTCTGACCGGACGAGCAAGGGCAAAGCAAGATGCGAATAATTATCGAAGACTTTGGCAGGACTCTTTACAAGAAACTGGAATATATGTGGCCGGTAATTATAAGGCTGAGATTTACTTCATAGCCTGTCGCAACGGTCGCATCAATGGCTTTAGATCCACGGATGAAAGAGGTGACGTCTGGGTACCAACCGACTGAAGCTATCCTTGTAAGACCCTTTTCTTTCTCTCCATACACGGCGCTGAAATGTTTAGGATCAGTTATACCCTCCTCCGATGATCAAGAAGGCATCACGATATCACCAAGCTTAACCATCATGGGAACCGAAGATGTCTCTGCATCCATACGCGGACAAGAGGTGTGATTAGAGAGTTTGGCGGATTATTTAGAACTCTACGTTGGTTACGACTTAAGACGACTCTACGTCTTAGAGACGACCACGCGAAGTCTTGATGCTATGGATAAGTAATCGAGCTATATAATCATTTCAATGATAATGGGCGTACATGGATTGGCTGGGCTTAATGGTTGAAGTGACTAAGGTAGATCATAACAGCAACGATTAGGCGAATCGTTATGATTGGTTACGGCCTTTGCCTTGGTTAGAGTCTTTCGTTAAGGAAATGGCCTTATTTTGAGTGACTGGTCTTAGACCTGATCCAACCAACATAAATGTGGGAAAGGCGGACTGAAAAATAAAAATTGCCCTCTACCTACATTCTGAGAACACAACACGCCTGCATACCAGAAGGTCTCTTCATGTTCAGCAAGAGAAACATCCTTTGGTTTCGGCCCGTAATGGGCTAAGGAACCCGAATGTTGTAGCAGATGTGGGTTTGGTGGGTACCCCATGTCGTAGTCTCGTAGGCTTGACCAGACTCGGTATTGTGCAGCCTACTCGCTTGTCGACTCAATGTGGCCCAGTCATCTTCACTTCGAGAGCGGAAGGTGTAGATACAGTCGCTAGCGAATGCGGCTTCACCCTTGCAAAAAGCTGCAACACCGTTTCACGCCGATCTGCTAGCAAGTGCGCTTAGCCCCACCTTCCGTACGTGGTTAAAGCGCTAACCGTCAGCATTAACCAAACGATATTATTGGTCAGCGGTCGACAATACCTGGGCCAGACCCATGTTTGGCTGATCGGCTCCAGTTGGTGTTGCGCCTGCAAAGGTGAAGCCGCATTCGCTAAGCACTGTAGCAGCGTATCATCTACGTTCAATTACTGTAGGACAATGTTGTTGCACCATCGCTTGGTGGATTGCTGAAGTGACGATGAATGAGGTGTTGGCACCGGCAAGAGGCTTTTGCGTCCACAGTAGCTATCCCGCCGGTATTCGGCCGAACAGGGGCTCTCCCGTGACTATCCAGTGAGGGCCCGTAACCACTGCCAAGACACGCCAACTCAGCACTCAGCATGTACCCTCCAAGAGAGTTTCTTGTGGGGCTTAACACTGCGGTCGGCACAGGGGAAACTAAGCACAATGGCAGGACAAGTTTGCAGAGACTGAGCCGTGGCAGCTGAAGGAGCCAAAGTGGCACACCTTATAAAAATTCTCCAGAAAGATGCTAACGCAGCGTCGACTGCCCGCGAGTGTGACGTTCGACATGCAGCATACCAATTCCACTAGTTACCACACTGCCGGGCCGTTAGGCCGAGCGCCACTAATGGACAGTTAGCGACTGTGCCGACTGGGTGCCGGAATGGCCGCATAGTTGTTGAGTCACGTTACCAGCGGTTGACGCCCCTGGGGGCTGTGTTTGTGGGTCAGCGCCGAGCCGCGGACGGGATGGGCGGCGGAATTCCGGGATAGTGAGCTTCTTAGGCTAGGGCGGACCGACCCCTGCCATTTGACTTCGGACGCATGCCTCTCAGATCGAATGCAGACGAATAACCTGAACCTTTGAATACGAAGGGCAGGGACTAGGTCTCTCTATGTCGTGCATTGGGAATCTCCGATCGGAGAGCTGTGGGACCTTGAGAGGCTGAGTGACATGTGTAGGCGGAAAGGCAGGTACAGTCGTTAGCGATTGCGGCTTCACCCCTACATACTGCTGCGCAACGGTTTTGAACAGCCCCACCTTCCGTATATGGCTTAGCGCTTGATGTCTGTTGCAAAACAGTCGATGTGATTGGTCAATCGTTGAGCTAATGTGACTGGTTTCTGGAATGCTCCCTGCAGGGGTGAAGCCGCAATCGCTAATGACTGTATACCTTCCTCCTGACCAGCGCTCCGTCGCATTCAAAGGTGGGGTAGGAAGCCCGCTAGGGGCAATTGCAATTTTTTGAGTGGGTGTGGTAAGCAGGGTGGGTAGCACCGAATCGAAGCGTACAGAGGGTGAGGACGACGGAGACGGTCTGTGTGACTGTAGTGTTGTGTATCACCGATGGTAGGATGCGGTATATTCGAGTCAATTCGCGATAGGGTGATGCCGTTCGGTCCAAGGGTTTGTTGAAGTAAGTTAGGACGTTCTGAATGTGGTCAGTTGATGACGGAATCCATCGACGACTAGTCGACCGTCGCTGCGTGTCATTTCTGTCGCGTTTGGTTGTGCCTCATCTCATTAACTTTAACGGCCGCAGCTGAGGGATGCGCAGTGGACTACAGGAAAGCTGCGGCCAGTAGTGGATGTTATTTTTGTTGGTATGGGTACTCTAATAATGTGGCACATGTGATGCAATTCTCAATAGACTTAAAATTATCTCTATTTTGAGTTGTCTCTCACTCTTCTACAGAGCGCAACCTGCTCCTTTATATCTACGGTCTTAGCTTCAGCTCTTCGGTCTGGCCGACGGTGAATCCGATATTCTCGGTCTCACCGAAAGTATGGAATTTCGGTCTCTCCGATCAGATATCACCGTACTTTCTAGACCTGTCAACAATTTTGATCCTGTCATGAAAGTGATTGATGTTTCTGCCGCAGGAGAAGCTTTGCGCATCTCTTGGCACCCAAGGTCGGCCCGTGGATTTGCCGATCCAAATCCCTCCAAGAAACGGCTCGAAGTCACCAACTCCACCCCAACGCCGCCGCGACCTGGACGCTCGGAATATGAAGGCATGCAAAATCTTAAACCCTAGCCTCGGATGCCAGGCAAAGAATGTCGTCCTCGACAGTGTTGGCCCCGCTGACGTTCGGCGTGTCAGCAAGTCATCAACACGCTAAGCTCCCGTCCTATCCACAGCTACCGCCACGTTCACATCGACCTCACCGTCCATCAACACTAAGGCATGGTGTACAATCAAGTCTGTTGCCTGAACAGGGCTCGGCTCATCACGATGACGAGCTAGATCCGGACGCATCCGAAGAAGCGGATCGATCGCCGCAAATCTTCATGCCATCTTTCAATGCATTCCCGACTACCCAGATAGCAAGCAGATCCGCAGGACGCCTAGGCACACTCACAATAACCGACCGCTCGCTTTTACCCTCGCTTGTCATCCATGTTGATCGGGCTTCAAACTGGTGGGGGCGAAAGGCAGGAAATACGATGGACATGCGAATTCCCAAGGTCGCTTTTGTGATTTTCTGGTATGCACCTGGTCATCTTCACCACAACGTCGTTCGGGAAGCATTCGAGCGAGGCAATGTCAAGGACATCGCAGACTTTCTGAGGCCGGGCATCATGACCCAGGCGACTTTTGGCATTCGCGTCAACCGCATTCGTTTAAGACAGACGGATCATCAAGGTCGGATACTGTACGGAGATCTTCATACAGGCGATGTAATACAGGTCTATTGTGACTCGATCAAGGGAGAATACTTGGAGTTCAAATGTAATTTCAATGTCGGTTGGGGCAAGGACCGCCGAGGGAATACAGCTAAATTTCAGGTTAAGGTTGATAAGAGAAGTCTTCTCTACCGGGCGGGTTGAGGTCATTGTACTGTTGGACACAAGAATAAAGAAGAGGATGGAGTACATGGCCCGCTGGTCAGCAGGATTGCTGTACTGGAGCTGCACAAGCGGTGCGAGGTATAGCTAAATGTTGACGAGGAGGGGGTTGCAGTGACTGCTCCCATGTCTTATTTGACGTAATCGCCTTCAACTCAATGGCTAAATACCACCCTAGTTGGGTTCACTCGGCGACTGGGTTCGACAACACGCCTGTAGAGTTGATTGAGGCGGAAGTTCCTGCAGCAGCTGTCGCTTCTCGGCTTGCTTTCGATCTCCTGCTACCTGCTGAGGCTAGGAATGACCCCATTGCGAGGCGAGAGAGTAATGCTGACTCGTTGAAAAGACGTGGCTTTTCGTTTCTGTTCTTTGTCAACGGTATGAAAGCAACGCAGAGTCTGTATGTCGTACGGCATCGACGGAGCGATATCTGATGCTGTAACGGCAGTAAATAGGTACGTAGCCCAGATTGCCCAGGGAGGGAACTGCAAAATGCGCAATACTCGAGCGAGCTGCACAAAACCAGTCAGTAGTGTACAAAATTAGGTGGTGTCATTGATGGTGGTGTCATTGATGGCGGTGTTTTTGCGGTGCCAAGAAATGCCCTAACGATCCGCTTAGGTTAACGATTCGCTTGTGAAATACGTTATGCACATCCTTACTCGTTTACAGCTCGAGCATTTTTATCAATACATTGAACTTGTCCATTCTTTCGCATCCTGAATAATTCCATGGCCAGTCAATTTCTCCAAGGTCATTACGAATATAAACTCTGCAACTTGTGGTTTGGGACCTTTGAACGCATCTTGACGTCAGCATCACTCACACCACCCAGCGCCAGTCACATGCCCTTAGTTATTTGGCATGTAAACTATCTGGTGAGCTGCCTTTCTGGCATAATTTTCTGCTACGGTCGTTCTCCCCATCATCATGACCTCCTCGCAACGTGTAAAGTCTGACTTACGAGCAAGGGCAAAGCAAGATGCAAATAATTACCGAAGACTTTGCAGGGCCCTTTACAAGAAACTAGAAAAGATGTGTCGTAATTATAAGGCTGAGATTTACTTCGTAGCCTGTCGTAACGGTCGTATCTGGCTTTAGATCCACGGATGAAAGTGGTGACTTCTGGGTACCACCGTCTCAATCTATCCTTGCATGACCCTTTTTTCTCTCCATACGCGGGGCTGAAATGTTTAGGATCAGTTATACCCCCCTCCGATGATCAGGACGGCATCACGGTATCGCCAAGCTCAATCAGTTCGAACCGAAGATGTCTCTTCATCCATGCGCGGACAAGAAGCGTGATTAGAGAACTTGGCGGATTATTGAGAACTTGTCAGATACAAGGAGAAGCTTAGGTGTACTGCATAGGAACGAGCTATCAATAGTAGGACTGATAACTACTACGATCTGCGGAACCTCCGGAAGCAGAGGAGATATAGGAAAAAGCGGGGGACAGGACACGAACAAGAGAATGATCATTTTTTCGACACCTCATCTATCATCTCAATCATCAATTTCCGCTAAGCGCATTTCAGCATTCCATCTGACAGAACTATATGTCGATTACGACTTACGACGAATTTACGTCTAAGAAACGACTACGCGAGTCCCGGTGCCTTTGGATTAATAATCGAGCTACAAATGCAAAGCATTTCATGGTAACGGGCGTATGCCATGACTTGGTCGTTTCCAGCCAATGCTGTTTTTGGATTGGACTAGATTAGATTTAGATTTGGGGCTCCTGGAGCTCCAACCCAAACATGGCTTGGCTCGCCTCATAGGGTATGGTCAACTGGATCTATTGGAGCTCCAATCCAATCCAATCCAATCCAATAACATCAATTTTCCAGGGATGCGAGCAGAGAAAACTGAAGTCAGTCGCTTTGAGAAGTCATCTAACAGTGGGCGCAAACGCGGCTTGGAGCAGATTAAGCAGGATCTCGATAGTTCCTTGCGGTCAGAATTTTTGTCGCTTGTCTCCAATCGCACGATTTGATAGATTGACGTACTAGCATACAAACCCAAATCACTGTAATGAGCCTGAATCCGAGATGGAAGCGATTTTCTCAAAACAAAAAGCGTAGTTCGTATGGTAATAAGTTATATAAGAACTCCACTATGAGACAGTGTAAACCAACAAAGTATTTTCTTTTGCCTCATCTGAAACAGAACGGTCTGGATGGGAGTCCTAGAAGAGAGTCTCGGGCGAAGTACGATCACCATTTCTGGTAGGTCCAATAATGGTTTCGCTCAATTGGAGGAGTACATCTGAAGTCAATATTCGAGATCATCTTTCTGAACCCTCGGTCCGAAGATCCAGTCTGTGGACAAGATTAGCAAGCTACGTTTTGCTAAAGAAAGATTGCTAGACTCACATTGTGCAGCGTACTTCACATTTATTTCCGGTTCCTGGCCCATACACGTTACAGGTATACTGCCACCGGCTGTCTCAATACGATAGACAGTGTCGATACCGCCTCGTGATAGATTTTTGGGATCTGTCAGAAAAAGCCACTTTAGCTGCGGACCTACGCCAGCCCATGGGTGAGAGGATATAGGTGCATCTGTCTCCTCGGATTTGTGAACTATAGCAATAGGATATGATGATTGGTCGAACTGGTCGAGCGCGAAGGTCGGTAGATATTGACTGAAGTAGTGATGACCGATCGGTTGCTGGAAATTTGGGCATTGTAGAATTTCACCAAGCCGTTCAAGCCAGGGGCTCGCATCGAGAGCGAACCTAGACACGAAGCTGATGGTCGCTTGTGCAAGGTCGTTGTCTATCAAGCATGTGCCAATATCGTAAAGTTGAGCTCCATTAGTGTCAGCATACATAATTACAGGAGAAGCCTTTCCATAGAAACAACGTTCGAGCACACAGACACTTCATCCCTGTGTCGTAGCGTTTTAGGATTGCTATTTTCACCGCTGGATCGCTTACCATTTGCGCCGGTCGTGCCAGGAACATCGTTCTCATCTCCACTTGTGCAAGTATAATTCTGTGTACCGATGCCGAGCAGTACGTATTTGAGGTCCACGTCTAGGTCGGTTGGTGAAGGCAAGGCGCTTGTCGGCATCAACTTGACCAGCCCAGAAAGGTCGACAACGCAGCCGTAGAGCTCGGAAGCAGAATGAGAGTGGAGGGAAAAAATAAAAGTCTGAAGTGCTGCTTCATGGTCAATTTGAGCAGGGTGTAGTGGCCCAGACTTGATGGTGGATGCAGAAGTAGTGTGACAAAGCGAGCATAATGTATATGCTGAAGGCAACGGAAGGAGCAAGATGTGAGCTTCCGATGGTGGTGTCATGCTGAGCGGTGACAGGCAGAGTGGTGGCATTCTGAGTGGTGGTATGCTGAGTCGTGCCCAGTGGTGCCCAGTGGTGCCATATGTCGCCAAGTGTTGCCAAGTAGTGCTGTTCTGATCGGCACAAAATCAACTAGTACAGTATGTACTGTCTTGTAAGTACATATCAGTCTGACCAGAACCGTAGTCTGGCCAGAACCGAGCCATTGAATCATGCACGCTGTACGTGAAAAACTTTCAATATCGATTTTTCGCAAGCTCTAAATTGGTCTAGTTTCCACTCGCATAGAAAGTTGGTTAGTCCGGAGGTTTTGCAACCACACCAGATTGGTGGTTGCTGGTGAACGCTTGAACTACCTAGGGAAAGCTGTTGCTAAGCGAGAACGGGCCAGCGTGGGATTGCGCAAAACAGTAGCGCCGGACATCAAGGACAGTCTGAGAGCCAATAACTGAAAATGTATGAGACTCCTTATCGTATGAGATCCAGTGTGAGTACTGCAAGCCAATGTTAAAACGCCCAAGTTTCATCATGATCACGGCACTTACCGTAGAAAGTTGAAACCCGAGCCTAAGCACCCTCTCCATGCGACTCTTCACTGTGCTCGGCAGTTCCAAGTATCTCTCCTCTTCATCATGCTCTCTGTCAAACCACTTTGTGGGGAAGTATTCTTGAGCCCATATCAATCCCCTTACAAGATAATCCTCAGGTAGTGGGAGCTCGTCACCTCTCTCACCATCGCCGGGAAATACATCGGTAGCGAGCAACGTATTGATGTCCTGTCCTTGGCTCTGGCTTTGTGCTTGGTACTGGATTTGATCTTCGGTCTTGACTAGCGTATTGAGAAAGGCAACTAATTCAACCCAAGGAACGTTCATAAGAAGCTGAGAAACATATTTACTAGCAGCACAAGTAGTAAGAAAAGAGAGCATGACGTGTACGTGAGGAAGCACGTTTCTGTCGCCAATGCGGAGGAGGACGAGGGCAAACGTATCGTTGGTGATAGACTTGGCGTGAACAAAGGTGGGTTGCGACAAAAGGGCGGTAATTTTTGAAGGAATCTCGATTTCGGTAATCGATGGTTCTAACGAATCCTGATCATCGGGAGATGCTGTGCGTCTATCGTCAGGATTACTTGGGGGTAAATTCTTGACTTTCTCGTACTGTTGCGTAAGAAAGACCTGGCGAAGGGCGTTGTCGTCGACTCCGTAATCAAACCAGCCGGCAATGTTGGTGACAGCGATGTAAACACCCTGCTCCTTCCACTTTGCTGTGACGCGGCCAATATGGTTATCCAGATTGGCTGTGAAGTCTTGCATACAATTTCCAAATTTTTCTAGTTGCGACTTATCGAAAAGATATGCATGAGCCCTGATGAAGTGTGAGTCGATTGGCAGAGCGTGTGAGTAGGTTGATGGACCACCCTTATCAAGGTAGTGATCCAAGAGGGTAAGTATCGAATCACGAGCATTAAAAAATGGTTTGACGCAAGTCAAAGACCTGGAGTAGTAATACAGCTGTTGCAGCGCATTGGGACGCGCCAAAATCGCCAGGTGGTGATAGAGACGTCCTACAGTAGAATTCTTGTCAGCGGCCTTGGTATACCAGAAACGCGCTACACCTGCCCATGTCTCACGGTCTCGGATGTCTTCGTCCTCAATGGCCATACGATACCGCCCAAGGTCCCCTAAACATTCTATCCAAGTGTCCTCGAAAGCTGGCACCGTCTCATATAGAAGAGCCATCATCTGATAGGCCAAATAAATAAAGGCCAGCATATAGTCTATACTGTCAGGAAGACGGCGGCGGAGTAGCTCTAAAAATGAGTGGATCCCATGTTTCCACATCCGCGCAGGCATTGAGTATTTAGCTGCAAGCCGACGAAGGGCAGGTGAAGCAGAAGGGTGCTGGGAAGCCAAAAAGAAATCATGGTGTTCATGGAGCAGCGTACGATGAAGAGCGATTAACGCTTGCCAATGATCTGAAACTAACTTGGTATGAGAATTATCTTGGGCAGCAGCAGCTTGGGCACGGTCGACGTGAATACATTTGGTTTCGACCATGGTTAAGCCAGCGTAAATGGACTTCATTTCGGATGCAAGCTGCTCTTGAGATATCGGGGAATTGTCTGGCTGGAGCAATAATCCAGGATAGCGAGGATCGTATCTTTGCAATTCAATAAGTCCTCGCTTGAAGTGAGTACCCTTCGTAGCTTCGGCAGAATGCTCACTTTTAGGAGGGTCCTGTGGCTTCGGCCTCGTCCGGTCTGATGGGATTGTGTAGGGAATCTGCCTTGAAAAATCCGCATCGGCCACTTCTACATGAGAGGGAGCCTTTTCTCGGCGGCTACGGTGCTCAGAATCTGCTGGACGTTTCTTGCTAGACGGAGGTGAGGGCTGGTGTTCCTTGGCTGGGTCCAGTGAGAGGCTGGTGATATCAGGTGCAGACCGGCCTCCAGCGGTAGCATTCGATGACTGATCAGAAGTACTAAAGGTGGGTCAGAATGCTCCCTGTCACACTTAAAACCCAGACTGTGGCTGGTGCTCACCTGAGCTTTAAGGCAGCTTTCTTTATTTCAGCCCGGGCTTGACGTAGCTCTATCCCGGCGATTTCTGCACTGTGCTCAGCCTGTACGTGATCAAAGAGCTGGTCTACGTTCTGGAATATCCTCCCATGATGGCCGGGGTACGGACATGGGAGGGCGCTAGTAGGTGGATAGTCGCCCTTCTGCGTTCGTAGTGCTGTGATAAATCGGGATTCCACAACGTCTCTGGGATTCATTCTGAGCCTATTCGACCAAAGTGTAGCTACTTTTTTCGTATTTTTGCTGTCGTTTGTGCTGATTTCCGAATATGATTGAATTTTGCGATGCTATTGGCGGTGCAAACTCGTGACTGCTCCACTGATCCCAACCTCCAGATTTGCACACTAGTGGTTTCTTTAGAGCATTACCACCCAGAGTAGTAGTACATGCGATTGTGTGCAGTTTGCGTGTCAGAATCTGCAAATACTCGGAATGAGGCTCCAACTCTTCGTTTGCGTTGAACTGGCGTTGTGCGACGGCAGGAAAAGCGATTTCGCGCACGACACAAGTCGTCAAAAGTGAAAATAAACCTGTTTGGCGGGCAGGTGGGGGAAACTTCATTATATGCGGTTCTGTTACGCCCACCACCAGCTGGGGAGGCAAACAAGGCAACCGTTTTCTTGGCATATAACGTGTTCCACAAGCCAGGCGATCATACAAGCGAGGCGATCAGCCCGATTCTCACCAAAACCCATACATTGTATCTCTACAACGACCCAACAGGATTTCCTATGGCTTCAAACTTGGTGTTTCTTGTGTGCCTAGAGATCCTTTCTCGAGTTTCAGCTTAGTAGAACTGATAATTCTTGAGATCTTGTAGTTCGGCTCGAATTTGGGGGCCAAAACTCGATTTCTCAAGAATCGCTAGACTTACTACTCTTATACTCTAAATAGAGGTTGTAAAAAAGTATTCAAACGTCTTTGTACACTTTCCTAATACACCATTGAGTCGTTGTAGAGGTACCATGTATGGGTTTTGGTGAGAATCGGGCTGATCGCCTCGCTTGTATGATCGCGTGGAACACGTTAGCTGCAGGTGTTGGGATTACATAAACAGACAGACCCCTGCTAGCGCCATTTTCATATGTAGCACTCAACCGACTAGATATGATAGACGTCTCTGACAATAATGAAGACAATACCTATCATGTCGATAGTCTCCTCTCCTCATCGTGCCGAAGAGCCTATAAATCCAACAGCAGGCATCTGCACTATGCATGGGTGGTGCGGACAAGCCAACCATTACGGGCTTCCATCTTGTGGAGGATCTCGGCAAAGTCCTAACCAGGCCCATCGGTAGCGATAAAAGTGACGAGAGCTGTTCGGATAGGGCGCAAGGCCGAGCAATGTTGTGACATGGGGCAAGCGAAGTTTAAGCCTCGGACAGCTTGGCGCTTGGGAAAGAATCCATGCGGTGACACCGTGCATGGTAGCACCTACAGAGTGTATCATATCCGTTGGGAACGAAGTCCGGGTGCTGTGGAAAGAAACTAGAGATGGGTCTATCAACTTGGCAATGCGAATCACGGAATCACCTGGTCGAATCGAGGCAGGTGACGTCTGCGACAGCTCTTCATGGACTTACAGTCAAAGCGATTCAGGCAGAATATCTTTCCTGGCCTCTTCACGGGACGTGGACGATTTGAAAAACGCAGCCGAATATCTCTATAAATGCGCTAAAGAGCTCCGAGACAAGATTGCCCGTAACGAGGACAAGACGCTGGAGCAAAACATCAAGCGATGGTCAAAAGACCCAGGTGCATTTTTTGGAATCTCTGGGTTTCACTCCGCTGAGCAGCTGTCCTACCAGTCTTTGGAGAACTCAAAGAACAAGTTGCATTTATACTAAAACCCTTTCCACAAAATCAGCCTAGCCTGCTTCTATGAAGCAGGCTTTGAGTCCAGCGTTCTTGCCAAACCTTGCCTGAGGCAAACTATGCATTGTTGTACCTAGAGGGTTTGCATCCTGGTTACAAAACTTAGATAGAAAGGAACGCAACGCAATCTGCAAGAGATTTCGCCGAAATATACGAGAGGGGAAAGTTCTCCGCTCGCTCAGTAAATGAGTGCCGGTTGATATAGCCTGTAGCTAGACATCACGGCTGCTGGGGAGGAAGCTGTGGCACCAACTGCGAACTGTGTATTTTGTCTAGTGCCATTGCACAGCGTTGTTGGTTGAGGTGATCACTCTACCTGTTACCTCCTCTCAGGCCCTGGATCCGCGGTACTTGGGCTCAGAAATAGATCCCTACATCTGAAACCTTAGGGGATTTCTTGCGGCCCTTGTCGATCTGCCCCTCCCCAATGTGAGAGCTCTATATCTTTTGTGGCTGCCCATACCGAATCCAGAATCCGTAAGCGGCTCATTTGTGTAAGCATGCATATATAGGCAACCAGAAGTGGCGGTCAATCAGTGGCAGTAGACTGCACATGTAAGTGGCGTTGGACGGTCGCCTTGAACGCCTGTTGCGGACTCGATGCATCTTGCGGAATCTATCCTTAGCAGCATGCAAATGGCATGAGATCAGCCATGCTTGATTCGGCTTTCCTGGAATGGGCTGTGAGATAACCTGAAAGCAATCAAAGAACAATACTGTAACTTAAAGAAATAAAGGCTCACGCCTTATCCAAGAGCACCCCATCGCCTAGTCAACACAAGTCTGAGGTTGTACCCTGAACTCAAGACATGGCAACCAGACAAAAACTGGAACGTATTGATGAGTCTATCCAAGTCACGTAGAACGACGTACGGTTGTCTTACTAACCAAAGAATAAGGTGTAGGAAACGTCACATGTTGACTCTGGGTCGGAGTATGAGTCGTCAGGAATTAGGTCGGAGAGTGATGATTATGATACCGAGAGTTCGGACGAATTTGACGACGCTGTGACGGCTGAGCACTCTGGCGATTCTGTCGGCTCCGATCGTACCCTCACCCTTTTCAATCCCTAGACGACAGCGAATCCAGAGCCGGATATCACTCTGCCAAGGTTGTTTTCATGCAAGAACCACTTGCTGCCACTTGCGTTACCGTGTGAAGTAGGATGGTATTCAAAATCATGTAGAATATAACAATACGCAAGCGCAAGGATGTATTCTAAAATATTGAACGTCCAACTGACCAGACCAGATTGTTGCATCACTATCAAGTCTCCCGGTGGAGCAGTTGCAGCTTTTGGGCCGGGATCTTGATGGCCTTGATCGCGCTATACCTGTTATTGCTTCGCAAGATTTCAGTAAATACTTCATTTGGAGCGTAGTCATGACAATCCTGGCGGTCATCTCAGGGCTAATCTTCCTTTGTTCGCTTTGGCACGAGGCGTTCTCGCTAACCTGCCACGTTTTCGGTATTGCCATTCCAACAGTCGAAGTTCTCCGAGTTTTCTCCAGTTTTGTCTGCGTTGTAGCGCTTCTCATTCCGGGCATATATATGAGGGTTCTGCTGACAAAGTGCTCAGAGCTTCCGTTTGACGTAAAGCAGGGAGGCGTGCAAAGCTTTACTATCGGGGCGTTGGCCCTCGCAGCAATCATGCTTGCTCTTACAACGATTACTTGGATCGTCCAGAGGTGTTTACAGCTGAAGCAACATTCTCGAAAACAGGCTGGAACATGAGAATTTGATTGGATGGCTTTGCAAGCCCCGAGCCATTGGAAATCATAAATTGTCTACGATATTTTCCCTACAGTGTCATCAGAGAGCACTCACTAAACTCTTTGAGATTCTGAGCGAGTGTTGAACAATCTAATTAGTATAACAAATCTTTTGGGCAAGACGTTGGCCACTGTCGGTCGGATTATCAAACAGCCCGCACATTCAGTGACAACCGCTAGTAGTTGGACCGGGTTTCTTCAATTAACAAGAGTCTCACTAGAGCTTAAGTCGCTAGTCTCAACCTTACAATCACCCCGCAGTGACCCTACGATGAGCGTACTAGAATCACCGTCCCTCTAAGTTACTCTTCCGACATATGCGTTAACTCAGTATATGGATACGAAGACGAGACCAGAGGGGCCAGCGCTGAGAAATCGTTGTCTACGCTCGAATAAACTGTTGTAACGTCATTCAGGCCGATCGTCAACATGCGGTTCGTTAAGGTAAGGCCGGGCAAGGCCTCTGATAGCTTGGTAACAAGTCGTGGTAGGTACCGAGACTTACCACCACAAAGCCTGGAGATCAGGGTCAGGAAGCCATGAATCAAGCCGTGAGAGCCAAGGGTGGATGCATCTGGTAGAGAAGATGTGCAAGCAACGACATCAATAAGACAACAAGCGACGTCGAACAGCTTTTCGATCTGCAGTAATGTTAGCTCAATGTCCTCCTCCAGTATGGCCTTACTAGGAAAAGTAATGAGCGGCTAGTTTTGGCACGTATGCAGGGGTAAAGAAGGAGTGAGATCAGAGATAGACGCTAAAGTGGGGCCCATGCGGCTGCGCGATGCAACAGGATTGTTAGATCAAAATGAGTAGGGATCCCAGTGCTTTGCATGAGGAACCCAACGGGAGTTTGGAGTTGAAGAATAAGCTTTAATAATACTCACCAGTCCAGCACCGTGCACTTCCATAGCTGGTTGTGAAAGATGGGCGGTCATTGCAAGCAAGTCCCTCGAGATCTGAATAGGGTACTTCGAAGTCATTGAGTTGTCACTCGAGACGCCGCTTACTAGTCCTTGACACACACATAGTTTCCAAACCATCGCCCGTAACCATTGCTGAGTGACGCGGATTTCGACAGCCTGGGCTTCTGTGCATTCTAGATATGTTGGAATCGCTTCGGAGAGCTGCGTTTGCAACTGTGCTATCCGAGCTGGATCTACACGCGAATGGGCTCCGTTCCAGAGGTTAATAAGGCTATCGTCAATGGTTTTGTACAAGTTGATGAGAAGTTCGAGTCCCACCCCAACACGTCTATCGGATGGCACCTCGTCCAAGGAAGGTGGATGAACGGTTGGAAAGAGCGAGACCGGGCGGCACTTGTGAAGGGCATATGTCCTGCAATAAATGTGAGCCGAAAGGGTCACGAAATTGATATGTGGAAAGACAGCACAGAAACCATACCTTTCCGCCATGAAGAGAAGCCAGTACAGAACCCGTTTCCGAGAAATGTCAAGGGGGTCGTGTTTGTACGTTTCCTCATCGTGCATTCCGAGGAGTTGCGCTTGCGTTATGGCTTCCCGTAAATAGGACCAAGCTGTATTCTCTTTCGCCAATCCAAAGTAGCTGCCACAGTAAAACCACGATGTGAGAACCGTGTAGTGTGTGGGACTCTCACGATAATCGTAGCTTTCCCGCACTCGAATTGACTCTTCGAGAAGAACATGCCCAACGCTCACGTTCGACTCCTGGGCCATCCCAGGCTGCGGCAGCATGCCTGGTGACGCCTTCATGTTGGCTTCTATCATAACGTACGCACACAGCGCCACAATCATGCAGTAAGCTTCCGTGGAACGCTCCATGTTCACGACGGCTTCTTGTGCTCTCTGTTGGTGAAGCACAGGTTGTGAAGGATATACATTGGCGAAAAAGAACTCAAAGCAACTCTTCACACGCCCTGGAGGTAATAGGCCGGGTGTGCATGTATATGTCGAAGAAAGTGCACGCCTGTCGAACCCCGGTTCTGGAGAGATAACTGCACTAAGCTGGGCGTTCCGTTGGGTATTGCGAAGCCCAAAGAGCACCTTGTCTCGGTTCCCTTTTGGTCCTTTTTTCTTTGGGATGTCATTGTATGTGCATGCAAGACCAGCGGAAGCGCACTTTGTGCACGGTTTGGTGCCCTTGTCGATGCATTTTGTTTTTCGTCGGCGGCAGCTGTAGGAGTGAATGTGAGCGATTATGTTAGTGGGGAGAGGCATAAGCATACGCACCTGTCGCACGAGCGCTGGGCTATAGCAGGAGTGCTAGTAGTAGAAGCCATGATAGGGCCGTGTGCTGGTGGACGAAACTCTTGTCCCACCGTGTAGAAAATCAGGCAGTCGACAAGCGAACCAGTTGCTACTTATCGTACAGTGGTTCTCAGCAGGCAGAGTAGATGCACGGCGTAGTGTGATGTACTTGGAAGACTGTGAATGCCGGTTTTATATAGGGCAGAGCCAAGCGGTAGCTTGGCCGATCTAACTACTTTCGTGCGAAGAATGGCGCATCACTTGGAGGTATTCCATGTGAAACACAACTGGATGAGCTCATTCAAAATGATCCAATGGAAAATAGGGCAAAGGCTAAAGTGTGAGACTAGCATGTTGGAAGAAAAAATCTCATTATGCAACGTGCGGTTTTCGCTCATGAATGCGCAGCCTTCACTTGCAGCCTGCAGTCATACGCAATCTTCATTGCAGGTGACTACTGAAGCGCTCCTCGATCCCTTGAGTCAATCCTAACCCCATCACCCTTCTTCCGCTTCTACTGATGGGGCCAGATCTTTATGGGCGTTCATCAAGTTCTGACGCTGTCTCTTCGGCTTTGACCGAGATTGTCCCAATCTCACGAACTGAGAACGTATCAGAGTAGGGAGAAATGATATTTATGCCACATATTCCAGAAGGCAGGTAGTATTATGGAACGCTATAAGTATGAAAGAGAGGATGTTGAATCCTAACAACGAAACAACTCCAGCAGAACGATGTTGGATCGCTTCAAACCGGAAAAGGGCAGCCTACGATTATGTCTCTTCTTGAGCCGTGCAGCCAAGAGGCAGTACAGATTCTTCCTTAGTATTCTTGCGCCTCATGCTGGCTGACCCGTCCGAAAAGGACGACCATGGTACCCTAATATCCCACAAATCTGCTCCACTGATCCTCAGCAACAGATACCCATCAGTTGTACCTCCCTTTGATTCGCCCCCTTCAAATATACCTTGCTTTTCTATACCGTTTTGAGAGAAAATGACCTCCTGGTTAAGCAACCCAACTAATTGTTCCCCACGATATTGGACTGCACTTGCCTTTTTGTTTGGAGCCGCTAAGGATTGCAGTGTAGGCAGAAGCCACTTAGACAATATAGCGACTCCGCTATTCTTCTTTCGAGCCGACAGACTAACCATACCTGCAAATTCGAACAGCTCCAGGCGATAAGAACCGTCAGGATCTCGCAACCCGAAGTAAAAGGAACAAAGCCCATTGGAATGGGGTAAGTTTAATTCTACCGCTTTGATCCAAACTCAGATCGCTGAAATTGACAGCATGTTTTACCTCCAACAGCGTTTGTGGAGACGGTGGTGGAGACGGTGGAGGTGGACGTGGAGGGGGGGGGTGAATCCAACAGCATTTGTGGAGACGGTGGTGGAGGTGGAGCTTGACACGACGGCGGGCATTTGGCTCTGAGAAGCTCGGAGATGTGTTCAAGCTGAAGCACCACTTCTGTAGTTGACCTGAGTGGAGGTTATCAATGTACTGTTTCAATCAATTTTCTGACCTACTTTGTCCATATTCTCCAGAGCAAAATCCCTATGCAGATCAACAGCAGCAGTATGCTGCTTATGGACCAAGTGTCGTTGCTCGTTTGGAAGGAATGAGAGAGAGCTGTTCCACATGCAAACGTAACGTGGTTCAAGGTGATTGTAGGTGTTTGCCTTCCTGTATTGCCTCATTTGCCTCTTTTTGCCACCAAGGCTCGGCTTCGATTGTACAGGGGCGGCGCGGGTTGGGAATGCATCAGCGCGATTCGTCCGGGAAGGTGAAAGCTTGGCGAGCTGCATGGATCGAAGTGCCTGGTTCCGTCCGTTGCTTGGCCCGAGAGCATGGTCCAAGAGTGTGACTCTATGAAGCCATCGAAGTCAAATCTAGGAAGTCAACGTTGGATAACGTTAGCATTTCGTTGATGATGAGGTATTTGTAGTCCTGCAGGTGTGAGCTGGGGAAGACGGCTTGCACAGGAGGTAGATTGCGGTGAGTATGGGCTTATGCTCTGCATTAAATTGATGAAAAACATGTAGAAGCATAACAAGCACAGTCGTTGAAGTTCAAGGACTTTTTCTTGAAGATCTTACGGAAGAAGTGTTGCCAATGTGGAGACTTTTTGGAATCTTAGGGTATGCGCCTTACCAGATTTTCAAGCTCCTTGGCATTCAAAATCATTTCATCAACGTTATGGCCGGAGTTGAGGCGTGGCTGAATTGGGGGGATGGCCGCTACATCTCGGTCAGTCGAGGTGGCGCTAGCGATGGACGCCGACAGCAGGAAAGTGAGCAGGTCGTCGATGGAGCGCGTTGAAGACTGCTGTTCAGAAACACACGATAGGATAAGATCAGAGAAGCAGTGGAGCAGCAGAAGGAGGGGGGGTTTCCCACTTCGATGTGGACCAGCTCACAAACTCTTTAAGCTATTAATACATAAACGGCGAGTTTAGATTAACGCTGGGTTTACCAACACTGGGTTTACACCAACATTGGGTTTATATTAACGCTGAAAAAAGATTAGAAAGCTCATCAGTGAAGTGGTATTTTGGTTAACGACTCCCGTGGAGTCTAGTTGCAGGGTCGTCAATTCTGTCGATTTGAGCGTAGATCTATATCACAGAAAGATATGGTAGCGTAGAACCAGCGGGGTTCGCGACCGTACATCATGTTACAAGCACATGTCAAATTGAAAGAGAGAAGCATATAGGTGGCCTGTGCCCTTCAATTGTACATTCTCCTTGCTGCTTTAGGCATATCCCAAAGCAGCTTCTCTTCGAGGTCGACGAAGCGCTTGAGGACAGCTTTTATATGGTCTGGAGATAGAGGCTTCTCTTCTTGTTTGGCTCGATTGTTGGCTAGCATAACAACATTCTTGATCTATTTACGTTAGCAGAGCATTATCATTTGTCCAGAAGACGTACCTCGCGGCCATTTATTTCATAGGCACTGAAGTTGTCGATGTCTTTATCGGTGAATTCATCCAATTTCTGCTTCTCCTTCTCTCGGGAAATGAACGATCTCCAAAGATCTGCTCTGTTCTTGACACCCAATTGACCATAAGTCAGGAAAAGATGTGTCCGAGACTTGACCGCGGAGTCGATCTTCTGAATGTAATTTGTAGTCATGAACATAATACCTTTATGCTGCTCTAAAGAGCGAATGATTGTTGACCCTATAGCGTGTAAACGAAAATCCCCAGCGTCCTCTCGCGATTGGACTAGTGCATCTGCCTCATCTAGAAGGAGAATAGCATTCCACGAGTGGGCTCTGTCATAGATTGACTGCAGCTTTTGCGCTACTTCATCAGCTTTAGTTCCTAGATCGCCAGCAGACACCGTATAAAGTGGTGCTTGAAGAAGCTCTGAAACAGCTTCGGCGGTAAGAGTCTTACCGCAACCAGGGCTCCCATGGAGTATGATAAGATATCCCTGGCCCTTCCCATCGATGAGGTCGGTGGATGAACAGCTATTAGTACGGTAATGTTCTTCCACGAGACCTTTGAGGTCTTTTTTACTTGAAGGGTCAAGAACAAGCGATTTCCAAGGTGCTTCAGACCACTCAGCGTCGCGAAGACGAGATACAAGAAACCGGGCCCATCGGTTCTGCTGTAGAGTGAAGGCGTGTACGTAAGGCGAAGCGATTAGGAGCTGTTGCTTCGTAAATGAGCTACCCTCCTGATATTCAAGGGCTACTATTCGAACGCTTGATTTGTCGTTTTCCTTTCGATAGCCTAATTCGTCCAGGACTATGCGTCCACTAACAGACAAAAGACTGTGTGCAGGACTGGTGGCTAGGCCCTGGTAATTATACACACCCATTTGCTTTGCAGAGACATACTTTTTACCCCGGCGGAGAAGTTTCTGCTCTAACGTAGTGTCTAAACGATGTTCAAGGGGATATGCGGCTAGTCTCTGGATTTCTCTCGCACCCTTAAACTTCTCAATGTCAACTACGACATCCAGGTATCCAAATTTCTTCCCGTCAAAGCTGAGTATATGGCCCTCGATAAGCCATTTCTCCTTGTAGTCCTTTGCGTGACTTGGTGGTTTCTCCTTAGTAATGTAGTCGGCTCTAAAACAGTAATCATCTTCGTCGGCCTTGAAACTAGGGACAAGCACAATGGTACCAGGTCTGAAGATTGCCCAGAGGTATTCAAAGGTTATGAGGCCTTTTTCGAGCATTGGTTTGAGCTTTTTTGATATATCCTCGTAGTCATGGACGATATAGTTGATTAAAAGTGTACAATGCTGAGCTTTGATCGTGTCGGAAGGTAGAGTGTTCGCATAGGTTCGGATCTCTTCAAGAAACAAGAAGAGCGTATCAGATTCCAACTAGGCAAGGTTAGACGGCTCAAAACAAATAAGAGTAAACCTACCTCTGGATATTCATCGCCAATGGACACGCCTTTCACGTGTTCCATTACCTCTTGCAAGGCTTCCTTCAAATCTATTGAGTTGATTATTATGGATGTGTACTCGAACTCATTCTGCCAGCTGAAATTTCGCCTAACAAGAAAGGCCTAGAAATTTTAGATATTGAGATAACCACTACTGCTAATCGCTGTACCTACGTGTTCATCGTACTTCTCTACGCTACTTCCAGTCATCCGGAGTATCCATGAAAAGTCTATCCTCGTTAATAACGTAGCTAATGGTTTGCGGGCTTTGCATACCTTTCCATGTCTTGTCGACGCGCAGCAGGGAGGATTTACATCCCCTCTTGCTTGAACTTACACCCTCTTTACCATTTCCGCACTGTAATTCGTTGCGTTCCTCGTCCACTTTATAACTCTCTTTTGGGTAAGTTTCCACGTCCTTGTCAGCATTGTGGCGATTCTCAGTCTTGATTGAAGCTAGATTTTTGAATTCAGTCTTACTGTTTTCAAGTGAGGATGATAGGAAGATGTACCTTCGTCACGAGGCGTTTCAACCTTTTCGCTAGCCTCAAAGCTCCCTGCAATGTCACCGAGGCTCTCATCGGACTTGTTCGACATATTTGGAGGGGTTTGGTAGGGACGTCTTGAGAGACTCTTTCAAACAATGACCACGAAAAGGTATAAGGATGGAAGAAGATATGATCGAGAATAATAGATTCAGGACGAGCATTTAAATATGTAAAAAGGGCATGGGGACTTTCAGGCTGAAAATAATAGCCTTGTGGGGTACGAGTCATACGTATGTACTTTGGCCTGGGGAAAAATTGGGTTACAAGGCAGCCTATCCTTTTCGATCAACTCCGGTCATTGTACAGGGCTAAAATAAACTCCAGTGCTAATATGGTGAGAACGGTTTATGGCATCTATGTAAGACGAGTGCCGATCACAACACAAGAATTTTGTAGCCAGTTGATCATTGACCGTAATCAGCCCTACATTCACCGCCTTTGCTTACACTATAGTCTCGCTTCAACTGCAGGGGCATGTCTCAATAAGCCACCTATGGTGATCTGTTGAGCTGAGCCCTCCAGTCGTTGTGGTCTAGATTGGCCAACCTGTCGCTTCGTTCAGACCTTCGGTCCACATCCCAGTCTCCGCTTCGATAATCATGCTAGAGGTTTCGTTCATGTTTATGTCTCAAATACAATTCGACGCCCTTTCTCAGCCGGCTTACTCTAGATGGTCTTCTCCAACCCAATTCTAGACTAGCTTTTGAGGTGCGACACAATCGCTAAAGCTGTATATTGACATATCTCTCCTCATCGGCTGCCTTCATGTAATAATAATTGCATCCTCCAAACTTTATAACGCCGATTGCGGGTTAACCGCCCCTAGTCCCAAAGCAATCCTTTTCTAGAGCTAACAACATCCCATGGACGGAGTTGGGCTTGGCCTGGCTTGGAATAGCGAAACGTCACTACGCTCTGCGTAAAAACCAAATAGGAATAAAGTTCCCGAAGTTTCGACTTCGTCTGTTTAAATAACCCTATTTCGTTCGTTGGTATCTGTAGCCTCTTCCCCTCAATGGTGACATAGCCTGCTAGGTAGAGTGCGTCGTCTTCGTTAGGCCCCCTATTTTGGGGTGGTCTTAGCTCTGTAATACGAAGGCAGTTCATGCATAATGCATACGGAGTTAACAAAGATCAGTTATGCCTTTCTTAGGTATTTCCCATTACTGGTCCGGTGCGCGGGTGGAATTAGCGGGATGAATGGAGGTGGTGCGACGTTATTTACAAGTACAGACAGCAACGTGACCGGCGCCTACCAAGTTCGCAACAGCACACTACCTCCTGCCAACATGTGCGACTACGTGGAAGTACAGTACAAATGTTCCCACCTCCGATACGTTGTTCGAGCATGGTGCAAAAAATACCAGAAGACCCATAACAGATGTCCCCCCAACGTTATTGCCATGTAAGTAAGCCAGCTAACCGCTCTAGATGAAGACTGACAGTTATTAGAGAGCACCGCCTAAATGAGGACTGTCCAGATTGCAATTCAGCTCAAAAGGGACGCAAGTGGGGGGTGTAAATAGCCATAGATTACAGGAATCGCTCGCGGAACATACGTAGGAATTACGCATGAACCGCTTTCTTGCACTATCGTTCGGCTATGTACGCTAATTCACAGCGTTCCACTACAGTTGGCTATAGTGAAAGGTGAAGTTCGTTGTTGTATGCAAGGCCAATACAAGACTCCTTCAAGAAGACCTCACTTAATAGATCCCAATAGCGCTTCTCATAATCTTCAGTTGGAAAAGCAAGAATTCGGTCTGACCTCTCTCTCGCTATAACCGATTGAGGGTTCTTGTTGTGATACGCATCTACGGCTTTAGCGATTTTTGGCTGATAGAATTCTAAGAATTCTTTTAAATGCTTCTCACACTCTGCTATACTGCGATTCGGAAGTCTATTCATTTTACGCTCTTGAAAGATGCCGCGAAGCAGAGCTTCGGATTCGACCGCAGTCCAGGGTTTTGATGGCCTCTAAGGTTAGCATGTGAAGAGAAAAGCAAGTTGAATGCCTACCTCGCTCCCATCTTTCTGTATGTTGTGCTAATAGTGTTGGAATCAGGAGGGTAAAAGCTTCTCTACCGAAGTTCAGAGAGAGGTTTTCTCTAAATATTTCGGTTTCGTTACGTGCCATGACGGACCGTCAACAGGTAGCATATTAGGGTTTGGGAAACGTTCATAGCGAGGGATAGACAGCAATTATATTGATAAGTTATCTAAGCTATGAAAGAACCTAGAGCCACGGTGAAACATTGTATCGAAGCGACATCTCAGTACAGAGACCGCTTGCATTCCATAGTTTCCAGTCGTCTTGATAGAGATACCCTCTTATCTGCATAACGAAACCAATCCCAGCCAAAATCGCAACAGCGGTAAGCCATTTGTATAATTCCTCATTACGACTGTTTGGCTCCCCAGTGCCTAGATCCAGGTCGTTGTTGGTGGGGACGAAACGTGTCCTAAAGTCCTCTTGTTGGGTTGATTCAATGCATGGCATGATGGACTTGATGTGCGTCCCGTCGATGTGCTTGATTAACAAAAGGTGTGTGTGTGAAAGATAAAAGAAGTATCCGCCTAGAGAGGAGGCAAAATGAGTCCTAAGGTATCCACTGAAATTTAACCTATTCACCCATTAGCCCAGGAAAGTTCACTAGACACCGAATCTGCCGAGGATAAACTGCCACCCATAAGAAATGGTTATGTCAAATATTGCATAAAATTGGCTAAATATTTTAGGGGTATAGCGGTCATGCTCAGGCCACTTCTTCCAAGACGCGCGTCCGCGCCTTCAAAGCTGAAATGACGAGATCCTAGTCGTGGTGGAATGCATCGTATGGGATTCTTCGCTCGATACAGCGAGGTGGACTGCATAAAATGGAACACGATATTGTATCAGCCGTCATGCAGCAAAAAGGTGCAGGAAGGCCAGTAATGTGCATACTATCTCATGCGCTATAAGCCTACATACATTCGTCGTGCATGTTGGTTCGAAAGTTTGTGTCATTTTGTGGTCGGGTTCCGCAAAAGGTACATGCCCTTCATGCAGGAAGGCAACCGGTGAAGGATTGGAAGGGCGGTAAGGCGGTGGACTGGAGGACATCCAGCCCTATTGGGAGAACGTGCATGATATATACGCGGTTCACCCTTCTTCTACTGGCACTCATCGACTTTGCCAGGTGCTTTTTGGCGGCGCGTGTAACTACCGACTGGAGCTAGGTCGATCAGATAGGCTGCAACGCTATGTAATGTTATGACATGGGGCAAGCGAAGTTTAAACCCCAGACAGCTGACGCCGTGTGTTGGTCCTCCTTCAGAATGTAAATGGTTAGCGCGAGGACATGATGTCCTCGCGCTAACCATCTTTACATTCCTGGGGACCAACGCACGGCGCCACCGCATGAATTCTTCCCAAAGCGCCAAACTGTCCGGGGCTTAAACTTCGCTTGCCCCATGTCACAACATTGCCCGGCCTTGCGCCCCATCCGATCAGGTCTCGTCACTTTCATCGCTACCGATGGGACTTTGCCGAGATCCTCCACATGGTGGAAAGCCCGTAATGGTTGGCTTGTCCCTACCACCCGCTAAACTGCACCGATGCTGAATATTCACGCCACTGGCGGCTGCCGTGAGGGCTGTTTCGTACCCGCATCCGTGTTTGCGTTTTGCTAGAGTCGACACCTGAGAGGAGCTGACGACCGGGGCTGATGTCGAAGATATATCATGCACGCTCCCCAACAAGGCTGAGAGGTCCTCCAGTTCATTACTTTACCGCCTCTCTGGCCGTTCACCGGAAAGTCCTGCATCGTCGTTTGCCTTCTTTTGAATCCCCCACCCAAGCAGAATGCCCCCAGCTCCTGCATCGACCTGCAGGGCGTAAGTACGTAGGCCCGTCGTCTTTGCGTTCAGATCTGACCATCATAGAAGACACGAGTAGAAACACTCGCCATTGTCGTTAAGGCGGCCTTGGATGGTTTGACGTCTCAAGATATCCAGCATAGAGTGGAAGCTGAGGGAGATGAAAGGTCTTCCAGCTTTTTGGGATCACTTTTATCTTCCATAGCTTCCTGTTCCACGTGTACCACATCCAAGAGGAGTTCTGATGACCCAGGCCGCCTCAGCATCAGTTGTAATCTCGATAATCTATATTGGCACTCGGCTGGTACGTTGCTTCTACTTATCTCTACCATACTCGCACTCTGCGAGTGATTTTGACCTTTGTCGCTGTGTACGGAATGTTGATGACCCAAATCCAGTCTCAAATAAAAGGCCGCTCTTTGCGAGTCTAGATCTGGGTTAGTATGCGGAGCTAAGTTAGCTTACTGTATGGGCGGCCTGGCGGCGTTTAATGAGCTCTTCTATGCAACAGGCGCAAGAACAATATCGGTAGGATGACATGGACATGAACACTCTAAAGGACGCTAATCACTGGAACGGCTCTGTATCGCACGATTGTCACATACATTTGTCATACTTCTGGAGAACTATGCACAGGAAACTCGCATAAGTTGCTAAAATGCTAGTGGCACAGAATTCTGTAACGTGCAGCAGCTAGTAATTGAAGCCACCTTCATGATCCCTCTCCATCTCGTTTTATCTCCTCAGAAAGCACGGTTACAATTGTGCCTTCCCGATCAATAAACCATTTGCCCCCGCCGAACCCGCAAAGGGTAGCATGGTGACCTGAGAGGAGCGTGATCTGTGAACCCATATGACGTAGGAGCTCCATATCGCGTCTAGGTTGTCCGCTGCTGACGATTGGAGTAATTTGGTGTACCCAGGATGAGAGTTTTTGAAGAAGGTCCCTGGCCTCGTTCTGGAGTTCCTCATCAATGTCGCTATATAGTGAAAATTTGCTCAATTGTTCAAGAGCCTGCCATGCGGATCCTGTTGGAAGGGTTGAATCAATTGATGTTGGCAAACTGATTCGGATGCTCACTGTAAATTCATTTCGGGAAGTTGAAACATTAAGCGTGATTAACCGGCCAAAATGGAGTTCTGCACATTGATTTGACGCATGAATATAGTTCGATCGCCACGACTTAAGTTCCGGCATATTGTTGCTTAAGCTATAGGTTAATTAGCGCTGTTTCTTCGTGTGTATTGAAATATTACCTTTCTATAACATCTGTGAATCTTTGGGTAAAGAGCGTGGACTGAACATATTTCGCATTATCATGGAGCCTTAAGCAGGTTTCCATAGACGTGAGAACCACGCCTGCCAGGACTAAGCCGTTTTTCTCCAGGAGGGCCACAGGGTTACAAGGTATGTCTTCCACATCCTTTCGAAACATAGGGGGGAAGTTCACAAGTATGCAGGCCTTATGTTGGGTACCTAACAGCATTCCTGCTGAGTGGACACGAGTGATCTTCTCCACCGAGTACACCATATGTTGATCAATAGCACTCTGTAGAAGGTCTACAATTCTTTTCGAATAAGCAGAGCCCTCTTCCGGAACAACTATATCCCAGTCCTTATAGCTGAAAGATTTTGTTCCCTGTAGTTCTGTAACATCGGGAGACTGCATTATTATAGGAGATAGCAGGCTAACTGAGGTGATCTCGGACATAAAATCAGTCGAGCGTTTCCAGTTTCGGGAGCCAACCTACCTTTTTGTGTCTGGCAGATTCACGTACAGAGCGTGTTTTTAGGGGTGCATATGGTAGTCTAATGTCCAGATGAGTCCTTTAATACAATCATCCATAGATTGACCGCCTGCAGTTCAAAGAACTTCTGACCCCGCGAGTGCGCAATATTGGAAATGGGCTTAGTATCGGTGCTACAGCACTACTTTCAAGAAATATTGCCACTTATGCACGACGTGCTGATAGTAGCACTACGCATAGCGCAGGGCCTCAGTTAGGAAGCCGAAACCATACACGATATACAGTAGGTTACGAGTAATGGGCCGTTTGAAAAGAAATGTTATTGTGAACAGTACCCGTGCGGCTGTGTGAATATGTCGACCTTAGACTGCAGCCATCCAGCCTGGAGCAGGAAGCCTAGGTATGTAAGGGATCCTTTTGTCACCCTTGTTGCAGGCTGAATGATGCGGCGCTGCATGGTCTCAGAAATGGACGTGCAGATCTCTGACACACACATGGTCACTGGCCCTGGAGTATGCAAAGATGCTATTGATGCGCATGGGGAAAATTTGCCAGAGAGCGAAGCTGACCCACTTACGGTAGACTTCATTAGAAAGATCTTGGATATCGAGAAACCAGACTTTGTAGTCCTCACTCTCTACTCTGGAGGACTGGGTACTATGTAGAAGACAAGTCAGAAGACTGCAAGGAACAATCCAGCTCGAGCGGCGAAAATGTTCCTGTCACTGTGGATCACTATGGTGGGGAAGACTACCGGCTGATTCGCTTACCCCAATAACCTTAAATTGACCACTGTGCTATGCACCATTGACCACTGACCACTCAGCACACTAGACCACTCAGCACACCACTCCAGCCCGACAGATAAAGAAACCTCCACAGGGGCCGAAATGGGCTCTAAGCGTCTAAACCAGAATGGTTTGCGACGAGCGACCAGGATATGGAGAGGGCCGTCCAAGCCCAGGGTGAGGGGTTAAAAAGGCTGAGCCTCGCCTGCATGATTCGGCACATCATGTGACTAAGATTGTGTACAGATCGATGTGCAGATGGCTGCTTTTTACAAATTATTGTCACCCTTTTGTGTGCGGGGAATATACGTTCGAGTGGAATGATAAAATGCAGTGTTCTGTGTAATGTGTCGAGCACTCTAGCCTAGCTGTCGCACTGTACGTGTGTGTTAGGACGAACAGTGAAAATGGTGAAGAAAATGAGGAGAATGTATTGTAACTGTGTGTGTGTATTGTATGTATGTAGATGTGAGATCGTCTCCCTTTGTGCTATAGTGAGGAGAGGTGCTTTTATGTCCCTCGCGACAGCTATCATGTGATGATTGATTCCTGAGCCAATGAGCTTCCACCAGGTGGATCTGGCCTGCGACACCCACCCTTCCTAATCTTTGCTGGCCAGCATCACCACCGTGCCTGGTACCAGGAAGATGCTATCCCACGCGACTGGGCTATCTCAGTTAGTGACAACAGCTAGACAACTAATCAGCTTAGAGTAGCGTAGCTAAAGCACTTTGATGCTCATACAAAGACAAGGGTAGTAGGCGCGCGTCGGCTGCTTATCCTTGATGGCCATGAGAGCCATCACTCTCTTGAATTTCAAGAGATCTGCAGATCTGCAGAGAGAGCAACATCTATACCCTCTCATGCCACCTCACTCATCTCATCTGCTGCAGCCTCTTGACGTTAGCTGCTTCTCTCCTCTCAAGAAGGCGTACAGCCGTCAGATAGAGAGCTCGATCAAGGCCCACATCAACCACATCACTAAGCTTGAATTTCTGCCTGTCATTTTAAGCAGCCTTTGATCAAGCTTTCACTTCAGTCAATATACGCTCAGCATTTCGAGGAGCAGGCCTTGTCCCTCTCCAGCCAGACGTTGTCTTGTCAAGGCCAGATGTCCAGCTGCGTACGCCATTACCAGCAGCTCAGCTAGGGGCTCAGCAAGGAGCTCTCTGGGAGCCTCAAACACCAAGGAACCCACGTGAGTTTGAGGCTCAATCGACTCTAATTAGCGATCGCGTTCGACGGCATAAGAGCTCATCACCAGCCTCAATTATTGAGGCACTTAATCAGTTTACAAAGGGGGCTATAGTAGGGGCATATAAAGCCAAGCTAATGGAGGGTAGGTTTGATAGCCTTGAGAAGGCTAATGAGGCAGCAACTCGGCGAAAGCAGCGCAAGAGAAAGTGGATTCATTAGCTGTCGGGCTCTATCGCGCTGTAAAAGGTGCAGAGAGACTGGACATAACTCGCGCACGTGTAAAAAAGATACTATAGGTGCTACTCAAGCCTGCATATTAATATCTATAGAGTACTTGAATTTGTGGTTGAGCTGTACGCTGGTAGAGGTGCTCAAACTTGGTGGGTGCGGCGCTCGTTTGTGCGCGGCGCTCGCTTGTGGGACGCGTTATGGCAATGAGTTATAGAAGAACTCCACTATGAGACAGTGTAAACCAACAAAGTATTTTCTTTTGCCTCATTTGCGCTTCACCTGAAACAGAACCGCCACATCTCAGTCTGGATGGGAGTCCCAGAAGAGAGTCTCGGGCGAAGTACGATCACCATTTCTGGTAGGTCCAATAATGGTTTCGCTCAATTGGAGGAGTAATCTGAAGTCAATATTCGAGATCATCTTTCTGGACCCTTGGTCCGAAGATCCAGTCTGTGGACAAGATTAGCAAGCTACGTTTTGTTCAAGAAAGATTTGCTAGACTCACATTGTGCAGCGTACTTCACATTTATTTCCGGTTCCTGGCCCATACACGTTACAGGTATACTGCCACCGGCTGTCTCAATACGATAGACAGTGTCGATACCGCCTCGTGATAGATTTTTGGGATCTGTCAGAAAAAGCCACTTTAGCTGCGGACCTACGCCAGCCCATGGGTGAGAGGATATAGGTGCATCTGTCTCCTCGGATTTGTGAACTATAGCAATAGGATATGATGATTGGTCGAACTGGTCGAGCGCGAAGGTCGGTAGATATTGACTGAAGTAGTGATGACCGATCGGTTGCTGGAAATTTGGGCATTGTAGAATTTCACCAAGCCGTTCAAGCCAGGGGCTCGCATCGAGAGCGAACCTAGACACGAAGCTGATGGTCGCTTGTGCAAGGTCGTTGTCTATCAAGCATGTGCCAATATCGTAAAGTTGAGCTCCATTAGTGTCAGCATACATAATTACAGGAGAAGCCTTTCCATAGAAACAACGTTCGAGCACACAGACACTTCATCCCTGTGTCGTAGCGTTTTAGGATTGCTATTTTCACCGCTGGATCGCTTACCATTTGCGCCGGTCGTGCCAGGAACATCGTTCTCATCTCCACTTGTGCAAGTATAATTCTGTGTACCGATGCCGAGCAGTACGTATTTGAGGTCCACGCCTAGGTCGGTTGGTGAAGGCAAGGCGCTTGTCGGCATCAACTTGACCAGCCCAGAAAGGTCATCAACGGGAGTGTAGGCTTTGGTCGACAACGCAGCCGTAGAGCTCGGAAGCAGAATGAGAGTGGAGGGAAAAAATAAAAGTCTGAAGTGCTGCTTCATGGTCAATTTGAGCAGGGTGTAGTGGCCCAGACTTGATGGTGGATGCAGAAGTAGTGTGACAAAGCGAGCATAATGTATATGCTGAAGGCAACGGAAGGAGCAAGATGTGAGCTTCCGATGGTGGTGTCATGCTGAGCGGTGACAGGCAGAGTGGTGGCATTCTGAGTGGTGGTATGCTGAGTCGTGCCCAGTGGTGCCCAGTGGTGCCATATGTCGCCAAGTGTTGCCAAGTAGTGCTGTTCTGATCGGCACAAAATCAACTAGTACAGTATGTACTGTCTTGTAAGTACATATCAGTCTGACCAGAACCGTAGTCTGGCCAGAACCGAGTCATTGAATCATGCACGCTGTACGTGAAAAACTTTCAATATCGATTTTTCGCAAGCTCTGAATTGGTCTAGTTTCCACTCGCATAGAAAGTTGGTTAGTCCGGAGGTTTTGCAACCACACCGGATTGGTGGTTGCTGACGAAGGCTTGAACTACCTAACTAGGGAAAGCTGTTGCTAAGCGAGAACGGGCCAGCGTGGGATTGCGCAAAACAGTAACGTACCGTAATGTATGTATGTATCAACGTGGGCGTTGCGTCGTACAGTCGTCCATTCAAAGGTTTCCGCGCCCTATGCGGCAATAATCGCCGGCTGTTCCTCGCTTGCTGTGCCTCTTACGTGTCTCGCTTGCTGATCCTCCCTTCCCCACGTTTTGTCTGGCGCTCAAGAGAATTGCAAGTGTTACAGTTGCTGATAGCTTCCGGTGAGATGTGCTAGCAACATCTTGCCGAGACTCGCATGACGTGATGTCCCAAGTGGGTTTCCAGGTGTTGTACAGTATCGTTGGCAGAGGAATACAGTTGTCAGATAAGAGGCATAAAAACTGCAGTATACGAATACTGCATCGTGGACGGTATCACCTATCAGGTCTGTGTTTAAAAGGGAGAGAGAACAGGACCAACAATGAAGTGGTACTGCGCCGTACTTAGCGCGTCCTGCGTGTAGGTGAGAGCTCATTGCCCCTGTCGGCGTGATCAGTGCAACCCACGGACGTAGTTCCCTGACAGGGCGCCACCCGCCGGTATCGTGACTCGACCTGCATGCGGGCGGGTCTTGGCACCCCGATACCTAGCGCCGTGAGGTACAAGCAACTGTTTCTGTCGGTTATTCACCTGCACCAGAAGAAAGCTGCGAACACATATTGGCTCGAGTTTTGGGCATTGGTTTTCGGCGGCCCGGTGTTTTGCTGGACTGAAGGTTGCATTAGTAAGTGCTCTTCAAACAAAGCGCGGAAGCCCAGCGCTGTCCGCGCCCTGTTCTATCAAGCGATCTCAGTGCCCCTCCGCGCTCTTCATTCGCTGTATTGGAGTGCCCCGGCGGCAAGGATTTAATCACACATTTACATTCTGCTCGCCGCTGCTGAAGTTATCCTGGGCATACGGCAACTTCCTCCTGTCGACCTCGATTGCTCCTCCATCCGTTATCTGCCCAAACGTCAGCGTCGACTTGGCTATCACAACTGCGTCATCAACGACCATGCTCTCCTGGGCCACAAGTCTTAAGAATCGCATTGTCCAGTTGTCTGCCTCTTCTAGTGAATCTTCTTGGTCTTCAAACACGGTAAATGGCCGGATAGAGGAGCGGCTACGGCGGAGCTCGAGTCCTACGGCTGGTTCGGCAAGCCCTCATTTACCTACGCTCCCTCCCAGTCTTTCTGAAGCGCCGCCACATGGTAAGTCTCTTATCCTTCATTGATGATCATTTGCTTGTCTGGTTGGCTGATTATTTTGTTTGGACCTCTACGAAGCCACGACGTGGTATAACAATGGTGCATTCCACTTTGGTGTGAAGCGAAAGAAAAGACACCGAGGGGTCCTCTGCGAGTGGAGCGGGCTTCAGTCCTACGTAGATATTGGCGACTTGCGCGTCGGAAACTTCGTTCACGTCTGCGTCTCGACCGAAGACGATCGGTTAGGCCTGATTGTAGCCCTCAAGCAAGATCAAAGCCCTCGGAGCGCAGAAAACTGGACATATGTACTTTTCGTATGGATGATCTCTCGGAAAGATCTCAACGCTGAGAATGTGGGCTGTCAGTTAGCTGCAGGCAAAACCCATATGCTCTCGAATTGGTGTCAAGTGCTCCCGTTCAATTATTTCAAAGCTCTTCCCGACTGCCATGCGGACTTAGACACCCGTAAGCTGGAGATGGATTTCATCTTTGATGTGTCCAGGAAGGGGCCAAAGGGAATGTACAGCATTCAGAGGCTTCGAACGCAGGGAGACTGTGAACTATTTAACGCCATCACCTGTGTAATTATGATTGTGTTCTGCTGTCTTGTAATCCTTCTAATATATCGGTAGGGCGACCCAACCATCAAGGCTTACAGCTCATCCAATTCAAGCAATGGGATAGGAGACACGGGAAATCATGTGATTAGCAGCATGTCAGGACGGGCCAGACATAGCCGACTCCTTCCCAACCAAGCTGCATACGGCCAGCAAGCGTCGTGGCCCAACGTCGACAACTCTCAATCAAATCCGATGCCCGTTCGCCCGTTCGACCTAGGAGATACTGTAACTGTACCAGCACCCTTCGTGCCCGAGGTTCAGACACAGTATCACGAGCTCCCCATGCATAACATCACCAAAACGAACGCTGTCTTTTTGACATCTGCTGCTGAGCACCCTATGTCGCTGCGCATGCACTCCGATTACATGGCTTCCAGTCAACAGGAGATGGATCGGCGACCTGAACCCAAGCGTATGAGACTCAGCACCCCTCTGCGCTTGTTGTCTCCTCGTCAAGACGGAGGTATTCGGAAGAAGAACGCCCGTTTTGATGTCCTAGCTGAGCGAAATCGATTCAACATCGACCAGGTTACCCAAAACTTCACCAACGAAGAGAATATGCCGGTCCCGTATGTACTCGTCTTTGATGCTTGGTCCGACTTTAGTTGTTTAGCATAATCTGCACTTTGTTATATGCTCTCATCACAAGCTAACGTCACTGCAGTTCTGATTCGACGAAAGATTCCTCACAGAAAGTCTAATTGTCGGGAAGCTACTACCTGCACATAAATTCGCCGCAGACGCGGTTCCAGTGAGCTGGGGAAGACGGCTTGCACATGAGGAGGTAGATTGCGGTGAGTATGGGCTTATGCTCTGCATTAAATTGTTGAAAACCATGTAAAAGCATAACAAGGAACGGTCGCTGGAGGCCAACGCCACTTCAGGGTGCACGTAACCCCTCAAGAAACGTCCCTCCCTAATGTTCACGTATTTATTTCTATTCTCGTCCATTAACCGATGAGGTCTCGACACGGGCTGAAACTATGCTATTGACTCGTATCCAGTACACACAGTTGCTGCAGCCCAGGATGTTACGTCGCCAGGATATTCCTACGGGAACCGCTTGGTCCCTTGATGCCTAGCTAGCCTTGTCAGCCTGCCGTTTCTTTATTTTGCCCTTTGAATGCTTTTGCGTCTTTGCCGCGGACATGGGACAAACTGTTTGTCTGCCGATCGTTACTTTTCTTGACTGACCGCTGCGGTAATCGCATCTCAACTCACGCATGAATGGAAGGCAAAGGAGCAATGGCAGTCCATGATGCTTAAGCTCGTTGATAGCATGAGTATCGACTTGACGCTCACACATGAAGCCAATGATCGTAGGGTTGGTGCTGGCACGTTGCATAATGAGATGTTTTCTTTCAGCATGCTTATTCTTACACTTTAGCTTTTGCCTTTAGTGCTAATGCTGTCGATTTCCATGCAGTCTTCGCCATGGCAACTATGTAGCCGCTTCGACCACGGACACCGCTTGCGTCAGACTGTGTGGCGATGAACACTCGGAATTCGCAATTGTGCAAGCCCTGGACAAACTCTTGATGGAACCAATGTGTCTGATGGTCGGGTGACTTCTTCTTCCTCTTCATTTTCTCCTTGGGTCGCCACCGCGTCTGGCCCCGTTGCTCAGAGGTACAGGTAAGCTCTCCTAATATTCTTTTCTTCTGCACATTCACATGTTTTGCTGCGCCACTGTGGGACCTCTTGTGGACTGTAGTTTCGTATGGCAGAAGTTGGCACGGGCCGTGGCCATAGCAAGTTTTTGGGCGATATGAAAACTCTAATGGGGCAGACTTAGCGATTGCGTCTAAGGCTCGAATATCTCCGATCTTTGCCTTCTCTTGCCAGGACTCACTTTCGCTTGGATATGCACGAACGGGAGCTCCGTGGATATGTTTCAATATGCGGATTGCCGCGTACGCGGCATCGAGGGCCATGTCTTGAGGCTCCTCAGTGGTCCAGTGGGTAAAGATGACTGTGTTCTGGGGCTGGCCATCGCCGTCTCGGCAAGTGGTGTGAAGGACACGGCTTTCCAGCTGGGTGGTAAGCCAGTCCCACGCCCGTATGAGAACCGGGAATGAGCTCATTGATCTGACGAGAAAGGTGGGTTGTCAGGAAACGTAATCTAGAGTACCATGTCCCACGAGCCCGCTCGTAGATCAGGTGTATTTTGTATTGCTTGCTTTGTAGATGTCAAAGCCGGATCAATCAGCGGAGAATGGTGTAGTGCTGCGCCCAATCCAACCAAACTACGAATAGTTTGCTTCTGTGCCCGTCTGCTGCGCTGCAGTGCGTTTCTTTTCGCGTGATGTAGAATGCAGTTTATGTACTCTTTCTCAGGCGCATTAGAACAAGTATCGCTGAACGCACATAGCCCTTTCGCTTTCCTTTCTTTGCGCTGGTCTTGTCTGAGCTCTTTGCACGCGATGCAGGGCTTGCCGTTTAGTGACTCATGGCTAGGATCGTCAGGCCGTCTTTTACAACGTTGCATAAGGATCTGGCTGGAAGCTGGCGATGAAGCTGGCGATGGAAGTCGGGGGGAAGCGAATGCTGCCAAGTCTATTAACACCCGTGCACGTCCTCGCGTAACTTAATGCACTTATCTGCAGGAAAGTCGCAATGCAGGAACCGCGTTCCGTTGGCACACTACACTCGCTTGCACTTGCAGTTTCCGGTTTTTGCGCGCCACTCAACTTCCATCCGCAACCGAGCTAGCGGGGGTGGTGCTGACACTAGCTAGAACCGTCTAGGAAAAGCTTTGGTTAAACGAGACAGGGGCTGACGTGGGATGTAAATCTCGCTGTGTGCAAAAGCTGGAAGCTGCAAGTGCAAGCGACTGTACTGTACTACATGTTGGTATGAGTACTCTATTAATGTGGCACATGTGATGCAATTCTCAATAGACTTAAAATTATCTCTATTTTGAGTTGTCTCTTTTTTTTTTCTTCAAAGCGCAGCCTAGCCTTTATATCTACGGTCTTAACTTCAGCTCTTCGGACTGGCCGACGGTCAGTCCGATATTCTCGGTTTTACCGAAAAGTCTAAAGTTTCGGTTTCTCCGATCAGATATCACCGTACTTTCTAGACCTGTCAACACTACAGTATGTACTACACATACTCGTTCGGCTCTGTAGGTGAACGAACGATCAGGAATGCAGAGAACGCTCGGCACGCTGGACCACTCAGCACACTAGACCACTCAGCACGCTAGACCACTCAGCACGCTAGACCACTCAGCACGCTAGACCACTCAGCACGCTAGACCACTCAGCGCATCGTCGTGAGGCCATGATTCGTGAATGCATTATAATGAGATCATGAAGGAATCAGGATGCTATGTGGAGACCGGTGCATGTAGCTGGAAGCACCTCACCGCTTTCCGGGTGAAAAGACCTAATATGATAAGACCAGACAAGTGGAATGGCGCACAATCACACGAACCTGAAAATCCAATGAGTATATTGTACTGTACGCCTCTTCTCAAAACTGCATACAAAAGCCGTCAGTCACTCTCTAGTAGAGCCATATGAAGAACAGCTTCGCCTTGTCTTCCACGATACTTTGCGTCGAAAGAATGGTTCCAGGAGTTTCCATGCCATCTTCTGCATCAGACCAAAATCGTTCAATGGACTACTGCGGTAATCTCAAGATCCTGCATTCATCGCTATCAGAGATGGAGGGAGCGTCCGTTGACGAAAAAGGTGTGTTTCTCTCCCCTTTCACCTCTTTTCTTTTTTCTAGTCATACGTCCAGGCTGATGGCATTGGACAACTTGAAAGATCTCGGCTGGCCATTCAAGCCTACACATGCCTATACCAGGAGCCCAACATCGTCCGCCGTGTTTGATACGGAAGCCCGCCATACTCCTAGAGCGGGTACTCGATCAGAATGTAAGCTTGAATTCGCCAGAAGTTACTGCCGCTGATTTCCCGCGTTTCCATAGGGAAGCCCGATCGAGAACACTGGCTCATCATGCTCAGTCTGAGTCTCATCTCTCTCATGGTCTCATTAGATGCTACAATCTTAGTTACGGCGCTGCCGGTGAGCTAACATGCCGCCCGGGCTCAACTTTGTCCTTCTACTGACATGTAAGGCACAGAACATAGCACAGTCCCTTGGCAGCTCAGCTGCCGACACGTTTTGGACAGGCACGTCCTACCTGCTTACATCAGCAGTCTTCCAGCCTCTGATCGGGGGAGTGTCGCAGCAGTTTGGCCGTCAAGGGCCACTCATCTTCTCCATCAACCTTTTCACTTTCGGCACCGCGCTCTGTGCGGTTGCACACGACGTGGCGGTCATGCTCGTTGGACGCTGCGTGCAGGGTATCGGCGGCGGAGGCATTATAACCATGACACAAGTCATCTTCTGCGACATTGTTCCTTTAAGACAGCGACCGAAGTACTTTTCTATGGTTCTCGGTTCTTGGTCGATTGGCAGTATCATTGGCCCAGTCATCGGCGGATTTCTTGTAGAAAAGGCATCCTGGCGCTGGTGCTTCCACATTAACTACCCGTTATGCGCGATAGGACTCGGATTTGCGTACCTTTTTGTCCGTCCAGGGAACGTACCGGATGTTCCACTTGTAGAGAAAGTAAAACGAATGGACTGGGTGGGTGCGCTTCTGTTTGTCAGTGGCACGACAAGCCTTCTCGTCGGCGTTGCCTGGGGTAGGATCCAGCATCCGTGGATATCAGTGCCGACACTAGCACCCATTACTCTGGGTGCATTTGGGATCATCTGCTTCATGGTATGGCAGATGTATGTACAACCACATGGCTTGCTGAAATTATCTATTTTCAGTAATCGCAGCTCTGCTGCAGCCTTCTACAGTGCTCTTGTAAATGGGCTTGTCGTAAGTATCCTCACAAGCTACACAGGTTTGTAACGTTGACGAAAACGTAGCTTTATACTGCTCTGTACTATGTTCTGTTCTACTAAACGTCCGTGCGAGCCTCATCGCCTATCCATGCTGGCATCGGTCTCTTTCCCGCAGTCTGTTGTCTTGTGCCAGGCTCAGTCGCCGTCGCAATCCTCACCTCCCGCTTAGGACGGTTCCGCTGGGCGATCTGGCTTGGCTGGAGCATCACGACTGTAGGATGCGGCTTATTTATCCGCTTCGATCGCTACATCCCCAAAGCAGAGTTCGCTGTCGCTCTGGCGGTATTCGGAATTGGGAACGGGATGGTTCTGACCGGTGTCAACGTTGGGACCCAGGCCGTCTCCAAAGTGGACGACCGTGCTATGGCTGCCTGCATGTATGGGTTCTTCCGGAGCTTGGGGATGCCGATCGGTGTTGCTGTAGGTTCTCTCTTGCATTATAGCTCTACCGCGACCTTGCCCTCATGCGCTGATCCGTTCGCAGGTGTCCGGAGCCATCTTTCAGAACGCAATGGCGCATGCGCTTACGGATCATGGTTTACCTTTCAGCATCGCTCGGGACGCGGAACGCTACGTCTTCGTCCTTCATACCATGCAGGATACAGATGCTAGAAAAGGGATGATACTAGAGGCCTACACGCAAGGATTCCATGCTGTTTTCACGGTTATGACAGCTATAGCGGCGAGTGCGCTGGCTCTAAGTTTCCTCATCAGGAGATTTAGTATGGATACTGAACCGTAGGCGGCTATGGACATGGATGAGACTAGTGAAGTTATGGATCGGCACGTCGCTGTTTCGACCCTTCACCTTGGATCAGGACTGTAGGTAGATAAGTTGTCTCGCGTGGAGAAAGATATGCTATTAGCGTTAGCAATGAGCTTCACCGCGATACAACGACGGAATCAGAACATTCAGTCGCTCAGCGCGTTGACATAATACCCTCCTTCTCCGCCCACAACATGATTCTGCCGCCATATATATATCCTTTCTGATTGTTCGTAACTACAAACCGGGTGAAATGCAGACGGAGGTGATGAGTCCAGCTTGGAAGTCACCACACAGAAAGGACTGGTCCTGGGAGTGCTGCATTCTACGAAAGTACTTATACACACGACCTTACAGCTAGCCCCGCCTTCAGAGCCAAAAAGAGACCTTGCGCATACCTCCAAGCTCCAGCAACAGCCATAACGTGCATGACGTTATGGCTGAAGCCTGGTATGCCGAGCTCCATCCCGATAGCGTTGTCTAGCAGATGAGTCGCATAGATGCCGCCTCCTATGCTGTTCATCAAGACAAGACCGCCAAAATCCGTCAGCAGGCTATTATGCCGGCCGGGTGCATGGAAATACCAACAGTGAAGCCCAGGCAGGGCTGCGAGTCCACCCAGGGCTACATGCGTAGAGAGGCGACGCCACCGCCATGTGAGATCCTGAGGCTTGGTCTCCCATAGGCGGGCCAGACACAAAGCTGCAGCGGAGGACACTAGAAACACATAGGCTCGCCTCTCTCCTGATTCAGTGTCGAGTGAGAAAATTACAAAGGAGACCGAAGACGCCCAAATGACGCTGACTATCCAAAGATGATCGATGCACAGCCATAAGCTTGCCTGGGTGTGATTCGCGAACACATGATAAAGCGTCGAACAGCCGAAGCAGAGCGTGGCTGCTGTGAGGTACACGATAACTACAACAGCGTCGTAGGTGAGCGTACTGGTACAGTCGACGGTGAAACGGATTGTACTGTAGCAGAACCAGAGTGCACCGAGGAGATGGGTCCAGATGTTGATTGTCTCTGTATGAAGACTTGTAATGGAGGCAACCGACTCTTTGTAGGAACTCGTGCGGGGCCTTTGGCGACGGAGACTTGTGGAGACCGCTTTGGGTGCGCATGCCCAAGGCCATACTGGCGAAATGGTACGAGTTGCTGTAGGAGGTTTATAAGCCGACATTACCTTTGCGAAGTTGATAGTAAAGGTAAAAAGAGATTGATACTGTATGAGCTGCTGCGGCAGGTCGTGAATAATGTCATTCAGGCAGTTCATAGACCAGAGTGCGAGCCAACGCTTCTTCTCGCGAAGCCTAGCCGTGATGCGGTGGTATGCCGAGTGGTGGTATGCCGAGTGGTGGTATGCTGAGTGGTGGTATGCTGAGTGGTGGTATGCTGAGTGGTGGTATGCTGAGTGGTGGTACGCTGAGTGGTAGTATGCTGAGTGGTGTGTTGAGTGGTGGTGTGCTTAGTGGCGGTTCATCGGCAATGCATTAAGGAGATGCATCAGAGATGAGTGCTCTGTAATTCTCCCTTCTGACTTCTATATATATCCCGTAGCCTCCCAAGATGACCACAAGTATGGTCTACCGTGGAGGCTGCGCTATCTTCCGAAATATCCGCGTAACGTCCAAGCAAACACTAAAAGCTTCAATACCAATACAATCGATATGCCGAGCAATTCATCGCATGCATCCCAAACGACGGCTGTTATCGGATCAACAGGGTTTCTGGGTCCATACATCCTGGCATCTCTGCTTAGAAACCATGTTCAATCCAAGATCTTCTGCCTCAATAGGAGCGTCGACAGCGCTGAGCGTACGCTATCGTCCTTGGAACGAATGTACGAGATCAATCCCAGCATTCGCGCTCGACTACAATTTTTTGTCGCCGACATCACGAAACCAAACTTCGGGTTGGAACAGTTGCAGGTGAAACTTCTCACATCCGAGGTCGAAGAGATGATCTTTAACGCTTGGAGTCCGAACTGGAGCTCACCTTTGAGTAGCTTTAAACCATTCCTTACGGCAATATGTAACGCTGTCGGCTTCTGTGTGGAGAGCTGCAAGCGGCCTCGCATTGTCTTCATCTCGTCGATCTGCGCTGTCGGCGAATGGCCTCGAGAACACCCTACCAAACCGCTAATACCCGAGGATGTTGCTTGGGATACCGCAAGCGCTATGGCCCACGGCTACGGCGAAAGCAAATGTATTGCTGAACAGCTGCTCGCACGCGCAAATGCTATCTTCGGACTTCGTGTTGCTATTGTGCGCCCAGGTCAGATTGGCGGACCGTTATCGCCGACCGCAGCGTACAAAGCTTGGCCAATTCAGGGATGGCTATACTCAGTCATCAAGACCAGTAATAAAATCGGGTACTGGCCTACGCATGTTCAACCTTTAGATTGGATTTTCGTCGATGTGCTTGCTGAAGGAATCGCTACGATTACACGAACCGAGTCCATGAATAAGGATTTACAGGTGTACAACATGATGCACCCAGAGCCTGCTCAATGGGATCTGCTACATTCGACGCTACAGGAAAGATTCGGATTGAGAGCGCACAAAATAAGTCTTCCGGAATGGCTAGATAAACTGGAGCCAGGATCTCTGAAACTATATGATTTCCTCAGGGCAGCAGGAAAAGGAAGAGAGTACAACATGGCTTTTGAGAAAACCAACGCGCTAGAGCTTCTTTCGGCAGTAACGCCTATCACGGCGGATCAGCTCGAGACATGGTTACAGGGATGGAATCTCAACTTGGATGGCGTCAAGGCAAGGATATAATCATGATTTTCGTGCATGAAGGCCAACGCAGCCGCGAGGTAGCCGAAAGCGCGCACCAAGACAGCTACCATCGCCGCCAGACGCTTTCCCGGTAAGCCCGTCTCTTCAATATCTCGCGCAGTGTTCCAGTACTCGACGAAAGTCTCCATCACTGGCCACAGGCTCTAAGATGATACCGGAGTTTCGTTTGGCCATGTATGTGGCAAAGACACTGATGATATTGGAGTGACTCCCCAAGCTGCGGATGACCTCCACCTCGTTGTGAAACACTCTGGTTCGCTCGTTCCGGACTTTCGTCATGGCGGAAATTCGAACCGCCTTGCGTGCGTATGACTCCTTGGTGTGCGAATCTTTCACCTTTTCTACTGTCTCGCTATGGCCATGGCCAAGGTTGCGTACATGAGTATATGGGAGCTTCGACTCGTCGACATCGTCGTAGTCTTTCCCTTCCTCGATCAACAGCATTGACTCAGTTTTGCGGGTGCTCTTCGTCAACGACGGGTTAGAGGGTTGGGCAGACGATCAATTGAATAGCTGTGCACTTGACAGCAGAGCTCTCATTGGATCGGACTCAGTTGGATTGGAGCTGGATTCACCCTATTCTGCTTCGGACTGGACTGAAGTGCTGCAGTGGACTGGATCTATGGCTCCGGAGCTCCTGTGGTTTATACCTGTTTAGGCATGAGACTAGCCGTTTTTGGTAGTTGCACTGTTGGCTCAGAGCCTCAGAGATGTCGCAGCCATAGAAAAGCATCAACCAGCTACCAATGGTTCAAATACTTGACTTAAAGCTAAGTAGCAAAACATAAATAGGTAAACGTGGGAAGAAGTTCTACTACTACAAAGTCTAAGTAACTATTGTTTTTCTCGCTACATAGTGGTTCTCGCTACGTAGGGAGGGATGTTATACCGATGCCTTGAAATGGATGGATTTGGATATCCATTCTGCATCTGGATAACCGAGATTTGGATGGCTTTTCCAAACACATCCAATTCAGATCCATCCATTCCTCACACTGGTCTAGCGTGCCGAGTGTTCTCTGCATTCCTGTTCGATCAAGCTCATCTTGCTCGACGAAACGTGCTCCTCGTTTATGCACAATTCCTCATCCAGATCCATTCGCTCAGTGCTTTCTCTCTCACGAGCGCCCTTCTGACAGTACCCATGGAGCTTGTCGAGATACTTGGTCCTCCCAGTCGCCCTTTAGTTGGAAACTTATGGGTCATTGATGCCAAAAGCCCATTGCAGTCGTTGTGCAACTTGACTGATACCTACGGTCTGTGTTCCCCGCCTCACGCAGTCCTGATATCTACGACCAAATCTCAGAACTCACAAAACTTGCGACTGATCAAGGCAGGACCGATATGGAAGCTCCAATTAGGCAGTGAGGAGCGGATCGTCATAGGCTTTCAGGCCTTGATGAACGAGGTATGCAATGAAGAGCGTTTCGCGAAAATCATTGCGGCCGTAACGGTGTGCACGACGGCCTAGGCACTGCCTATGGCCCACAAGAAAGGAACTGGGGCATCGCTCATCGCATCTTGCGCCCGCTCTTCGGCCCGTTGGCTGTTCGCGGCATGCTCGACGACAAAATGATTGGGATATGAGGCACAAATTTGAGGTGGTTTTTGTGATTGTATCCGTGTACGACAATGTGTGTCGTCTGTCCAGTAGAGATGGCACAAGTCTCTGAGTCTTTTATGAAGACATCACGTGGACTTCTAAGCGAACTACTGCCCTTGGAGAGGTTTCCGGCAGACAGGGTTTTCCGGCACGCAGTGATGGACGTTAGACACTTAGAGCGCATTTCGACCTCTATACCGCACTCCCTTTCGGCTGCTGAGTGGGTTAGCGTGCTGGGTTAGCGTGCTGGGTTAGCGTGCTGAGTGGTGCTCAGAGGTGTATGGCACGGTGGCAAATTTAAGGTTTTCTTACATACAGTACTGGAGTACTATACTGTAAGTGAAACGGTAGTCTCCCCCATGTATCGCAACCACCCAGCATGGAACCACCAGTATGACGAAGGTTTTCGTGGACGCTGTTGACGCCAAGAACACGTTATGTGCAGTCGAATTCGGCTCTGAGATTTTTTTAAACCTACAGACCCATAGAGGCCGCTACGAAAAGCATATTGCAAACTCATGTCACGTATCTTGAAAGTTCACCTTTAAAGCCCTTCACAATACCCAACGCCGCAATGGAACCTGCTCCACTTCGACGCGTATCTGCAAGAGAGAGCAGGTACGACGATCTCATTGTTCAGTCATACAAAGTCCCAGAACTATTCAATCTGCTCGCAGTTCTCTTTTTGTGGATACTACTAGCTGGCTTTGTGGTTTTCCCGGCGACATTCCCTTCTCTTCAGGAATCTGCTCCACTTCAGGACAGCACTTCAGGTAGAGCCATTCAGCACGCGATGCAGAATATCCCGCTCTTAGCAATTGCGCTGGTCTGTTTCATCCTAGGAATCGCTGGGATCTGCTGGTTGTGGCGCAAGCGTCGATGCGATTATCTCTGGCTAATCGATAGACTCTTCCTGTAGGTACCAGTCTCGACCATCGATCCCACACCTGACAAAATACAGGCCCGGTAGCTTAAATTCCCTTATGGGTCTAATCACAACGTTGATCAATGTTAAGGCGCGCGATGGCCGCTGGTCGCAGCCTGCCCTGGCCACATGCTTGACGACAGGAATGTGTGCTCTGGTTTTGTCAGCCCTCTGCGTCGTGTACAAGTACCTCATCGTTCCCCGACACATTTCAGGAGGTTCGGCAGAGATGGACGCTTCTTCCATTGGGAACGTATAGACTTAGGTTGATGCTAGAGTGCTCGAAAAGGGACATCAGTGACCCGACATAAAGCAGAGAGGCTTTGCTAAGGCACACCGGCTCTACAGATTGGATGTGTTGGCATGAGTACTCTAATACTGTGGTGCATGTGACTTCGTCGTAGGCAACACAAGCACGCATTGGTGCTCTTGATGTCACACCATCTGTCCTGGAAGCGGGTTAGGTTATCGCTATGTATATCCGCTGCCGACTTTGCTTTACGCAGAGTTGGAAATCGATCGTATCGATTGATTGATATGGACGAAACTAGAGACCGGACCTTGTTTTCAAAGGCTGCAATTGGCTATAGAGCAAGCGTCGGAGATTTTGAGCGAATAGGAGTTGGCGGAAATCTAATCGGCCCATGCTCACCCCAAATTCCGCCCATATCGATCGATCGATACGATCGATTTCCAACCCTTGCTTTACCAGAGATATGAATGTCAAAGTAGCGGACGAGGTCTTGTTCGATTAGGTCGATGAGGCCGCTCCTCGGGATGAAGTAGTTGGTTTGATCGAATGCAATGACTCGAGCATGATTCTCTTCCTTAAAGATATCTTTGTAGCGTGCCCTAAAAATAGTTTGAGGATCAAAGGCTGCAGTACCATTAGCCAGAGGCCCCAATAATCAAAGAATTGAATTTTTAGAGGTGATTCAAATTCAAATTCAGATTCGAATCAGTTTAGTAATACAGCCTAGAGGATTGCCAAATCTCGCCTGTTGTATATTTTCAGATGCTTCTTTCATCACTTTATGCCGACATACGGCACGCTCTATAACTAGAAGGGTAAAAGGGTGCTCAACTACGCACTGCTAGTAGCTTGCTAGAGGATACTAGCTAGTGCTTAATGCATGTAATAGTAAAAGCAAGACAAGATCCGGGATATACAGCAGAGAACCGTACAGTCGCATGCTGTACATTATTAATCAGAATAAGAAAAAATAAGCTGGCTCGCATATCAGTCAATTTTACCCATCACCTTCATAAATCTTCTCAAAGTCTTTCTGTCCTGAGTGCCCAGTTTCCTGTTGTTTCTCAACACCAATACCCGGAGTTTCTCTAAAACATTACCCAATTGCTCAGGTACGAAGCTCCTTTATATCTTTCCTTTCGGCGTGGCTGATTAGAGACAAGGCGGACCTCGACACCCTCGGCGTTATAGTGCATCAGCATTTGATTCACACTCCCTCTGTGCCGCCTGCTAGCCAGGGAGGTGTGACGTGGGACTTGTGATCCCCCCTCATCCACGTTTCCGCAGCAGGCAGGAGCTCATTCTCGAAAGAGAGAGATCACATAGACTTGCGCCGTCCCTCACTCCTTCGCATAAGCTACCCATCCGCGCCATCACTGCACGAGGCAGACTCGAACCCCTTGTCTTCCCTAACGCTGGTTGATTGCTATAGCTTGGCGCTCCTGCGACAACAGAGTTTTCAATGGGCATAAATGCTATAGTCCCTGACTCGACACCGTATGTCCTCCCTTACCATCAAGTGCACACCGCCACCTCCAGGGTAGAAATAGGCGGGCGGTGCTATACGATGTAACGATGTAGGGATGTAGGATGCTGCATTATTCTGGCTGCGTGCATGCTTGTCTCGCTCGGTGTTAAGGCAAGGGTGGATGTCACACCCCCCCCCCCTGGTTAGCCTAGCTTGCTATGAAGGCACAGACGAGTAAAGGATGATGCGTTATGAAGCGAGGCCGTCGAATGTTTTCAAAATCTGCAGCTCAGTTCGGATGAAAACTATTTTCGACATGAAGTCTACAATGCATGACGGCCCACCTCATCTACGCCTCTGCTGCAGACAGGGTCCCCGCTAGGAGGCATTGGTTCCGAATCTTGGTTATGCATTCACCTGTCATGCGCCTCTTTCCTTTCCCCTGCCGTGTAAGGCGGACCCGAACCCCTAGTCTAAATAGCAAGCTCCATGGCTGCGTCCCGTCTCTCGGCAGCAGCGGTGCCACAGAAGTCAATTTCTAACATCGTATAATTTTCCTCGCCATGAGATCGCCGCTGTCTCCTGGGTGGGGAGGGGATTGGGGGAGGAGGGAATTGGCCAGACCCTGGCTTCGGAGCATGAACGAGTTGTTGGCATGAGCAGATAGTGTTACATGCTGTCAGGCCGCGATGCACACTGCCACAAGCTGATCGAATCATGGCTTGCGGATTGGATCCGGAGGCGTGAACGAATCTCGCTGACTTTCAATTTGAAACTGCTGATGGAGGAGTACCATCCTATCCTGGCTCAACAACAGCATCACTGCCCCGCTGTAATGCATGGAGCATCGCTGGTGGCTTAGGCGTGTCGTGCATATAAAGGTTTTTATATTCGCCCTCGCAATTGCTGCTCTAAGAACACCTGCTATTTTCCTTCTACACTTTCTACCTGCCTCTTATTTTAGTTTGCGCTCTCCTTCGCTCCACAGAATGAAGACGCGAGGACGACCCAACGAAAACTTTTGGCCTGGTCCCGGCCCTCTGCTTAGTGGAAATCCATCAAACAATCAGACAGTCGAAGAGCAATCATACACATCTAAGCTGAACGCTAAGGATATGTTGCACATTGCGGAATGTAAGCATCACTTTGGCGCGGTATCGCTGCTTTCATGGGAGCGCACGGCCTGGTCACAGCGCGGCGTTCGAAAACATCCCCATTCCCTCCAGGCCCGATGTGCAGCAATGCTTATATGTGGACATCGATGCGGACGGCCATTTGTCCGTACAGATGTACGAGACCAACAATGGTACTGCGGCGGCCACGACCTATTACTGCCTAAAAGACAATCTAAGCTGCTCGAACTTCCAGGGGAAATCCGAAATGAAATTTACATGTACGCATTCCCTCCATTCTTAGGGCTCTTTCCTCGGCATAGACTTGAAGGGAGCAGTATAGGGCTTCTTGCGGTCAACAAACAGGTCCATAAAGAAGTTATGAGTCTAATGTATGGCACGAAGCCGCTTAGACTTAAATATGAGGAGGACGGCTTGAGCATTGATGATGATTTTTACGATTGGGGCGGCCGGGATCACTACGTTCGACACTACTTAGGATGGAATTGGAGCATATCCGCGCTCCTGCGACTGCTCGGCGGAAATGCGTTTCAATACGTTAACGGTATTGAGATTGACGTGGATCTCGAAGACTCCGAGGATGCCAAACGCTCGATTTTGATGGACTTCGTCCATGCACTCTGCGTTAAACGAAGAACGCAGCCAGGGCGCTTTACGATAAAGTTCACGGTAGCGACGTTGACAGATGAGCAAGAGGAAGTCGAGTTTTTCCGCTTTCTCCAGGCGCTTAGGGATGTTCCAGAGTTTAAAGACGTACGCTTTGAACTTAAAGGTCCTTGTTGGCTTGAAGGGGAAGATAGACAACAGCTCCTTCAAAGAGCATGTGCAATGAGGGACAGCCTATTATTGGGACGTAAACGTAAATTTGAGGAATTTCAGGGGTAGCATTGAGGTCGCGTACTGTTATAGAAATAAGACTCTAGGTCCTAATAAGGAAGTTTTCTTGGCACCTTTACAAGCGTAACGTTTAATCCCTACGCAACGGAAAAACCCACGTGACGGAAAAGTTACGGGTTCTTTCGCACCCTAAAAATTACTGTCGCATCACAACAAATGTGAGCGAATAATAGGCGAGGACTGCATTGGTGGGGAGGCTGCGTTGCTTGTAAGATATGATTCGCATGTAGACTCGACGTGCCTCTTAAATTCTTCTACTGTATGAGAACGTCAGGCTTCCGGGCCATTCCTCAATCTCGTGGTGCTGACGACAAAGTCTTGTTCGCTGATAACGTTGTTGACCAATCACTAGCGGCTAGGATTTCCCGCAGCTGCATTGACCTTGGCCTCAATTGGGTTGTGCCAGCGCTTGCCATTCCGCACAGACCAAACCTAAATCAATCTTTCCACCACCACTTCTCGATACAACCACCACGCAATAGCCCAACTTCCTTTAACCACCAGTTAGTTGGAGATCAGCTTAGGAGTATGCATCGATTCCACGAGTGCAATGACTTCCGCTTAGGCGTCAAGGTCAACAACGCCCTTTCCGGCATATCCCATTCGACCTTCGTCCCCGAATTCCCCTTCTTGCCCGTACGACCGACGTCACACGAATTCCCTGAGCCTCCAAGTCCACAAGGAACCCACAGAGCTAGATGAATCAGATTTGCTCCGCAGTTGATTTGTTTTGCATTACTGTTATTCCAGCACCGGGCCATATAAGCTGTTGAGGAACAACAGCGCCCCAAATAAACCTTGGTCTGCCTTCAGGGCCGCGCATGTAATGTTTGGAAGAACATGCATCGATGCAGATGATGGGAGATCTAGCTAAATGTATCACCGCACAAAGTCAGAAACTGTCGTATGAGCCATGCCCGGATGTCTTTCTGCTCAAGATCGACGCAACCAGGGGAGCATACTGGACTCGAGGTCCGGACTGCATCGGTCACGCAACCCCGTAACCTGCTCTGTCTTTAAGGCAAGGCCATGTGCTCGCACTGTCGCTCGCGGCTCCAAGGAAGCACATGATTTGGTTTTCGCTGTGCTGCAGCAGCCACTTGCCTACATCACCACCGCATGAATGCGCCTGCTTCAAACTCGGCCACGTCGAGGTTCCCAACTCCTTCCAGTGGAACAGCTGACCGCTCAACAATGAACAGTCTTGCGTCATCCTTCGAAAGGCGTTAGACGAGGGACATTTGCAGAATGGAGCCCACAATTGCGTGGCAGCTCGTCTTGTCCACGCTCCTGCAACAGACATGGGCCCAGTCCTGACCAAGGGCACGAGTTCAGATGCATCGAGTGCATTGAAGCTACGACCATCCCCGGCAACGATTTGCGCCAGTACGGCGCTTCACCAACCCCAGCTACCCAGCTGTGTCATCGTATAAGGCAGACTTCGGCCCTTTGACCATATCAAGCCACTGTGAAAGGCTGGTACCCCCTTCATGGTGACAACTTCCAATCAACATGAGCGGTCATGGCCGCTGAGCAGGTATCGTGTGACTTGATGTATCACGACATGCATATTACTACCCTTCGCATGCCCTAGCGGTGGCAGGATCCTGGCAGTAGAACACCAACAAGGCTCGTCCGGTGATGATCGAGCTGCGCCCTCTATGCGTTGTAAGAGGGGAGGTGTCGATTGGTGGAGGCATCGTTGAGGACGGCTGAGGATGGCGTGGCGGGACGCTTTTGGAGCGTGCTCCCCTGCACCCCGAAGCCCGGGATGAAGTATAAAGTCATGCATGAGCCCGCTATGGTCTGCTCATCACATCATGGCCTTCTCTCCTTTACTTTCCTCCTGGAGTTCGGACGCAATTGAGCAACTGTTTAACTCTGTCCCGGATCTCATACACGATGACTTTCTTTGTGACTCTCCCTGGACTTTAGACATGGAAAATGGAGAAACCGGGGAAACAGTGAGTGAACCCTTCCCTCCCGTCTTAATGTCAACGAGCTTATCCAGATGAGCAGGAACAAGATCTTTTCTGCATTGATCCCGATACTTACATGAGCTTGATTCTGCAAACAGAAGAGATGGATGCATCTCGCCTCGCCTATGCTGTTACGTCGAGCCAGGTATTAGCAGAACAATCAGCCAATGATGAAATTGCTGCTGGACCGGATTTCGATCGACGTGAACCTCGCATCACAAGGCACGAAGTGCCCTCGAACACACAGGTCAGGGAAGAGAATGCTCCTGGACACGAGGTCGGCCAAGAGTGGAGCGCTGGGACGAGCCACGAGCCTGCTACGGAAATGCCGGACGTGGGTGTCGAGACTCTGGTAGCATTGGGCGAAGGCGGGGATGCCACCGTTCAGGACATCTCTCTCGTCACGAGTTGCAAAGTCTCTTTGAGCCCACGATTTGAGGCGCTGCGCGTATCATCACCAGCAGACGCCGAGACACGCCCCGAGGAGTTATGCGAGGCACAGGCAGGCGGCATAGAAGAACCTGCTAGTCTGGATCATACCCAAGTCCCCTGCCCCGTTGAGAACAAGGGAGCCCGAATGGAGCTAGCGGCCATGGCGGCTGAGGATGTAACCGGAGTGCAGGCGTTCCAAGACAAGGAATGCTTCTGCGAGCAAGCACGTCCAGACCGCCTATCAGCAGTGCCAGAGCGCGGATCGACCCAGAATGATGACGCTGGGATTCGTAGCCCCTCCAACCAGAGTGCCATGAAAGGCGACCTGTTGAAGCAGAACGACACTGTTCCGCAAGGACTGCTTGTTAGCACGATCGAGCGGGAGGAGCCTGGAACTAAGACGGCAACTGGTGAAAGTACGAATCAAGGGCGCGGAACTGCTACCAGCAGCGTCGGTTCGTCAGATCGAGGAAGCGCCAAGGTACGGGTGCAAGAAGATCGGGAGGGGCCCGGAACGTCTGATGACGAGACCAGTGACGGTCCTGCACGATTTAGAAGCATGCAGGTGGAGGCCGAAGGAAACAAGGGTGGACGTACAGGGACTCCAAAGAATGCTGCATGTGGCTCCAAAGGTATGACTCTATGCGCACTGCGAAATATCCGCTGACAATACAGACAACCCAATATTGCTCGATGACGAGGAGGAATTACCAAGCCAGTTTTCTCACGAGTCAACCAATGCAGACACCGACATTGACGACAGCGACGGGGGCAGACGAACCGCAGGTGATCCCCCTCGTAGATCAGAACGACGAAAGCGCAAGAGGAGTTGCGACGACATGCAACCATGGGGCGGTGTGGACTTTCAGAATCAGAAATTCAAAGAGCTTCAAGACGCATGGGCCGTAATACAGGAAATGTACTTGTTCGAGATCAAACCTCTTGTAGCGAAGCTGGAAAGCCATAGCAACCATCTCGAAAATTTGGTTGCGGACTTCCGCGCGGAATTTTACCATCTTTATGAGAAGTTGGAAACAAGCGATTCGATTAATCCAGCGAGCGTGTTGGAGCCCATCGGCTGTTGGAAGAAGCTAAAGGGAGAGCTGAGGACAAGGAAGGTTCTGGAAGATGGCGAGGAAAAGAGCAAAATGCTCCAATTCGAGCAGGCTTTAGATTTGCTTGCGGCTAAAGCTTCATTGTGCGACATCATCGAAGAGTGCCTCGGCCCTATAGACAGGAAGGATGACAACAAGGACAAGGATTACAAGGGGAGACGTCCAAGCAAGACTCAGCGCCGGTAGAAACATCGTTAATAGGCTTTCATGTCAGACTTAGTATGTTCGTGTTTCATCCAGAGATTACAGCTATATTAGTGGCTAAAGATCACGAATCGATGAATACTATTTTTTCGCGGCAAATCCGCAACTCAATAGCAGAGAACGCTCCCAAAGAGTATATGATTACCATCACTCAACTATATCTTGGTCGCGGACGCATCGTAATTAGGGCGCTTTCTGTACATATGTGACGGTTTGAAATACAACGAAATGGAAGCGTTGCTTGAGGTTCCTTTTGCTTCGCGACAACGTAACTTCCGATCGTAGATATATAGCATTTAAGATGTGTACCTTGGGGGACTAGCTCTACTCCGGCGTATTCTATTCTTAAGATGAGGACGCGGCTGTCTTAACAATGCAATTCTCACCGTGACAGCTAGCAACAGAGGCGGTTAGTAGACGATCCAAGCATTTAGATGGATTTTTGCGCCATGAAGGCGTTGAAGCCGCTCAAACATCGTGCTTCCAGTGCCTTTGACGGACAAAGAGCTAGCTTTCGCTGCTAAACATTATTTTTAAGGAGCCATGGACATTGCGTATATGGTTTTGAGGCCTCTTCTGTTTTCATCGCGGAGCACTGTGGCGTCGGAAAGGAGATCAGGAGCCTGACCGGCTCCCTTGAGCGGTATAAAACATCAATCGCATTGCTAGCAACAGGCAAACCGAGGAACGAATGGGCAGTCAGAGTCTTGGGCATGGTAGACTAATATTGGCGAACAAAAGAGTAGACCTTCCTGCTGCTGTAGCATTGAAGGTATGCATGCTAATAACTAAGAATCATTGAAGAGCTGCGTTCTCGGAATGAAAGCTATGAAACATGCGAGACAATGAGAACAGCACACAGAATAATGAGTATATGGCATACCATGGACAAGATCAGCTCAGCGATCACAGCGACTGCTCGACATACAGCCAACAAAAAGAGTATCGACCAAGCAATCATGAGCCAGATATGGACGTCGCTTCGAGAATGGCAGAGATATTCCGCGTCAAAAGGTTCGCTGGTGACTATTAGTATGAAAGAAGAAAAGGCCAAAGGCACTCACTTGTGGTCGGAGCCAACGAGTGTACTGCCATCGTAGCCAGGGTCGCCCTCGGCCAGGTATTCGTTACTGTATTGAAACTCATCTCGGAAGCCTACTGGACTACGGCAAAAGGGGAGCCCCAAAGGCCCTGTCGCAGATAAGTTGTAATTAGAGGTAGCAATGGCAGTGTGCGGTCGGACACTGAAAACATGTCGCGGAGAGCAGTCAAGTCGAAGACGCAAAGCTTCGTTCCGTTCTTCAGCTTGGTCCATACCGTCCATGTCTACGTGGTCAGCACTGATGCTTGATCTCCTGTGGGTGCGCTTACCGTGAAGTTGCTGTATTGCTGATAATCACGGGTGGCTTATCAATGTCAATGAGAGAAAGAGTAGGAAGAAAAGCGAGGGTTTTCTTAGTTTATATAGCCAGATTCCAGATCACGCCGTAAGCGAAACCCCTGAAGAAATGCTTTCCTAGAAGCCAAGCCTCAATATAACGCAGATACGAGGCGGACACCGATCCAGTGCATGAACAGGTTGCCGTCGTGGATTTGGGGCATGCTCCTGCTGAAAGGATTGGCCCATGACTTACCAGCAACGCATGAATCTGTGCTGCTGGCATTTTCTGACGAGCTGAAAGCCTTCTCGAATTCGTCATGAGACGCTATGCAATGCGAACGGATTGTGTCAGAACACTCGACTCCCTACACTGTACCCCCTGATGGCGAACACTGCATGGAGTCGGCGCGGCACACCGAGGTTACCAGTAACTGTGGAATGATATATAAAGCCTGCTTCAGACGTCAGAGACAGATCTGCTGGGTCTTGCGAAGCGAAATCAGACACGTTGCAATGAAGCTGTTCGAGACTGTGGCTTCAAAGCCGTAACGATTTCGAAATCGGAGTCATCCGCCGAGGAAGGCCAGAATTATATCTTGTTTGCTTAATCGTCCTTCATAACTATATTGCAGCATCAGGTCATGTGACTCATGGCAATAAAGTACGGCGTAGTTTATGTGGAACAAAACTCGGAGAGACGATCAAGGGCGCACATCAGCATATCTGAGGTATGCATGAGGAGGTGGCAGCGGCTGACTGTCGTAGATGTCCTACCTTTATCAACCATGTCTCGCGACTTGTTAATTCGAGCTTGTCTTAATATTGTACTATCCACCACAAATCATAGATCGCAGCAAATGGTCGTGGGCCGTCACCTAGAAAATGATCCCGTAAGTTGAGCTTGTTCCTGGTATTTCTCATACTAGAAAGCAGGAAACTTTGGGTGAAGATGTCAAGATGGGCAATGAAGGCAGTGGTCATGTGACCTTGTCTATATGACTAATTAGCGTCATTACTTAGCCCCAATAAACAGCAGATGAAGAGGACAACTCTTAGACGCCAAATCCAAGTTGACGGGAGCACGCATTGTGAAATCGGCACAGCCAGACTGTACTGATGGTTCCTATAGTTAGATGCTCTGGTGGCGACGGCCAGATTTGTGACTTTCAGAAGAGCTATTTCGGGCTCCTCGACAGCGTAGTAGGTGTCTATATATAGAATCTGATGGATTTTGGGCTTTGCCCTGCGGCCATTTCGGGTTCTTTCGCAAAGACCAAAACATTTGCCTGAACGTGCTCTTTGTATCCATTCTTCTCAGACTGTCGATTTTGCACCATCACATTTCTTGTGAAGTCATTCGGTTCAAGATGCGCTCCCTTGTCTTAGTAGGTGACCAATCTCGGCAACGCCATTTCTAACATGGACCAGAGCTCTATTGTCAACGAATCGCTTCTGGACTATGCTCGAGATAAGATGGAAGATGATGAGGTATGATTTGATGTTGTCGTAGAAGCGTTACTGATGTTTGACAGTTTATCTTCCGTGGGAAAGCCTTCTTGGCCCTCCTTGCCTCCGCTGAGATTGAGTACATCGGCTCCATTCAGGCAAAGCTCTTGCCGCATCGTCTTTCACAGGATGATGAAGAAGTACCAACGTACAATTATTCATCATATGCGGACTATACTAGGGTCCCTCAGCCGTTGCATAAGAACATGAAGAGGTTAAAGTTTCCTTATGGAAAGTTCCACCGGCGTGATGAAAGAGCCCCAAACTCCAATGAAGAGCATCCAGTCGCCAATGTGGTATTCAGCCACACCCTCTCTGAGGACATTGTGATGTCAGACAGTCAGGACCAGGTACGAGAAACTGTCGAATCACCAACGAGCAGTAATCTTGCATTAGCTTCAAGATTCGAAGATGAATTCAATGATCCGGGAGCATTAAACGTAGGCGAGGGTTTGAGACCGAGAATAGAATTGGTCGGTAGAGATGGCAGTCCGGTGCCGCCACTTTCCCCCACAAGATTGCCTTCCATATCTCGATCGGAACTCTCTTCGAACTGGAATGGAAGCCCAGTAGAAAATGAACGAAAGTTCACCTTACTAGAAGGAACGACGAGGACCCATTGGGTTCGTTGTTACGATAAACTACACAATATTTATGGACTAGAACACCAGGAGATTGTGCAGCTTACTACGATTGGCGATAGTTTCCTTCGGCAAGATGCTGTGGACTTCACCAATCACTTCTATAGTAAATGGAATGCAGATGACCCTTGGGCACGCTTGCAAGTGAGTAATCCAACATCGGGACGCTCACGTACAGAAAAGATACTCAAAAGCCTGCACTGCGCTGAATCGATCGAACACGATGTGGCCATTGATCCTGTCAAGCTTAGAATGGCAAGAATCATCCTTTACCACCAGTACCAGCAGAAATGCAACGAACTCAAAGGAGACTCCCACCTATCGAGCCAACTTTCTCAGGGTAGAGGTGTAGCGAGTGTAGCGAAGGACTTCATTCTAGAGACGATCTATGAGTGTCACCACAAGGACATGAATGTGGACTTGAAGAAAAAGCGTGAAAACAGTTTGAAATGGCACATAAGATTAGGCAAGAGATGGTCTTACGTGGCGTTTTACCTAGGGCTAGGAATCATTTTGACCTGCAGCAACGACTTGGAGCTTTCTATGTAAGTCATGGATAATCACGCAAGCGCACGCACTTGGCTCACCAAATTGCTCTAGCAACGATACCGGAACATTTCTAGACCGAAATTTGATGGCTCTTTTGACATACTTGCTACATGGGTATCCGAGAGGCGTTCAGGTCAGCCAAATGGCTGACTCGCTAGCCAAAGCCATGATGGAAGGAGCCGTACCGCTTGAACTTTCAATGGCTATTGCTGCAGTGCGTGGCATGAGCGGATACCAACAGGAAGAAGAAAAGTCTGCCGTCGAGATTCAAGATGAATGGCAGCCAGTGGAACGACCCAGAGGTTTCGTTCGTGTAATATCCGTGTAGAACAGGTTCGAGGCAACTGGTGAGGATGACCTAATCTTGCAGGGGGTCCTACGGAAACCGACGTCCCCAAATCCAACTAAGACGTAGCTAGTACATTTTCATCGTTTGGCTTGGGCTTTCTTGGGTATAATGTATTAACCCAATCATACCCGTCCGTTCTTAGAGATCACATGTCTTGATAAGATCACATGTCTTGTAACAATCCGTGCTTGTACCGCTCCGTTTCTGGACTGATACAGAGCACGGATTGTTACAGAGGAGTGCATTTCCGTAATGTTCCAAAGAATGGACTGATACGGGATGGGGATCGTTACGGATACGGGCATTTCTGTAATGTTCCAGAGGGCGGATTGGTACAATCAGCGTACTATTCCAGTGCAGTATCAATCCGTTAGCTGTATAAGTCCGCATTCCGTACTGTTCCAGAAACGGATTGATACTGCACTGGAATAGTACGCTGATTGTACCAATCCGCCCTCTGGAACATTACAGAAATGCCCGTATCCGTAACGATCCCCATCCCGTATCAGTCCATTCTTTGGAACATTACGGAAATGCACTCCTCTGTAACAATCCGTGCTCTGTATCAGTCCAGAAACGGAGCGGTACAAGCACGGATTGTTACAAGACATGTGATCTTATCAAGACATGTGATCTCTAAGAACGGACGGGTATGATTGGGTTAATACATTATACCCAAGAAAGCCCAAGCCAAACGATGAAAATGTACTAGCTACGTCTTAGTTGGATTTGGGGACGTCGGTTTCCGTAGGACCCCCTGCAAGATTAGGTCATCCTCACCAGTTGCCTCGAACCTGTTCTACACGGATATTACACGAACGAAACCTCTGGGTCGTTCCACTGGCTGCCATTCATCTTGAATCTCGACGGCAGACTTTTCTTCTTCCTGTTGGTATCCGCTCATGCCACGCACTGCAGCAATAGCCATTGAAAGTTCAAGCGGTACGGCTCCTTCCATCATGGCTTTGGCTAGCGAGTCAGCCATTTGGCTGACCTGAACGCCTCTCGGATACCCATGTAGCAAGTATGTCAAAAGAGCCATCAAATTTCGGTCTAGAAATGTTCCGGTATCGTTGCTAGAGCAATTTGGTGAGCCAAGTGCGTGCGCTTGCGTGATTATCCATGACTTACATAGAAAGCTCCAAGTCGTTGCTGCAGGTCAAAATGATTCCTAGCCCTAGGTAAAACGCCACGTAAGACCATCTCTTGCCTAATCTTATGTGCCATTTCAAACTGTTTTCACGCTTTTTCTTCAAGTCCACATTCATGTCCTTGTGGTGACACTCATAGATCGTCTCTAGAATGAAGTCCTTCGCTACACTCGCTACACCTCTACCCTGAGAAAGTTGGCTCGATAGGTGGGAGTCTCCTTTGAGTTCGTTGCATTTCTGCTGGTACTGGTGGTAAAGGATGATTCTTGCCATTCTAAGCTTGACAGGATCAATGGCCACATCGTGTTCGATCGATTCAGCGCAGTGCAGGCTTTTGAGTATCTTTTCTGTACGTGAGCGTCCCGATGTTGGATTACTCACTTGCAAGCGTGCCCAAGGGTCATCTGCATTCCATTTACTATAGAAGTGATTGGTGAAGTCCACAGCATCTTGCCGAAGGAAACTATCGCCAATCGTAGTAAGCTGCACAATCTCCTGGTGTTCTAGTCCATAAATATTGTGTAGTTTATCGTAACAACGAACCCAATGGGTCCTCGTCGTTCCTTCTAGTAAGGTGAACTTTCGTTCATTTTCTACTGGGCTTCCATTCCAGTTCGAAGAGAGTTCCGATCGAGATATGGAAGGCAATCTTGTGGGGGAAAGTGGCGGCACCGGACTGCCATCTCTACCGACCAATTCTATTCTCGGTCTCAAACCCTCGCCTACGTTTAATGCTCCCGGATCATTGAATTCATCTTCGAATCTTGAAGCTAATGCAAGATTACTGCTCGTTGGTGATTCGACAGTTTCTCGTACCTGGTCCTGACTGTCTGACATCACAATGTCCTCAGAGAGGGTGTGGCTGAATACCACATTGGCGACTGGATGCTCTTCATTGGAGTTTGGGGCTCTTTCATCACGCCGGTGGAACTTTCCATAAGGAAACTTTAACCTCTTCATGTTCTTATGCAACGGCTGAGGGACCCTAGTATAGTCCGCATATGATGAATAATTGTACGTTGGTACTTCTTCATCATCCTGTGAAAGACGATGCGGCAAGAGCTTTGCCTGAATGGAGCCGATGTACTCAATCTCAGCGGAGGCAAGGAGGGCCAAGAAGGCTTTCCCACGGAAGATAAACTGTCAAACATCAGTAACGCTTCTACGACAACATCAAATCATACCTCATCATCTTCCATCTTATCTCGAGCATAGTCCAGAAGCGATTCGTTGACAATAGAGCTCTGGTCCATGTTAGAAATGGCGTTGCCGAGATTGGTCACCTACTAAGACAAGGGAGCGCATCTTGAACCGAATGACTTCACAAGAAATGTGATGGTGCAAAATCGACAGTCTGAGAAGAATGGATACAAAGAGCACGTTCAGGCAAATGTTTTGGTCTTTGCGAAAGAACCCGAAATGGCCGCAGGGCAAAGCCCAAAATCCATCAGATTCTATATATAGACACCTACTACGCTGTCGAGGAGCCCGAAATAGCTCTTCTGAAAGTCACAAATCTGGCCGTCGCCACCAGAGCATCTAACTATAGGAACCATCAGTACAGTCTGGCTGTGCCGATTTCACAATGCGTGCTCCCGTCAACTTGGATTTGGCGTCTAAGAGTTGTCCTCTTCATCTGCTGTTTATTGGGGCTAAGTAATGACGCTAATTAGTCATATAGACAAGGTCACATGACCACTGCCTTCATTGCCCATCTTGACATCTTCACCCAAAGTTTCCTGCTTTCTAGTATGAGAAATACCAGGAACAAGCTCAACTTACGGGATCATTTTCTAGGTGACGGCCCACGACCATTTGCTGCGATCTATGATTTGTGGTGGATAGTACAATATTAAGACAAGCTCGAATTAACAAGTCGCGAGACATGGTTGATAAAGGTAGGACATCTACGACAGTCAGCCGCTGCCACCTCCTCATGCATACCTCAGATATGCTGATGTGCGCCCTTGATCGTCTCTCCGAGTTTTGTTCCACATAAACTACGCCGTACTTTATTGCCATGAGTCACATGACCTGATGCTGCAATATAGTTATGAAGGACGATTAAGCAAACAAGATATAATTCTGGCCTTCCTCGGCGGATGACTCCGATTTCGAAATCGTTACGGCTTTGAAGCCACAGTCTCGAACAGCTTCATTGCAACGTGTCTGATTTCGCTTCGCAAGACCCAGCAGATCTGTCTCTGACGTCTGAAGCAGGCTTTATATATCATTCCACAGTTACTGGTAACCTCGGTGTGCCGCGCCGACTCCATGCAGTGTTCGCCATCAGGGGGTACAGTGTAGGGAGTCGAGTGTTCTGACACAATCCGTTCGCATTGCATAGCGTCTCATGACGAATTCGAGAAGGCTTTCAGCTCGTCAGAAAATGCCAGCAGCACAGATTCATGCGTTGCTGGTAAGTCATGGGCCAATCCTTTCAGCAGGAGCATGCCCCAAATCCACGACGGCAACCTGTTCATGCACTGGATCGGTGTCCGCCTCGTATCTGCGTTATATTGAGGCTTGGCTTCTAGGAAAGCATTTCTTCAGGGGTTTCGCTTACGGCGTGATCTGGAATCTGGCTATATAAACTAAGAAAACCCTCGCTTTTCTTCCTACTCTTTCTCTCATTGACATTGATAAGCCACCCGTGATTATCAGCAATACAGCAACTTCACGGTAAGCGCACCCACAGGAGATCAAGCATCAGTGCTGACCACGTAGACATGGACGGTATGGACCAAGCTGAAGAACGGAACGAAGCTTTGCGTCTTCGACTTGACTGCTCTCCGCGACATGTTTTCAGTGTCCGACCGCACACTGCCATTGCTACCTCTAATTACAACTTATCTGCGACAGGGCCTTTGGGGCTCCCCTTTTGCCGTAGTCCAGTAGGCTTCCGAGATGAGTTTCAATACAGTAACGAATACCTGGCCGAGGGCGACCCTGGCTACGATGGCAGTACACTCGTTGGCTCCGACCACAAGTGAGTGCCTTTGGCCTTTTCTTCTTTCATACTAATAGTCACCAGCGAACCTTTTGACGCGGAATATCTCTGCCATTCTCGAAGCGACGTCCATATCTGGCTCATGATTGCTTGGTCGATACTCTTTTTGTTGGCTGTATGTCGAGCAGTCGCTGTGATCGCTGAGCTGATCTTGTCCATGGTATGCCATATACTCATTATTCTGTGTGCTGTTCTCATTGTCTCGCATGTTTCATAGCTTTCATTCCGAGAACGCAGCTCTTCAATGATTCTTAGTTATTAGCATGCATACCTTCAATGCTACAGCAGCAGGAAGGTCTACTCTTTTGTTCGCCAATATTAGTCTACCATGCCCAAGACTCTGACTGCCCATTCGTTCCTCGGTTTGCCTGTTGCTAGCAATGCGATTGATGTTTTATACCGCTCAAGGGAGCCGGTCAGGCTCCTGATCTCCTTTCCGACGCCACAGTGCTCCGCGATGAAAACAGAAGAGGCCTCAAAACCATATACGCAATGTCCATGGCTCCTTAAAAATAATGTTTAGCAGCGAAAGCTAGCTCTTTGTCCGTCAAAGGCACTGGAAGCACGATGTTTGAGCGGCTTCAACGCCTTCATGGCGCAAAAATCCATCTAAATGCTTGGATCGTCTACTAACCGCCTCTGTTGCTAGCTGTCACGGTGAGAATTGCATTGTTAAGACAGCCGCGTCCTCATCTTAAGAATAGAATACGCCGGAGTAGAGCTAGTCCCCCAAGGTACACATCTTAAATGCTATATATCTACGATCGGAAGTTACGTTGTCGCGAAGCAAAAGGAACCTCAAGCAACGCTTCCATTTCGTTGTATTTCAAACCGTCACATATGTACAGAAAGCGCCCTAATTACGATGCGTCCGCGACCAAGATATAGTTGAGTGATGGTAATCATATACTCTTTGGGAGCGTTCTCTGCTATTGAGTTGCGGATTTGCCGCGAAAAAATAGTATTCATCGATTCGTGATCTTTAGCCACTAATATAGCTGTAATCTCTGGATGAAACACGAACATACTAAGTCTGACATGAAAGCCTATTAACGATGTTTCTACCGGCGCTGAGTCTTGCTTGGACGTCTCCCCTTGTAATCCTTGTCCTTGTTGTCATCCTTCCTGTCTATAGGGCCGAGGCACTCTTCGATGATGTCGCACAATGAAGCTTTAGCCGCAAGCAAATCTAAAGCCTGCTCGAATTGGAGCATTTTGCTCTTTTCCTCGCCATCTTCCAGAACCTTCCTTGTCCTCAGCTCTCCCTTTAGCTTCTTCCAACAGCCGATGGGCTCCAACACGCTCGCTGGATTAATCGAATCGCTTGTTTCCAACTTCTCATAAAGATGGTAAAATTCCGCGCGGAAGTCCGCAACCAAATTTTCGAGATGGTTGCTATGGCTTTCCAGCTTCGCTACAAGAGGTTTGATCTCGAACAAGTACATTTCCTGTATTACGGCCCATGCGTCTTGAAGCTCTTTGAATTTCTGATTCTGAAAGTCCACACCGCCCCATGGTTGCATGTCGTCGCAACTCCTCTTGCGCTTTCGTCGTTCTGATCTACGAGGGGGATCACCTGCGGTTCGTCTGCCCCCGTCGCTGTCGTCAATGTCGGTGTCTGCATTGGTTGACTCGTGAGAAAACTGGCTTGGTAATTCCTCCTCGTCATCGAGCAATATTGGGTTGTCTGTATTGTCAGCGGATATTTCGCAGTGCGCATAGAGTCATACCTTTGGAGCCACATGCAGCATTCTTTGGAGTCCCTGTACGTCCACCCTTGTTTCCTTCGGCCTCCACCTGCATGCTTCTAAATCGTGCAGGACCGTCACTGGTCTCGTCATCAGACGTTCCGGGCCCCTCCCGATCTTCTTGCACCCGTACCTTGGCGCTTCCTCGATCTGACGAACCGACGCTGCTGGTAGCAGTTCCGCGCCCTTGATTCGTACTTTCACCAGTTGCCGTCTTAGTTCCAGGCTCCTCCCGCTCGATCGTGCTAACAAGCAGTCCTTGCGGAACAGTGTCGTTCTGCTTCAACAGGTCGCCTTTCATGGCACTCTGGTTGGAGGGGCTACGAATCCCAGCGTCATCATTCTGGGTCGATCCGCGCTCTGGCACTGCTGATAGGCGGTCTGGACGTGCTTGCTCGCAGAAGCATTCCTTGTCTTGGAACGCCTGCACTCCGGTTACATCCTCAGCCGCCATGGCCGCTAGCTCCATTCGGGCTCCCTTGTTCTCAACGGGGCAGGGGACTTGGGTATGATCCAGACTAGCAGGTTCTTCTATGCCGCCTGCCTGTGCCTCGCATAACTCCTCGGGGCGTGTCTCGGCGTCTGCTGGTGATGATACGCGCAGCGCCTCAAATCGTGGGCTCAAAGAGACTTTGCAACTCGTGACGAGAGAGATGTCCTGAACGGTGGCATCCCCGCCTTCGCCCAATGCTACCAGAGTCTCGACACCCACGTCCGGCATTTCCGTAGCAGGCTCGTGGCTCGTCCCAGCGCTCCACTCTTGGCCGACCTCGTGTCCAGGAGCATTCTCTTCCCTGACCTGTGTGTTCGAGGGCACTTCGTGCCTTGTGATGCGAGGTTCACGTCGATCGAAATCCGGTCCAGCAGCAATTTCATCATTGGCTGATTGTTCTGCTAATACCTGGCTCGACGTAACAGCATAGGCGAGGCGAGATGCATCCATCTCTTCTGTTTGCAGAATCAAGCTCATGTAAGTATCGGGATCAATGCAGAAAAGATCTTGTTCCTGCTCATCTGGATAAGCTCGTTGACATTAAGACGGGAGGGAAGGGTTCACTCACTGTTTCCCCGGTTTCTCCATTTTCCATGTCTAAAGTCCAGGGAGAGTCACAAAGAAAGTCATCGTGTATGAGATCCGGGACAGAGTTAAACAGTTGCTCAATTGCGTCCGAACTCCAGGAGGAAAGTAAAGGAGAGAAGGCCATGATGTGATGAGCAGACCATAGCGGGCTCATGCATGACTTTATACTTCATCCCGGGCTTCGGGGTGCAGGGGAGCACGCTCCAAAAGCGTCCCGCCACGCCATCCTCAGCCGTCCTCAACGATGCCTCCACCAATCGACACCTCCCCTCTTACAACGCATAGAGGGCGCAGCTCGATCATCACCGGACGAGCCTTGTTGGTGTTCTACTGCCAGGATCCTGCCACCGCTAGGGCATGCGAAGGGTAGTAATATGCATGTCGTGATACATCAAGTCACACGATACCTGCTCAGCGGCCATGACCGCTCATGTTGATTGGAAGTTGTCACCATGAAGGGGGTACCAGCCTTTCACAGTGGCTTGATATGGTCAAAGGGCCGAAGTCTGCCTTATACGATGACACAGCTGGGTAGCTGGGGTTGGTGAAGCGCCGTACTGGCGCAAATCGTTGCCGGGGATGGTCGTAGCTTCAATGCACTCGATGCATCTGAACTCGTGCCCTTGGTCAGGACTGGGCCCATGTCTGTTGCAGGAGCGTGGACAAGACGAGCTGCCACGCAATTGTGGGCTCCATTCTGCAAATGTCCCTCGTCTAACGCCTTTCGAAGGATGACGCAAGACTGTTCATTGTTGAGCGGTCAGCTGTTCCACTGGAAGGAGTTGGGAACCTCGACGTGGCCGAGTTTGAAGCAGGCGCATTCATGCGGTGGTGATGTAGGCAAGTGGCTGCTGCAGCACAGCGAAAACCAAATCATGTGCTTCCTTGGAGCCGCGAGCGACAGTGCGAGCACATGGCCTTGCCTTAAAGACAGAGCAGGTTACGGGGTTGCGTGACCGATGCAGTCCGGACCTCGAGTCCAGTATGCTCCCCTGGTTGCGTCGATCTTGAGCAGAAAGACATCCGGGCATGGCTCATACGACAGTTTCTGACTTTGTGCGGTGATACATTTAGCTAGATCTCCCATCATCTGCATCGATGCATGTTCTTCCAAACATTACATGCGCGGCCCTGAAGGCAGACCAAGGTTTATTTGGGGCGCTGTTGTTCCTCAACAGCTTATATGGCCCGGTGCTGGAATAACAGTAATGCAAAACAAATCAACTGCGGAGCAAATCTGATTCATCTAGCTCTGTGGGTTCCTTGTGGACTTGGAGGCTCAGGGAATTCGTGTGACGTCGGTCGTACGGGCAAGAAGGGGAATTCGGGGACGAAGGTCGAATGGGATATGCCGGAAAGGGCGTTGTTGACCTTGACGCCTAAGCGGAAGTCATTGCACTCGTGGAATCGATGCATACTCCTAAGCTGATCTCCAACTAACTGGTGGTTAAAGGAAGTTGGGCTATTGCGTGGTGGTTGTATCGAGAAGTGGTGGTGGAAAGATTGATTTAGGTTTGGTCTGTGCGGAATGGCAAGCGCTGGCACAACCCAATTGAGGCCAAGGTCAATGCAGCTGCGGGAAATCCTAGCCGCTAGTGATTGGTCAACAACGTTATCAGCGAACAAGACTTTGTCGTCAGCACCACGAGATTGAGGAATGGCCCGGAAGCCTGACGTTCTCATACAGTAGAAGAATTTAAGAGGCACGTCGAGTCTACATGCGAATCATATCTTACAAGCAACGCAGCCTCCCCACCAATGCAGTCCTCGCCTATTATTCGCTCACATTTGTTGTGATGCGACAGTAATTTTTAGGGTGCGAAAGAACCCGTAACTTTTCCGTCACGTGGGTTTTTCCGTTGCGTAGGGATTAAACGTTACGCTTGTAAAGGTGCCAAGAAAACTTCCTTATTAGGACCTAGAGTCTTATTTCTATAACAGTACGCGACCTCAATGCTACCCCTGAAATTCCTCAAATTTACGTTTACGTCCCAATAATAGGCTGTCCCTCATTGCACATGCTCTTTGAAGGAGCTGTTGTCTATCTTCCCCTTCAAGCCAACAAGGACCTTTAAGTTCAAAGCGTACGTCTTTAAACTCTGGAACATCCCTAAGCGCCTGGAGAAAGCGGAAAAACTCGACTTCCTCTTGCTCATCTGTCAACGTCGCTACCGTGAACTTTATCGTAAAGCGCCCTGGCTGCGTTCTTCGTTTAACGCAGAGTGCATGGACGAAGTCCATCAAAATCGAGCGTTTGGCATCCTCGGAGTCTTCGAGATCCACGTCAATCTCAATACCGTTAACGTATTGAAACGCATTTCCGCCGAGCAGTCGCAGGAGCGCGGATATGCTCCAATTCCATCCTAAGTAGTGTCGAACGTAGTGATCCCGGCCGCCCCAATCGTAAAAATCATCATCAATGCTCAAGCCGTCCTCCTCATATTTAAGTCTAAGCGGCTTCGTGCCATACATTAGACTCATAACTTCTTTATGGACCTGTTTGTTGACCGCAAGAAGCCCTATACTGCTCCCTTCAAGTCTATGCCGAGGAAAGAGCCCTAAGAATGGAGGGAATGCGTACATGTAAATTTCATTTCGGATTTCCCCTGGAAGTTCGAGCAGCTTAGATTGTCTTTTAGGCAGTAATAGGTCGTGGCCGCCGCAGTACCATTGTTGGTCTCGTACATCTGTACGGACAAATGGCCGTCCGCATCGATGTCCACATATAAGCATTGCTGCACATCGGGCCTGGAGGGAATGGGGATGTTTTCGAACGCCGCGCTGTGACCAGGCCGTGCGCTCCCATGAAAGCAGCGATACCGCGCCAAAGTGATGCTTACATTCCGCAATGTGCAACATATCCTTAGCGTTCAGCTTAGATGTGTATGATTGCTCTTCGACTGTCTGATTGTTTGATGGATTTCCACTAAGCAGAGGGCCGGGACCAGGCCAAAAGTTTTCGTTGGGTCGTCCTCGCGTCTTCATTCTGTGGAGCGAAGGAGAGCGCAAACTAAAATAAGAGGCAGGTAGAAAGTGTAGAAGGAAAATAGCAGGTGTTCTTAGAGCAGCAATTGCGAGGGCGAATATAAAAACCTTTATATGCACGACACGCCTAAGCCACCAGCGATGCTCCATGCATTACAGCGGGGCAGTGATGCTGTTGTTGAGCCAGGATAGGATGGTACTCCTCCATCAGCAGTTTCAAATTGAAAGTCAGCGAGATTCGTTCACGCCTCCGGATCCAATCCGCAAGCCATGATTCGATCAGCTTGTGGCAGTGTGCATCGCGGCCTGACAGCATGTAACACTATCTGCTCATGCCAACAACTCGTTCATGCTCCGAAGCCAGGGTCTGGCCAATTCCCTCCTCCCCCAATCCCCTCCCCACCCAGGAGACAGCGGCGATCTCATGGCGAGGAAAATTATACGATGTTAGAAATTGACTTCTGTGGCACCGCTGCTGCCGAGAGACGGGACGCAGCCATGGAGCTTGCTATTTAGACTAGGGGTTCGGGTCCGCCTTACACGGCAGGGGAAAGGAAAGAGGCGCATGACAGGTGAATGCATAACCAAGATTCGGAACCAATGCCTCCTAGCGGGGACCCTGTCTGCAGCAGAGGCGTAGATGAGGTGGGCCGTCATGCATTGTAGACTTCATGTCGAAAATAGTTTTCATCCGAACTGAGCTGCAGATTTTGAAAACATTCGACGGCCTCGCTTCATAACGCATCATCCTTTACTCGTCTGTGCCTTCATAGCAAGCTAGGCTAACCAGGGGGGGGGGGGGTGTGACATCCACCCTTGCCTTAACACCGAGCGAGACAAGCATGCACGCAGCCAGAATAATGCAGCATCCTACATCCCTACATCGTTACATCGTATAGCACCGCCCGCCTATTTCTACCCTGGAGGTGGCGGTGTGCACTTGATGGTAAGGGAGGACATACGGTGTCGAGTCAGGGACTATAGCATTTATGCCCATTGAAAACTCTGTTGTCGCAGGAGCGCCAAGCTATAGCAATCAACCAGCGTTAGGGAAGACAAGGGGTTCGAGTCTGCCTCGTGCAGTGATGGCGCGGATGGGTAGCTTATGCGAAGGAGTGAGGGACGGCGCAAGTCTATGTGATCTCTCTCTTTCGAGAATGAGCTCCTGCCTGCTGCGGAAACGTGGATGAGGGGGGATCACAAGTCCCACGTCACACCTCCCTGGCTAGCAGGCGGCACAGAGGGAGTGTGAATCAAATGCTGATGCACTATAACGCCGAGGGTGTCGAGGTCCGCCTTGTCTCTAATCAGCCACGCCGAAAGGAAAGATATAAAGGAGCTTCGTACCTGAGCAATTGGGTAATGTTTTAGAGAAACTCCGGGTATTGGTGTTGAGAAACAACAGGAAACTGGGCACTCAGGACAGAAAGACTTTGAGAAGATTTATGAAGGTGATGGGTAAAATTGACTGATATGCGAGCCAGCTTATTTTTTCTTATTCTGATTAATAATGTACAGCATGCGACTGTACGGTTCTCTGCTGTATATCCCGGATCTTGTCTTGCTTTTACTATTACATGCATTAAGCACTAGCTAGTATCCTCTAGCAAGCTACTAGCAGTGCGTAGTTGAGCACCCTTTTACCCTTCTAGTTATAGAGCGTGCCGTATGTCGGCATAAAGTGATGGCGATAGCGCCAGGCGACAGCATATGAACGTGTCTGGTATGAGCACGAAGGACATGTATGAAATGGAAGTTGCTTGAGGAACTTGATGTGCTGGCGTCCCTACGCTATTGACGGTGATGCTCTTCTCGGCACAGTGATGACGCAGATGACCGGCAGAAGCCTTGTCTTCAGAACATGGGCAGAATATAGTGTAGGACACAATTGAAAAATAAGTACGCTTAGTCTGATTTGAAGGGCTTTAATAATAATCATCGATGCCGAGTCTTTGGGGGCGTTGGCTTTCTTTGTCCTTGAAGTCCTCGTCCTTGTCCTTATCCTTCTGATCTGTGGAGCTTGAGTACTCCCTGATGCAGTCATACAGTACCGTTTTATCCTTAAGTTAATCTAAAGTCTGCCTAAACTTGAACACCTTACGCTGCGTCTTGCTATTACCTGGGACTTTTTCCAGCTCTTGCTCTACCTCTTCTAATAATTGATGAGCTCCGCTACGCTTGATAAATTAATTGACCCGCTGTGTCTTACCTTCACACAAAACTCAAACCAATACGCCTTAAAATTTTGAAATTTATGATCAAACACCCAAGACGGTGGTTGTGGCCTTTCAACTCCGATACGAGGGTCTCTATGGCATACTAGCCTTCTACATGCAGACTTCTAGATCGTGTAAGACTATCGCCGGTCTCGTCATCAGACATTCTAGGCTCCTCTTGAGCTTCGCTTGAGTGCACCCTGGGGCTTTCTCGATGTGAGGGGCAGATATCGGTGGGGCTAGCTTCGCTGTCTGGACTGGTGCCTGCACCGGCGGCCGGCTTAACTTTCAGCTCCTCGCAGTTATTTCAGGCAAGATGGAACTCCTAAGCGTGAAAGGCACTTTAAAACGTTGTAATGCAGCGCCATGAGGAATAGTCTGAGCTTCGCCGTTGCTATGATCGGCTTGTCCGTTGGCGTTGTTAGTCTCAGAATTGAATCTTGAACTGCTCCATAAATTTGATGAGCGCTATTGTATTGATTGAGCACAGAATGGGATAACGTTATTGGCTGGTCCGGCGGCAAAGTTCGACGGGCGGACGCGATAGCCTTACTGAGTCTAAGGCTGAGAACGCTGTACCAAAATGTGGCAGGCACCATTAACGGATGAACCCATTCCGGACCCTGATCCCCTGAGACGGAAAGCACGAGTCGACCGGACTTGGGTCGGACGGAACATAGGGCTCTGCCAAGATAAACGACATGAGCAAGCCCAAGATGATCCAAGAAGGCCACTCGGTGCTAGGTGGCTTGAATAGTGTGCAAGTCGTTGCTCACCTTGATCTTACGTTCGCGACACTTCTTGCACCCTGTTGAAGGTCGCCCACGATATACCATGTTGGGAGCAATAATTCTCTGCACACTCAGCAACGCGACACAAAAGAAAAAGAGTGCAGAAATCAATGGTGTTGGTCGATTCGAGCACGTAAAGTGACACGATAGTTACTCCCAGAGCGGTTACGGGGAGAATATCGTACTATTGAAACTAATTTCAATTTCGCTTTGTCGCTGAAGACAATAGCATACCTAACTCCACTTAGCTAAGTTCTAATAAAGCCCCGGATTTTGAACCTCGCAGAGGTATGACTATGTAGAATGCGGACCACTTCCGCATAGCCGTTCTGCTCCGCCCAGAAACGTGGCGTTCTGTCCAATTTCAGGGAGTCAGCGCCCATCTTGAACAAGTACCTCACAATGTCTACTTTCCCAAACTCTGCGGCTCGATGGAGTGGTGTCCCAAGGCTAAATGGCTCTCACTCTATATATGTCGTCGGATCCTTTTCGCATTTGATCTCATTAATCGGTGCACCGTTCTCTACAATCTGGCGGACCAAATCTAGAGTATCAGGTTTGTCCCTCAGAACAGCATGATGGAGGAGCTGGGTACCTTCATCGCATACATCACGTTGCAGGCCGCCGAGATGACCTGCATTCAGGGACGGTAACGCTGTCAGACGAGGCGTCAAGTGGCATGAAAGCAATAGCTTCACGAATCTTTCTTGCGCAACGTGTAGTAGCGCAATTTTATGGCGCCCTCCGACCGATCTGGGAAGCGAGGTGTAATTTGATTCCAGTTCATACCCATCTTATCCTTATACGAGAGCAAACGCTCTTCGTCCGATTCTAACCACGGCTTATGCTTTCGTTGTCGGCAGCACGTATCATCTCTGCGGCATCCCCGATCATTATCGGTAGCGTGAGGATTAGCGTGAGGTTTGTATTCCTCCCCATCTTCGTCCTCTTCATCACCGTCGTCATATGAGTAGTCAACATCATGACTGGGAGCACCTCTATGGTGACTGCTCCTCATCTGGTCCGCATTGAGCAGCGTCAAGCTTCCATGGGCAGGTGCCTCTAATGTGCCAGCGTCATATCGGTAACCTAGTAGCATCCATGAATCAGGCGATAGCTGGGTCATGCGGATGATTTTGCTCTCTCCGCCGAGGAGCTTGTGATTCTGGGTTACCGGGTCAAGAGACAAGCTCGAATCACGGTAACGGACAATTGCCGTCACAATCGACGAACCCTCTGGCACATAACAATGCGTGATATCGGTTATCTGATAAGCCATATCGTCGCTGGATCCATGGTTTGCGTTGGTTCCACCTCCAACTTCCGTTCTTGGAGATGATGTTCGTGGGGAGCAAGACCAATTCGCGCTATCCATTCCGGACTTGGATGGTTGACAGGGTTGGGCTGACGTTACGTTTCGCGATGTCCTCGTAGGCAGCTTGCCCCAGCCTGGTTGTCTAAGAGTAGTCCGTGATAGACCGCGCCTCCTCTTCTGGACTAGCTGATCGTTGCGTCTACTACGTTGAGAAGCTTTCACCGAAGATTTACCGGACACCTCATCGACCTGACCGAGTCCATCCTCGTGGCTCTTCCTAGCTCCACCTTCATCGAGGTTGTTTGAAGACGGGACTGGGCTTCCGGCGCCATGACCTTGGCTGTCATTGTCAGGAGGGCCAGGGTTAGCCTCATTGCTGGCTCTAGAACGAGAATCTGGGCCGCTGGGGGTCGGCAGAGGCGTTGGCTTGGGTGTGAGCACATGATCGAGTATGAGGCTCTTTGCTTGTCGCTCAGACGGCCTTTGCCGCTTCGCTGAACGAGGGTCCTCCAGCTCCGGTTCTGACGTAATGTCCGACACCTCTGCCGAAGAGATTATCGTGCCAACAGATGAGAGGCGTGTTCGTTTGCGTGATAGCGGCGATCCGCTCGTCACGTCGAAGTCGAGAAGTGGTTCGTCCTCCGCCGGCGATGGCGCTTCTGAGGATGTCAAAATGGCCTCCTTAACCAGTGCTAGAACACTACTCACCATGGCAAAGACCCTCCACACGCTCCACAGAGAGGGCACGCATGTTGTCTGCGTCGAAATCGCCACCCTGTCCAGCATGTTCTCCTTCGGTGCTAGCAGTCGCGTAGTAGCCCTTCTCGTGATAGTCGGATGCTCCGCTGCTAGGCTTGACCTGCGTTGTACTGTGGTGCTCTTCCGCTGCGTTGCTCTCTAAAATGAAAGGATTTTCTATCGTGAATTTAGTAAATTAGCATCGCAATCCACTCGTATACTTACCCAGACTGCTTCCGTCAAACAAATCGTCCAGAGTTGAGTCCGTTTTTGCCACGCTCGTGACGTGGTCTGTCCCTCCTCCGTCAAGCGATTTCCAGCTAGACTGGTAATGCTCTGGCTTCTCCGATTCGGTGGCGGCACCAAGGCCATCGACTACGTCTAGGCCCCTGTGTTAGTTCGGTTCTATTGGCTTGCAACGATCAGTGGGCGGGTAATACCATGGTCTAGAGAACTAGAAGCGTCTACAGCTCCGAGCAGACCAGGTTCTCTCGGGTCGAGAGAGCGCGATCCATTTGAATCTGGCATTGGGAAATCGTCGATATGGCACCAGTCCCCATCATCTTTGGAGGAGTCGACTCTTGAACGGCTGTGCTCTGCCGTCTTGGTTGTAGACATTGGTTTGGCCTTGGATTTTGGCCTAGGTTTGGGCGCTCGAGGAACGTATGGAACAATTTTCATAGAAAACGAAGGGTCTAATAAAGAGGTGCTGCAAGAGGAGGCCATTTTGGTGTGGCGATCTGGTGACTACTCTGGTAACGAGGAGTGGGAAAGAAGTAGCTCCCTCTCCGGACTGAGCATCGCTTTATATGTCGCGGTCGATACTGCCGCCCAGGAATGAAGAGACAGCATAAATGCCGCATTCATCGCGGATATGGTTGTAACGGGCGCAGAGAGCAGTGCAAGGACGCTCTCTGTAGGGAGGGCGGGGGTGCTCGAAACCCGTCAGCATCAGCGTCTCCGAAAGGACCCCCGTATCGCTCTATCAAGCGGCGTGGATGGCCTCACCGCGTCAATAATTAGCTTAGCTCATCCGGCGATTGGCTAGCAAGGTGTCGCTACGACCTGGTCGTGCGCGGCTTTCAGCTGTCCAAGGATCCATATCACCTTGAATGAAACCATCGATCGCCAGCTTCTTCTTCGATCATCAACCGCCCTCTTACGTAGAACGAGTCCGTGCCAGGTAACGCATGAATGCGCGATTTTCGTCAACGGCGCCCTGTATCGTCCGGTGATTTGGCTTCAGGGCTTCGTTCGCTTCCTGTGGCACACCCGCAGTCATCTTGGAGCTATCAGCTGCCAGCGTCCAGGTATCAGCCCCCTGCTGGTTGCATTGCAATGTTACAGCAACGCCGTATGCGCCGTTCGAGGCGGACCGTCCTACTGGAGCCATAGTGCTGACGCAGGCACCAGGATGGCTCAAATTAATGTGTCATGCGGGTGAATGACCACACCACTGCCGGAAGGATGGGGCCAGCATATTCGACCGGTGGGGTGGGGTGCAATATAGTCATATCAGAGCTGAGACAACGGCGTGAGAGCTACGCATTCGTTCGCTCAAAACGGGAAAAGAAAAGGACGCAGGAAATGCTATCGGCAAGTCCGGAGCAAGGAGAGGGGGGATGGGTTTTCATAGGACCGCATGCTGGTATAGCTCATACGATGCGTAGAGAGCGTCGGCCTTCAATCGCAGCTTACTGGTGTGAAGTGAGCGAGCATCTTGCGAGGGAAGAGGGAAAGCTTGCAGCGAAGAAAGACGAGAAGCGAGAGAGTGCGAGAGCTCGAGCTTGAGCATGGAAAGTAGGAGGGCCGCCAAATACCTGTGAATGCGAGCTGAGCCTTAGTTTCAGCAGCTGCAATCGTGAGGGCACGAAAAGCTGGACGGCACTGCCCGAATAGGGGGGGAAATGACATGGACGAGGGGAGGCAGTGCGGTGATAGGGCGGCCGGCGGGTTTCGAAAAATGCCTCACAAAGGATTCGCTGAGGCCCAATAAGAGTAGTTGGTATAGGCAAGGGAGGAGGGGGGCCCCGGTGCGGATGAAGGGATAGGAATAGAGAGAAAAGGTTGAGGAGAAGGAGCGAAAATGACGGCGGAGGAAGGGCGTTTTATCGTGAACGTCGAGGCCGATTACCTGTTCGGGCGTAGGGCGAATCCATAAGCGAGGCCCGGATTACCCGAACGGGGGGCGTCCATTTCCTGACGCAGGCTTGCCGTCTGCTTTATTACTAAGTATAGTAAATTATTATTATTACTAAGTAACTATAGTAGGTACCTATAACTAAACATAAACCTATACGTACATAACCTTAGCCTTAACCTACCTAAGAGTCTGTGCGACCTAACCTAAACCTATACCCTTAGTCCGTGCAACCTAACTCTAACCCTAACCTACTTATCTATAACCCTAAACCTAACCTATATCTATAACGGGTACTCCTAACCTATTTACTACCCTAGGATAAAGTATACTTACATATAAAAAATCTACGTAATAAGTAACTAAGTAACAAACTTAATTACGTATTTATTAAACTATTTTTAGTTAAAGAATAAAATAGACTTATAAACTATATACTTAAGCTACTACTGAATATAAAAATCTACGTATACTTCTATATCTTAAAATTAGAACTAGTAAACTTAGTAATACTATTCTAAAAATTATTTTGGGATAACTTTAAGAAAGAAACTAATTATAAAGTTAAATAAAATTATAAGATACTTATAAAATAGAAGAACTAATAACTTATAACTAGAATATAGATACTTAATTAGATAAAATAGATACTTAAGCTTAGAAAATATATAAGAAAAAGAAGAAGATTTAAGGAAGTATTAATAAAGAATTAGAGAATATTAGAAAAGAGAGTAATCTATATAAAAAGTAATATACTTTAAAAATACAAAGAACTAAAATAAACTACTAAATTTATTACTAATAGACTACTATTAATTAGAGCCTCTTAGTATTTAAAATAAAAGCTTTTGAATATACTTTAAGTACTAAGTAATAAGCTAAACTTAAAAGTGTTAGAAGCGTTCTTAAGTAATAAGGCCTCTACTACTTCTTACTCTTTAATATCTTACTACTTTATAGCTATTACTTCTTTTACGTAATAATTAATTAAATCTATTTATTAATGTAACTACTTCTTATAAGCTTAAGTAACGCGCAGCTCTTTTAGAGCTTTCTTATACGCCTTTATTATAAACTCTTATATATTCTTTAACTCTTTTATTTACTCTTAAAGTTTTACTTTTTAATTAACGAACTATTTAAACTTAGATTCTATAACTTATATATTATAAAATTATCTTTAATAAACATACTATATTTTCTTAAATAAACGTAAACTTTATATACTTTTAAACTATAGCTTCTTTAAAAAAGTTAATAAAATTATAAAGGCGTTAATAATAAATAGTACTAGATACTTATAAATATTTAAGTATTATAAGATATAATATAGTAAAAAGTAAGAAATACTTATAACGTATTCCATTATCGAGTGCGCTACACCATTGAGTGAGCCAAAATCTCTTGGCACCACTAACTTATGTTACGAATTATCTATTTTATCACTATTAAACAAAGAGCTTACGTACGTTATACTTATATTAGATTTAGAAGATCCTTCTATATCCTTTTTACACGTTTAAGCGTTGTGCCTAGTCCCGCTATAATTTCTACAGCGCTGTAGAGCTAGTTAAGCTGTTTCTTAATTACTACTACCACGAGCCTTCTTAGATTACTAAGACGCCGCAGACGCTTTAGTAGCTACCTGCGCTAACGCTATACTATACTCTAATATACTACCTTGCTAAATCTACTTCCTTTTACGTGATTTCTGCTTAGTTATTACTACTAATTACTCTTTAAGCTTATAATTGCGGGCAATAAGTAGAGCGTTTTAGTGCAGTATAAGTTCAGCGCCTTTTATAAGCTGAGAGAAGCCTACCTGCGCTGTAACAGGTAACTGAGTAAAGGACTCGCGTATAAGCTTAGATTAAGATCTAAACTCTTAAGTATTACTTAGGGTCTTTAACTACTACGGCGTCTCTAGGAGGAGAGGTTCTAGCAGGGTACGCAGCTGTACTTTAAGGCGATCTAATACTACCTGCGCGTTTATAGGGACTAGTCCTAACGCCTTAAAGGCCTTTTAACAGTTCTCCTCTATAAATACGTTAAAAAACGCGTCTTTAAAGGCGGGGAGAAAGCCTTCTTTATTAATATAGAAGACGCGCCAGCGTGCTAAGTCTTAAACGCGCTAGGAGTACTTACGCTTTAACAGCGAGAAGCAGACTACGTTAAGTAGCTAGAGGATATGCGATAAGTAAGGTAGCATACAGATAGTAAGAATCTTATGCTTAAGGCAGTAGTCTTTAAAATCCTAGTTAAGATAGCTCTTATAGCCGTCTAAGATAAGCAGCCTGTACCCCCTAACTTAACGCGCCTTTATATGCGTGTTAAAGTACTTTAACTACTTAAGACTAAGTACGTTATTTATCTAGCTGTTCTTAGAGACTAAGAGCTTCTAATTATATAGTATATCTGCCTCCTCGTACTATTTAGAGATATAGACGCGTCCTTTATAGACGATGAATAGCAGGGTCGCGTACCTAGCAGCGCAGATGCTCTAGATAACTATAACCTACTCGCGATCGCCTAGCTAAACAAGCTTAGGTTAAGCGCGTCTCTCTAAGCCTGTAACAACTTTTATAGAGCTAATAATACCTATCTAGAAGCTAGTTTTATTAAAGTTATATATGTTATTATTATAAACGCTGTACTTAGCTTTAGTGTCCTTAACTAGCTTAAACTACGCGCTAATTTTCTCTAGATCTTCCTAGAGTATCCTCTAATAGTCCTTTACTTAGTTAAAAGCTATTTTAAGCTTATCTAAACGCGTTATAAATCTCTTAACCTATCGCTTGCCTACTAGCTCTCTACTGCGTATAGCTAGTAGTTTATCCGCTATATCTGCTACCTTACACAGCTAGGGCGCAAATCCTCGCGAATTAAGGTTAAGGATATATCAGACGATTGTCTGCTCTTTAGTGCGCGTGAGCTTCTAGCGATTAGGCTGGCAATTAGCTTAAGCGGGGGTTCTGTTGTATCTTCGCTGCAGGGTTAATTGGGTAACGTTAAACGCCTCAGCAGCACGTCGGACACTTTTAAATTGGCCTTGATTTATAGCCTAGAGAGCAAGCTCTATCCTGCCTTCGTTTTAAGATTGATTTAACTGAGTTGGTTAAGACATTGCGCGTAGCAGTAGTTATGTTGGGTGCCAAGAGATTTTGGCTCACTCGATAGTGTGGCGCACTCGATGATGGAATACGTTATTATATAATAAGTACCAAGGACAGCGCTAGGATAGGAGGAGTATAGTATTATAATCCTACTAGAACTCTAATCTAGTAGCTCTAAATAAACCTTATAGGTAGTAGATAAATAACTAACATTACGTAACGTGCTTAGTTAATTAGTATAATTAGTAGTACTAAGTATACTAAGTATACTAAGTAACTTATATAATCTCTATATATATAGGTTATTATAATAAACTCTTATAGATTATTATATTTAACTTAATATTATGCTCTATAGTATAGTAATAGTAATACTAATTATTCTTAACCCTTACTACTCTTTATAGAAGCGCTCTCTTACTATCTTAGTATTAAAACCTGCTATCTATTAAGCCCCTTACTCTATACCTAAGAACTAACCTTACGGTCTTATTAGTTATCCTTACTAATAGCTTTTAAGATCTTTATATTAGGCTAAGAATAAGGTTACCAGCTACTAGCCCCTTCTCAGGCTACTACTAGCCTTCTTAGCATATATAGCTATCCAGCCTCCTAGATAATCCTGCAATCAATTTTACTCTTCTCTTATACCTAGGTGTTATTCAACAATATCAATGGAGGAAGTCAGGAGTTTGATCTCTGAGATGCATTGGCAGTGTGAACAAGTGGCTTTAAACGGTGGAAGCCTATTCGCTCAGAAAAATGGTAAAACACCAAGAAAATGATGTATATACACCTCTACAGCTCTTTGAACAGCCTCACGATTATATCTATGCACTCTATTCACGGTTTTGGTGTACAATACTATGGTGGGGTGGAAGCTAAGGTACTGCTTAGCTCAGCAGAAAAACGTCTCACGAATTATTGCGGCACCTGGTGGGGCTGCTGTTTGATAGCTTACTAAGGCACCGCCGGTTGCCCGAAAACCCCTGCCCAGCGGTTGGCCACCGTGGCAAGTTTACACGTATACATAACGCGAAGAACGAGTCGTGCGATACCCTGAAATCATGGGATTTGACTCGTGTTCTAGCAAGCTTCACGCCACGTGCAGCTGACTCCTAACAGGAGGTTGCTACCGCAGGAAGCTCTTTCCTAGCCTAGGGGATAAAGAGCAAAAGCAGATCGTAATTGTATCTAAGGGGTGGCTCTTTCTCATTCATTCGATGGAATCTGATGCTATCTTATACCTATTCTTATACACATGTAACCAACGCCGAAATTGACTCACACCAATCTAACAGACCTATCCAGAAGCAACAGAGTCATCACCAAGCATTCCGCCCACAAAGTATCATAAAAGAATGGCTATACCCTAGCAGATACCTGGGGCCAAATGCTCCCTATACTCTTTCTAAAAAGTGATATCCTACATCACACCAAACGAACTAGCTTCGTCTTACCCCTCCTACAGAGTGCGAGCATCCCATCTTCTGCGGCGGACCGGGCTTCCCTCATGGTCCAGACATCTTAAGTTTCCATTGTCGTTGGCCGAAACGAACTCATCCAGCGCCGCAGATGGGTTCTTAGCCTGGCCATTATCGCCATCGTTTTTGCACACGCACCACAAGTCATCCTTACCAATCTGTGCGCCTTCGACGAAGAAACATTTATTGCAACTCTTGTTAAATTGACCACTACACAAAGAGAATTAACTTTTTCCCTTAAAAGACTCTTTTCGCGTTAAAACTTACTTTTCGGAAGGGGTCAAGCCTCCATTGTCGTACTTGAGACACTGCTCTAGCCCTACCTCGCTTCTGACCTCCTTGCCATCTTTGTCACTGCAAGTAGCTACAAGCAAGTGATCATCCTTGATGCTCCACTAGACAAGTGTTAAGTTCTATCATATCGATTAGCGTGATTTTGGCACTTACATCCTTGCAACGCTCGGTGAGCTTGGTACCCATCTTGGCTATCTCAATATTCCGATTCGCTGCAATAGCTTTGAAAATAGCAGTCTTGTAACATCCTTGTCCCATAGCCTTGGGATGGAAAGACCGTCTGATCTCAAAGGGTATGACGTCCACGGCATGGGGGTCGGGCTCATTCTTTAACTTGCCGTATCTCGTCTGTATATCGATCATCAGGTCATTGTACGAAGAATATTTTTCGTGGCCTTCCCAGGTCCATGGAGGCGAGGCTTCAGTTGCGCTTTCCACTTTGTAGTTCTTGCCGGGGAAAATAAAGTCTAGCAAAATCTGCGCAAGATCCCTTGGTGGTGGCTTCGGCGACGGGTCTTCCGGGTAATTTGGGTCTCCAGCACCCTCTCCTTCATCGAATATATTGCTGTAAGGCGACCAGAATTGTATAAGATATTCGGTCATCTGGTTATCCGTATGTCTGTCTTCACAGAACCGATGGCCATCGTACGCACTGTTCATGTCTTCGACCATAACAGCTCCCTGATGTTCCAAGTCTTTCACGGAAGCCTTGGTCACATCGTTGACCGCACGGGCGAAACCGTTCAATTGTTTTCGAATATCCCGCGTGAGTTTAGGTTTAGAGGACCACGGATAGCCCCAAGTCATTTCGTCACAGCCGGTGGCCACTTCATTCCAAAACGACATGTAAGGCAAAATATAGACCTGAAAACTGTCCATCGGGTCTGCGCCGCCAGCTTTTTTCCCCGCAGCGAGAACGCTGGCAATGCCGTAAGTGATTTTGGCTTGGAGCCCCCCACTATCGATATCTGTTTGGAGACTCTTAAGAGTCTCTTGACAATCTCCTGGCAACCAAGCTCAATATATGCAGTCGTTGATGATGCTGTAATCATTTTTTAGTAACGAAACAATTATATAATGTTCGGCGTTACTGCTTAGCAGGACTCACTTTCCTAAACCTGCGTCATTTCCACCAATCGACATGATAGCAATCTGCGGTTTTCCAAACGGTATACCGCGCTCAAAATTCCAATTGTTGTTTTTATAGGGACCTTGATTTAATTGCTCCTGTACCAGTTCCCGGGATGTATCGCCAGTGAAAGCAAGGAAGGTGAGGCGAGGGGGTTCCTTATCGCCATTGAGCTTTTCCCAGCTGTCTATATCATCTTTTATTTGCATGGGATACGATTTTTTCCCACGAAAAGCATCCCAGGCCATAATTTCTTTCTTGCCATTGCATCCAATGCCTGCAGTGTACGAGTCGCCCAGCGTAATAAACTCTCTGATTTTCTGATTTGGCTTGGAGTACGGTTTAAAAGTTTCTAGCTCTACTTTAAGGTCGCGGACTGCTGCAGCATAATAAAATGGGCTACCAGGGAATTGAGCTGATACAGCGGCAATGAGGCCCAAGAGGAGCCCATTTCTCAAAAACATTGCGCGATAGGCGGTTATAGAGACTGAATTCGATATAAAGAACGTGAATAGGCGTGGTAGAAAGGAAGACAAGGAGATTCACTGCTTCTTATGGTCTTCAGCTATGACAAGCCCAAGGAAGTAATGAATCGAATGGGTTACCTCCATGCGTTTCTCTTCTAGAATTATAACCGGCTTCAATTTTACAAGGCATACACTGATCACTTCTAATGGCTCAAGCTAACCTTCTCGAGCCGAACTCAGCCCTGCGGCGTTGTCCATCACATCATGAGAAAGGGTCCGCGGCAGGGCAGAAGGTTGTTGTTGGATGTTGAAACATTTGTGTGTCAATTTGAAGAATGAGGCTGTGAAGTGTTGTGTACCTAAGCGTGTACACCTGGTAGATACGCGGCAGGAGAATGGGTTTGGTGGTCTGTTCGACTGCACGAGTTGCTTTTCAGTATGAGAAACAGCGAATCTAGACAGAATCTTGAATCCAGCGGTCATGTCATACAAATGAGCGTGTATACTGTAATTCCATTGTGTAGTGTATAATTTGTATCTTGGTGGCGGTTGCATCTCTATGCCCACACCATCTCTGCTCGAAACCATTCCATGTAGGTTATCCAACACAGGGCAGTGACGAAGTGCGAAGTGAGATGGATGAAACAGTGATCTATGTTTAACAGCTCTTTACTCTATCCCGTCCGGTTATCATTCAATACGACAAGTCAAGCTTGCCTGTAGGGAAGGTGCATGAGGCACAGCAGTCCTATATAGTTAACCCCTCTGTGGAGGTATTACACAAAAGGTCTAATTTTACGGTTAGGATGCCTGGTAGCTGAAACATGCTTCTCACATGCCATGACTTGAGTGCCTTGCTGTGCCTCCCAACTTCTTACACATTTTTGCGGCAATCCCTACTGCTACGGCACCACCGTAAGCTTACTGTATGTTGGACTGAAGTTGGACATGAAAGAGTATAAGGATCAACTTAAAATAGACCTTTTTCTAATATTGTGACTGTGGAAGGTGCAAGACATGGTTAGCGAGCCTAGAATGTTATGGGCAAGTGGTCAAAGCTTAGAACCCCAAAATCTAAGTTGCCTCCCTACTGCACCTTCTGTAGTATTATTGTTATGAAATATCCACTCCAAATTAATTCTTATGGTATTTTTGCTCGATCTTAAATGTATCCTGGTAGACAAGCTCTGGTGGCGTGCCAAGACAATTCAACGAGGATATGGTGGCGCAAACCCCGCACAGGTTACTGTCTCGGCTTACGGTAATCAAGTTCAAGCGGCGTAGTTCAAATTGATGGAGATGACCACGACTGATAATCGTTCAGCTCTCACAGTTCGACTTCCCAAGCCACAAACCTAAGATACTTGTTGCCTACTCTGGTGTCCGCGCCTATTTAACCTGCCGCCATAATCCACCTAGGAACGCTGCGGGCAACACCATTGCATCTATGAAGCTGTCCATTACACAAGCAACGGCCCTCTGCGCCATTCCAGGCGTTCTTGCTGCCACCTTTCCTCCGCACTCGGCTACCGGTCAGAAGCCCGTTGGCAGACCTTCCACCATGTCTGAGCTAGACAGCAACCTCAGCGTCCCTGGCCACAACAACGCTACATACGGTCCGACGCCCAGGTCTGAACAGTTATTCAACATTGAATTCCTCGAGATTGCACCCACCCCGTGGGAAGTGTACGCATCGTAATCAATTTCTCTCTTTAACGCTTGTCAACTAACTTACTTGCTTCCCAGGGATAAATACTTCTTCACCCTCCTCCGTGGCTATATCCTAGATTCTAAAGTAGCCGACGCTGAGAATCTGAACAAACTCCTTGCTACTGCGACCGTAAAAATATCTCTCCGTGTAATCCTGCCTAGCGGCAAAGACCTTCCTCCCAGAGAGTACACAATACCGCTTCGCACTATCGCATTTCAACCCTTTGCTCATGTCTCTATTCGCGATACCACAGGCGAGTATATGGATCACTTGACTGCTGGGAGTATGAATGACATCCTAACGGACTATATGATCCCGGCTATGTTTATCGAGAGAGGAACATGGAAGTTTGGAGTACTTGCGGAGCTTGAGGATGGACGGTGTTTATTTGCGATTGAGTTGACACAATGGTTGGAGGGTAGAAGAGAGTGATGTACTGTTGTTCAAGCAGTATACTAGCACAAAACTGAAAGGAAACGTAGCCTACACTATCCACCTTTTGTTAGAATCAGAATGAGGGATTACAGGCCAGTTCAAACTCCCATCTAGATCCGGCCTCTCCACTTCAAAAGTCTTCGTCTCTCTTACTTCGAACCCGATTGCCTGCTTCCTAACGTTTGGTATCAAGTTCGACTTCCTCATCTCTAAGATATCTTCCAAACCCCCTTCTATCCACGTTCGTACTCCTGCCTCTTCACTCACACCGATCTCGTATATTTGTCCATCTTTGAATCCCGCAACCTTTGGCCATTTTGATGTGTCACCATCCAGGGGCTTGAATCATGTTCGAGGACATAAGGTTGATCTGGAAACAGTGTAACCCACCCTTCTTTATCTTCTTCCCTTAGAAGGCCGTCGCTACTCAAGAAAGATACTATTAATTAGATTTAAGATTATTATTAAGAAAAGTATAGTTAGAAAAATAAGATTTAAAGGTTAAAGATTAAAAGGATACTTATCTAAAAGACGTACTAAATAGATAACTATATTAGACTAGAAATTCTATAATACTAATAAACTAAGCTAATTATTTTAATTAGACGCAAGTATAGAGGCTCTATATATAAAAAATAATATAGAAAGAGATATAGACTATATAATTAAGGTGTTATTAGGCTAAGTAATAACTTAGTTAAATATTATAAATAAAGAGTAAGGCGCTATAATCTAAGCTAATGTAGGCTATATTAAATTTAGTAAGTAGTTAAATTAAGTAAGCTAAGTATAGTATTTAAAGAGCGTAAAACGTATATATAAAGAGTAAGTATTATTTAAAGTATATTAGGTAATTGTTACAAACAGAAGTAGGAAAGGCGGTAGTTATAAGGATAAGAGAAGGAGGCACATGTCACGAACACACTAGACCTAGCGGGGGACGACCCAGCGGAGGGCCCTCAGACCTATACCAGATAGAGCCCAGAAAGGCTTAGGACTACACTAGAGACAGGCTAGTATATAAATAAGAGCTACCCCCTTAGAGCAGAGGTTAAGGATTAGTCTTAATACTATCCCCTATTACTTAACCTTAACCTCTACTAACAGTCCCTAATAATTCTAATCCTTCTTACCCTAGGGGTAGTAGTTAAGAAACTCTCCTCTAAAGTACCGTCAAGAGCCTAGGGACAGCACGCCCACATCCTAACAGTAAAAGAAGAAAAAAAAAAAGAGGAAGTATTATAGCAGGCACTCGCAGAAGACCTAGGAGCAACGCTAACCTAGAGCCTCCCTAAGGAAGTACTAAAGACGCCTAGAGAGACCCAGGGACATTAGAAGACCCCTAATAATTAAACACGTTAGACGCCCCAAACTAAAACCCCCAGGACTCTAACATAATAGGTACCCTACAGTAAGGGTTAGGACTACCCCTAGACTAACGCACTTACAGCAGTAGACTTAACTAGGTTAGCCAAACCCTAACGGAGGTGTCCAGTGCCGCTAACGTCCCAGCAGAAACCTAACCCCTTTCTGCTAGGAAAAAGCTAACAACAGGAATCTTAAATAAAACGTTTATCTAAGGTCTATTAGCTGACCTCTTTAAGGCAGAAGAGACTAGAGCCTTAGAGGAAGCAATTAAAAAGCTAAAAGACTAAATTAATTACGCGTTATAAGCACTAGGGGTAGGACAGGCCGGGAAGCTACTAAAACCCCCCTAGCCCGCCTTTAACAAGGCAGAGAAGCTTATTAGGGCTCTGAACAGTATATAACCTAAACTAAAAGTAGGATTAGAAACCTAAGCCCTATCAGCACAGCAGGTAGACTAATAGGTAAAGGACGTCAAAACTGCCTTCGCGTACGCCTAGGTGCTGGAAGATATAGTAACCCGCACCCATTAGGCTCTAGGGACGATCTAGTATTACGTCCACCAAGAACTCCTCTAACAACGCATTAACGAAGGGAGCATTACCTTATAGGCTCACCTTAAACAGGAGGAACGTAAGCTAGTTCAAGATCCTATCCTCACCCGCTACAATAACTACCTCTAGTTCTTTAACTTCAAGTGGCGGAGGGACAACAACGTTAACACCTTCCTCCTCTAGCTAAGGAAAAAGGAATCCCTTCTAACCCACAACTTCTTTAAGCTAAAGGACAGGGAGGACAACTATAAGCTAAAGATCGCCTTTATATAGTTAAGACTTCTAGAGGAATACCGCAGGGAGATCATACGCACTAGGGTTCTTAAGACTATTAACTCGTAGCCTAAGTTCAAAAGGGCCCTACGTAACGCAGAAACCGTAACTCGCGCCAATCGCTTCCTAAGGGACACCCGAAAAGCTACTGCTAAAGGCCCTTCTTAGAGTAAACGCCTAGCGTTAAACTCCTTCTCTAACCTGCAGAGGACTAGTAAGAAGCAGGACAACGGACCCTTAGAGACAAACTACTCCTAAAGATCGCCCTGTCTAAAGCCTACATAGAACCTGCCGCGGTACTAGGGGACGCCTAAAAACTCCTAGGACCCAGCTAAGTAGGGCACAACCTAACCCCACTAGAAGAATCGTAATCAGGGAAACGCGAGAGGCAGAGCTAACAAACAAACTCAACCTAGGCCTTAATTAGGAAACGCAACGCCCTAGTCGCTAATCTGTTCTAACTACCACTAGGGCCTAACACCTAGGGGAAAGCACTCTAGATAGTAATCAAAGTCCAGCTACAGGTAGCTAATAGACTCCCGCTCCCCCTCTAAGCCCTATACAACTCAGGCGCGGAGATTAACATCGTATTAAGCGAGATTACCTAGCTTTACTTCCTGCCTAGAGCAAACTACTACTAGAAGCCTACGGTAAGCCTAGTTAATAATCAACTACTCCTACTAGGAGCCGCATACGATCTATCTATCTAGTGCCAGGACTTAAAAGGCACAGTAAAACAGGTAGGCCTACAACTATTTTAGTCTACTAATATTAAAGGCTATAACTTTATCCTAGGATACCTATAGCTAAGGGAAGCCAATCCTAAGATTTAATTCTCTATAGGAGAATTTGAATAGTAGGCCGCGCGAGATACTAACCAGGTCTAAGTCGTCACCGCCGCAGACCTGTTAGGCGATGTCGGCCCTAGAGAGACAGCCTACATCCTCTACCTAGGAGCCCTAACCTGCAACACCCTAACTAGCGAGGCCGAAAGAGCGGTCTAAGAGGAGATGCGTTAGGTAACCGCCGCGAATCTGTCAGAACCTACTAAGCCTAGTAGAGATATAGAATATAACGCAGAATAGTTCTATCGCTAGGGCTTGCTCTAGCTGCGAAACCTAGTCCTTAGTATCGCAGACTACCTAAAGGAGTGTGTCTGAAGGGAACCCTAGCTAGCCTGGCTGCCTGCAGAGACAGCACGGCGCGTAGTATCTAGTATACGCAACGGGAACTCTAATTAGCGCGCTACCCTCCTAGTAGTACCTTATATCCTCCCCAGCCTAGCTAAGGAGGATGCCCCGCGGGTCGACCCCGCTAGGGACCGCCCAGACAAAGAGGAATTGAGGCACGTCCCCTAGAAGCTGCACTATAAGTAGCTCGCCTTTAGTAAGCATTAGACAGAGGTACTGCGCCCCCACAGGGAGTACAACTACGCGATTACGTTAGAGGAGGGACAAAAAGTCCTAAACCTCCCTATTTACAACCTCTTACGCTAAGAGCTAGACATCCTCTAGGAATACCTTAATATAGCGCAGGAGAAGGGATAGATCTGGCCTAGCACGTCGCTAGCGGGGGCCCTAATCCTTTTTATACTAAAATTAGACAGAACGCTCTAGCTATACATAGACTACTAAAGCCTAAATAAAGTAACTATAAAGAACTAGTACTTAATCCCCCTTATAAGCGAGATGCTAGACCGCCTCTTAAAGGCGTAAATCTTTACAAAGTTAGATATCTAAGACGCCTATTACAGACTTTAGATTAAGGAGGGCAATAAGTAGAAAACAGCGTTTAAGACGCAGTACAGCTACTTTAAGTACCTTATTCTACCCTTTAGATTATCTAACGCGCTAGCGACCTTCTAGTCTTATATCTACAGAGCCCTTAGGGGGCTCGTAGACTGCACTTGCGTAGTATATCTAGATAATATACTAATCTACTTAGAGAATAAGAAAGATTACGACGGCTACGTAGAGGAGGTCTTAGACCGACTTATAGAATAGGGCCTGTACTGTAAGGTAAGTAAGTGTGCCTTCTCTACTAGATCTGTAGAATTCCTAGGGTTTATAGTAACCCTAGGAGGCGTAGTAATAGACCCTGTGAGGGTATAGACTATTAGAGAGTGGCTAGAACCCTAGGGCTATAAGGATATCTAAGTGTTCCTTAGGTTCGCTAACTTCTATCGAAGATTCATCTTTAACTACTCTGCTATAGTACGTCTGTTAGTAGACTATATAACGACCGCCCAGAACCTAGTAACAGACCTAAGTACGCCCCTTATAGGTAAGGCTACGAACAAGGCTATAAAGAGTTGTAAGGGACCTATAAGATAGTACCAGCCGTAGGCGTGGCCTGACTACGTAAGGAACGCGTTCCTTACGCTGCGTTAGAAGTTCTTAGAAGCCCCTGTGCTTCAGCACTTTAACCTAGTAGAACTAGTAATAGTTCTTACTAACGCTTTAGACTTTGTAATAGCTACTATCCTCTTACAACTGGCCTTAACTAGGCAGGTAACGGAGCGTTACTAGAAGCCCGTCGCGTTCTAGAGTAAGAAGTTCTCTAAACTATTCCTAAATTAGCACACCTATAATAAGGAGCTCTGCGCTATTATAGAAGTATTTAGGACGTAGAGGCACTACCTCTAACACACCCTAATAATGATCCGGGTACTCTCTAACTATAACAACCTCTGATACTTTATAACAATAAAGGAGCTCTCTCCTAAGCAGGCCTAATAGGCTGAGGAGCTAGCAGAATTCGACTTTGAAGTAGAGTATAAACTAGGACCTGAGAACCCTACTAACAGGCCCTCTCAAAGGCCTAACTTTGCGTAAGGACTCCTAGCAGGAGAACCTTAAGCGTTAAGGGGTACAATACTCTCTACGCTCTAACAAAAGCTTTAATAGTAGACACCTTAAGAGTCTATAGCTCTAACCGCCCCGCAGGTAGTATAGGAACTACACCTCCCTAGGGACGGAACCTAGCTAGGTCCGTGTTAACCCCTAAAAGAGAATCTACCTGCCTAGGTAATCCCTAATAAGCAGTTAGTTATTAGCAATACATTACCTGTCTCCGCCTGTAGCTAAACTATAGGCGATAAAGCTAGCACAGAGGGAAACCTATAAGCTAGGCTATTATACTTACTAGCTACTAAAGGGCCTTTACGCAGCCTAGGGTTCTAAGTAATAGCACCTAACTACCTCGCGGTAGTAGCTACGCAAGAAAAGTCCGCCTACGCCCTAGAAGTTCCAGGACGCCTCCTTAAACACGTCTAGCTAGTGCAAGCACGGGATTAGGCCTATCCTAGCTTTACGGCGCTAGCGGGTTGGGACACAGGCGAAGTAAGGAAGGAGGCTAGCACTTAGGAAGTTAACCTTAAGGGCCTCCTGCGTAGGAGCGGGAAAGTATAGATCCCTAAGGACGCCTTACTCTGCGCGAATATACTCTAGAGGAACTATAATAACCTTATAAGAGGGTATTATAGAGTAGATAAAACTACTAAGGTCCTCTAAAGAAAATACTTTTAGCCCTACCTTAGGAAAGATGCCTAGAAGTATATTAGCTAGTGCCTGCAGTACTAGCTAAACAAGATCTAGAGATATAAGCCCTAGGGCCTGTTATTACTACTACCCCTTCCTAAGACAGTATAGAGGCACTACTCCCTAGACTTCGTTACAGACCTACTAAAGTTAGTAGACGACAAGGGGAATAAGTACAACGCTATACTAGTACTAGTAGATCGCTTTACGAAATATGTCTAGTACCTGCCCGTAATAAAGACAATTATATCCTAGTAGGTAGTAGAGTTGCTGCTAAAATAATACTTCCTTAAGCAGAGGCTACTAGACACCCTTCTATTAGATTAAGGGTTAGTATTCATAAGCTAGTTCTAGTTAGATATTTATTACTACCTCAAAATTAAACACAGGCTTAGCACTGCTTTCTACCCCTAAACAGATAGGTAAACTAAACGCTAGAACCAGGAACTGGAGACCTACCTCCGTATCTATATAAACTACCAGCAAGATAACTAAGTGGAGCTACTACCCTACGCGGAGTACGCCTACAACTTAAAAAACTACTTAGCACACAGCGTAAGCCCTATTAAGGCGGCGTTTAGAACAGACCTAAAGGGATTTAATAGAATCCCTGACAGCTACTAGCTCCGTAAACCGCCTCTAACCTAGGAGGGTCCTGTAGGAGCACTAGAACTTAGGCGGTAAGTTAGTAACAGACTAAACGAATAGCACTAATAATAGGAGGAGGCAAGGGCACGCCTAGAAAAGGCGCAGTAAAGTAATATAAAGTAGTATAATGCAAAACAGTCTAACTAACACTTCTCTGTTGGAGACCTAGTGCTGTTACAGGCGAAGAACATAGCAACCTTAAGACCCTTAAAGAAGTTCGCGGTAAGACACCTAGGGCCGTTCTATATTAAAGAGCGTATTAGTAAGCTAGTATATAGGCTCGCCCTCCCGCTATTAATAGCGCGAATTTACTCTGTCTTCTACGTATCCCTATTAGAGCCCTGGGTAGAACCCCTAATATAGAGAGGGTTCCGACCAGGCCCTATCTAGGACCTAGTAGACGCCTCTATAGGAGATTGATACGAAGTAGAAGGAATCCTAGATTACAGAGAAACTCTTACAAGGGGGCGCGAGCTTAAGGTAAAGTAGCTAGGTTAGAGTATCAAAGAGGCGACCTAGGAGCTAGAGGAGAATCTTAACTACTATAACGAACTCCTATAAGACTACCTAGCATCCCTAGAGCGTAACCCCTAAGCACCCCTCAGAAGATAACTAGAATAACAACAGGGCTAGCCCTAGAAGAAGCTTAGAAGAGAATAGGAAGATATTTATAATATTACTATATACCTACAAACTAAACTAATACACCCCGCATAAGGCTTACTAGAAACACGCCCTAGACCTGTTTAGTCCCCTATCTCTACGTTACTACCTCTACGCTAACTAGTATCCGCCTGACGCAGGCGATTAGAACAACGCAACGCATAACTACTAGTAGGAGGACTAGTAAAGGGCGAGGGACTACTACAAAAGACCTCGTCAAACGCATTTATAGGAACAGGACTTAAGGGCGACTCCGTGGAACGAAGAGCAGCTTAAGGGCAGGCAGACTAAGCGCTAGGGGAAACGGAAGGCTAAAAGGAAGGCGACATAGAGGTATTACAATCCCGCTTAGGACCTAACGTAGCTGTAATCCTAAGCGCTAAAGCCTAGCTACTAACGGAACTACTAAAGGTAGGAGGTAAACTTAAACAAATAGACTTCTTAACAGGCGAAGAGGTGAAGGGCAAACTAACGTTAGACTTAGCAGGAATATTAGTTCTGTAATAGTACTAGCGACGCTTACAGTTACTACAATACCCAGTAGACTAAAAGTTACGCTTAATACCTTTATCTATAACTATATTTTCTAGGCGCTTTAAACTAGACGTACTAATTCCTAACTGCATATATTAGCTATATATTACTAAAGGAAGCAGTAAGAAAGTTACTTTATATCGCTCGACGTTCAACTCTTAAGACACCTGGCGGGCCTTCTTAAACTTAATCTCCCCCCTAGGATAGGAACAAATAAGGCGATTATAGGCCTGCGATACAGCAGAGAAGGCCTAACGCAACTCCACAGTATAATCGTAAGCACGCGTCCAGGCAAGCGCAACATAATCGTTAATAATAAAGATCTTAGACAGCGAATCCCCAGGTCGAAGACAGGACAAGGCCGTATCAGTTTTGTGATTCACAACTGTAATTAGCTAGTTAAGTAAATTAACAGCACGCTAAAACAAAGGTTTAATCTAGGAGACCTGTTAGCTAAACCTAGAAGTAAGGGCAAGTTACTTACCTTAATATAACCCCCCTTCTTCTAGGAGGAATAATAGCCGCACATACTGAAGTTATTCTTACAGACATAATAGCCTTCGCCTAAGCAAAACGTGCGAAACATGCCCTAAACTATGCCGTCAGGGTCCCTACAGGATACTGTAGAGAGAGCGGAGATGCAGGCCTTACACTAAAACTAAGTAAGCGACAGCTGCAGCTGTATATTACTAGGCAAACTATAGATGTAACTAGGAAGAGGCGCGTTACTCACGCTAGCTAGCATTTAGGAACCTATTAAGTAAGTTAAAGAGCAGTATAATTACCTAGAAGAAGGAAGTAGATGTAGGTAGCAGAGAGAAGGGGAGTAGTACACTTATACACCTCTGCGCCTACAGACCCTCTGAAACCCGGCCTCTTACTAGGGCAGTTATAGGCAGCAGCTCGCTAGTAACTTACCTGTGAAGGGTAAACCACGTAAAGAGGTAATAAGCAGCTAGTAGGGACAGGCTATAACGACCTACCTACGTAACAGCGTTATATACGTAAACTTCATAAGCTAAACACGTAAGGCCCCAGCTAACAGCAGTCGTAAGAAAGGAACACGCTGAGGCAGCTAGGAAACGGCGACCGTATAACAGTCGTGAAGGCAGCTACCTTACGTAAAAAGATTCACAGGTAAAGCTGTAAAAGCCGCCTACAGGAAATATATTACGTTACCCAGCGAACGACCAGAGACGCGTCAGGACTAGGGCGGCGCGAACGGCGTGCGCGTAACGTCCATACGGGTTAGGGACAACCCTTAAAAAAAAAGAGAGAGTAATTATTACAAACACACTAGACCTAGCGGGGGACAACCTAGCAGAGGGCCCTTAGACCTATACTAGATAGAGCCTAGAAAGGCTCAGGACTACACTAGAGACAGGCTAGTATATAAACGAGAGCTACCCCCTCAGAGCAGAGGTTAAGGATTAGTCTTAATACTATCCCCTATTACTTAACCTCGACCTCTACCAACAGTCCCTAACAGCACAGATAACTAATAAAGAGACTAAGCCTCTAAACTAACTAATAACGCTAGGGTCACGTAATCCTAGAACACCTACACTAGGGTAGCAAATAGGTTACGGGTACCCGCTATGGGTATAGGTTGGGTATAGGGTTATAGATAAGTGGGTTGGGTTTGGGGTTGGGTCGCACGGACTCTAGGTTGGGTTAAGGCTAAGGTCATGCACGTATGGGTTTAGGTTTGGTTACGGGTACCCACTAGGGTTGCTTAGTAATAATAATAATTTACTATACTTAGTAACATAACTAGCTATTTTAGATACATACTAGTTAGTATTAGGCCTAATATAAAAAAGACGTGATTAGTTAGACTAAGATGTACCCGAGGCTAATAACCCTAACCCTAACCTCAACCCATTTACAGTAACCTCAACCTATACCTATTACTAGCGTATAAAGGTTAGGTATAGAGCTGGGTTAGGTACGGGTCTTATGTAATCAAACCCAACCCAACCCCAATCTATACCCATTTGCTACCTTAACCTACACTAAGATAGACTTAGTCCTGTAAGATAGAGATAAACTTAGAAAACTTAAAGGGGGCCTTATAGGAAACCTATAATATAATTATATATATGAACTTATATAATATAGCTTCTATAGTATATTATAATTAACTTCTAATAACTTATAACTATACTACTATTTAAGCTTTCTATATTTAACTACTTCTAATACTACTTACTTATAGAATACTCTAAAGAGCTTACTAGTTAATACTAGTTACTTTATATTATAATTACTTAATTGGATCTTTAATATTTTAATTACTTTTAAGATAAGTAGTACTAGTAAATATATAGCTGCTTTTAACTCTTTAACTATAACTACTAAGGGTTATCTAATTAGTAAACCTACTAAATTTAGTAGTAACTAATAATACCTTAAAGAATAGTAACTCTAACTTAACTTATACTTCTACCTTTATAAAGGTATTAAAGAAAGTAATAAGATACTTATTATTGTAACTTACTTTATAAATAAAGTACTACAGTAAGTTATACTATAACTATTAAAATAATTAAAAGAAAAAAGATAAAGTGTACTATTAATAATATATAAGAAAAAATAAAAATATTTAGTGTCTTATAACAATAGAAGTAAATAAAGTTAAGATTAAAAAAGCTAGAAAATATTAAAGAAAATAAATACTAGAATAAAAAAAAGAAACTTGTAGTAAAAAAAGCTTACTTAAAGTATAGAGAAGTAAGTTATTTTTATATAAAATACTTTAAGAATAAAAAAGCTAAATAAGAAAACAAGTCTAAAAAAATATAGTCTAAGTTTTACACTTTAAAACAAATAATCTAGATATAAACTCTAAATTTCAGCGTTTCTTACAAAATAAGAATAAAATATAGGAAAAACAAGATAACTAATAAGAAGTAAAAATCGTAAACTAAAAGGTTATAAAAAAGACAGTAATAAGAAAATACTAGATATATAACTTAGAGAAGTACTTTATTAGTATGTACTCTAATGAGTTTAAACTAATAGTAATTAAGAAGACTTAAGTAGCTAAAGATATATTAAAATACTAACTCTTTAACTTACTAACTAAATAAATAGTAGTAAAACTATAATATCTAGTATTATAAAGAACTTCAACTTATAAAATAGAGGAACTAGTACTTTAATAACTAGTACTAAAAGTACTAAAAGAATAAGAATTTAAAAAATACTAGAAGAAGTATTAGATAGAAAATTCTAACTTTTTTGTAACTTTTATTTAAGAAATAAAAAGAGAAAGAAAAAGACTATAGTATAAAAGGAAAGGAACCAATAGTAAAGGCTTTAAGTATAAAAGAATACTAGCTAGTAAAGTATAAATAGTACTACTATAAAGTCAAAATAAAATATTTTATATATAAAACTATAGCTAGTAATATAAATAATAAACTTATGAAAAATACTAAAGGAATATTACTATAACTTAATATAGTAGCTTAATATAACTATAAGACTTAATAGTAATACTATAAGTAAAGATACTAAGAGTATAAAAAGCTAAGATATAAAACCTATTAAGTAGTAAAAGAAGAAAACAAGTAATATCTTAAAGATAAAGAAATTACTAAGCTACTATAGTAAAAGTTCGCTTAGAACTAATGCTAGCGTGTTCCACCAGTCGGTGGCCAACACCAGTCGGTGGCCCACCTCATCAAAACGCGAGGATCTCAATGTACAATAACGGGACATCCACGCAGTCAATTTCCTAGCAAATATAGTAATATTATACTCTATCTCTGTCTACATTAAGTTTGTTTGTGACCTTGGATATGATAGTTACTGCAGGTAGGCGGCGCTCGCTGTTGAGGGCGAGAAGCTGTAGCCTCCACCATCTCATTATGGGCTATATCAGCTGCTACAGCTAACGCGCGACCTGTCGCGACCTGTAGTACGCCTCCAGTTGCTATATATTGTCGCTGCGTGTTCTAACGTCTTCTACGGGTGTGCAGGGCACGAAGTTTACTGTTTTCTTTAGCTAAAATCGTAGCTAAGCTTATCGTAAGCTGGCAACCTTTAACAAGCTACGCGAGAGCCTTGCTTAAAGGGCTCTGCGATGGACGCTAAAAGAGCTTGCGTACGAGGTGAGCCTGTTAATTAAGCTGCGTTATCGTACGAGGCGTTTCAGCTGTCTAGGCAGGCTTAAACGTAGTTGACTGCTGCGGTAGAGACAGTGTACAGACAATACTAAGCGTTTCTAGGACGCGTTTAGGACTAAACAGGATAAGGCCTGTTCCCTAGAAGCCTCTAAGGACGTTTAAAATAAAGAAAATAGCTAGCTGTATACGTAGATATATATAGAGAAACTTATTCTTATTAACGTAGTAGACGCCCTAGCAAGCAAGCTTAGTTACCTCTTATCTATACGCTTTCTTAAGTAGCGAGAAGTACCTAACATCTAATAGCTGAAGCTTATATAACGTGTAGGCAGGCATACAGAGACTAATTATGTTCCTCTCCTTACAGTAGTTATTAAACTTAGGTATTACGTAGCTGCTATAGCTGTTAAGTATTAGCAGGCGATAGCCTCCTACAGAGGATAAGGCTGTGTGCAGGTTAAAATGCTTCAGCTACTTAAACCTAAGGTCGTCTCTTATCTAACTGTTATTACTAACAGTAATAGCCTAGTTGTTAGGTAGTCTAGCTAGGTACTAACTAGCCTAGTAGACCTTTGCCTTAAGGATAATAAACAGAGGTAGAAGGCGGCCTACTGCGCTCACACACTTAATAGTCGTTACCTATTTATAATTACCTAGCTGTATGATAGTTACCTAACTAATAGTATTAGAGCTAGTAATAACTTTTAATGTTAAGGCGACACCTATTATAAAGCTAGTCTTATTAAAGTTATAAGTATCTGCGTCTACTATCCTGTAGGTCTCGCGCGTGTCCTGTATAAGACTAAACTACTTATTTATTTTTATAGGATCCTTGCATTTCGCGCGTTATAAGTAAAATTCTTAGTTCTACTTTATCTAAAGCTCTAACTGCGCGTTAATAAAGCGTAATACCTAGTTCTTACTAAGAGGTAGTAGTAGAGGCTGCCCGCTGCGTGTAGTAAGTAGAGAGTCTGCTATTTACCGTACGTTAATAATCTAAGGCAGAAAACCTTATTAATTAAGGTCTAGTATCTACTAAATAAGAGACTCCTCTTTAGTAGGTAATAGCTTACATTTACGTACGTTAATTATTAAGGTAGGCAGGCGGCCTTTAAGGCGGCCTTAGAGTGTTGTTTAAGGAATATTATACAGCTGCGCGGCTTTATGCACACTTATAATTGTTTTTAAATTAATTACTTTAGACGTAAGAAGGACACAGCCCTCCTTTTAAGCTGCGTAAGGCGGTTATTAAATAGTTATAGTGGTTGTTTTGAGAGCAATCGCGTTAGTGTTGATAAGGCGGGCCACCGACTGGTGTTGGCTACTAAGTGGTAGAACACGTTATAAAGACTTATACTAAAAAGATAACTAATAATAAATTATATATAGATACTATGTCATACTAAAAAAAAGTAATAGCTTTAGTAGAAAGTAGATACATAAAAACGTGCGTAATTCTAAGATAAGTTTAAAATAATAATATACTCTTTTAAGTACAATAGAATTTAAGGAAGATTTACTTAGCTAATAATAAAGCTCTATAGTATAGAAATATTACTAAAGAAGCTAAAAATAGCTAGTACTATAGAAACTATAAAAACTCTAAAGATTATAAATATGAGAGAACTTAATATAATTATAAGATAAGACTAGCTAGTAAAACAGAATCTAATAATCAACTAAACATCCTATATAATAAAGATAAGACTAAGCTAAATATAATAAGTATAAACCAAACTAGTAATAAGTATTAAGCCTATTAGTACTATTGTTACGAACAGGAAGTGGGAAGGCGGCGGTTATGAGGATGAGGGAAGAGGCACGGATGACCAACGTGGAGACCGAGCCTCTAAACTAACCGATGACGCCAGGATCACGTAATCCTAGAAAACCCACGCCAAGACAGACTATGTCCTATAGGATAGAGATAAACCTAGAAATCCTAGAGGGGGCCTTATAAGAATCCTATAAGACAATTATGTATATAGACTCGCATAATATAGCCTTATAGCATATTGTAATTAACTTAAGATAATCTATAAGTATACTACTATTTAATACTTCTACCTTTAACCTAGCTTATATATCTACAGAATACTCTAAAGATACTACTAGTTAACACTAGTTGCTTTATATTATAACTACTTAATTAGATCTTTAATATTTTAATTACCCTTAAGATAAGCAGCCCTAGTAAATACGTAGCTACCCTTAACTTTTTAACTGTAACTACTAAAGGTCGCTTAATTAGTAAGCCTACTACGTTTAGCAGTAACAGACAACATCTAAAAGGATAGTTACTCTAACTCGACCTGTACTTCTATCTCTACGAAGACATTACTAAAAGTAATAAGGCACTTATCGCGATTACTTACCTTACAGGTAAGGCGCTAGACTAGGTTACGCTACAACTAGAATAATATATAGACTAGGAAGTTATTAACGCGGACAATATAGAAATATTTAAAGATTAAGATAAGTTTAAAAAGCATATCTAGTAGATCTTTAGAATGCAGACTAAGAAAGTCGCGGTAGAACAACACATACAGGAACTTAAATAGTATACCTCTGTTACTAACTATACTAACAGGTTTAAGTAGTATTCTACGATTATTAGATAGGATAATAAGGCTCTTAAACAAATATTCTAATAAGGCCTAAAACTACAGGTTAGGGAGGAACTTATAAGAACAAGATACGTTATTAAAGACCTTAATAACTAAATTAATAACTATATAAGAATTAATAATAACCTATATAAACTAAACTAAGAACTACAAAGCTATAGAAAAGAAAGAATAAACTACACAGGTAAATAAAAAGGCTATATTTGCTACCCTAGAAACACTCACACTGCTAGTTACTATACTTCTAATAAACTAGAACTAATATATCTAGATAATATTAATAAGAAGTAAGGAAATAGGAAGATAGGAAACTAGAAGACAGATACAGAGAAGTTAAAAGGAAATTACTATAATTATAGGAAGAAAAGACACTTTATAAAGAATTATAAGCAAAAGAATAAAGTTACCTAACTTAAAGTTAATATAATTAAAAACTTTAATAACACCTAATTTAGAGACTAGGAAGTAGTTACTATACCTAACTATAGCACTAGACCCTTATTACTACTATAATAGGATAATAACTAGATTATAGAAACCTACAGACAGGTTACCCTAAACATATAGGAGATTAACTAGAATAATAAGGCTCTAGCAGAACTATATCTAGGGACCCTAGTTAACTAGGACTAACTACTACCTACAGTGCCCTTCCAAAAGTTCTCGCCGCGCTAGTGCGACGCGCTCCATCACAACAACACTACCTCAACTTTGCAGTATTATAATTATGCCACCACAACGCTAAATTCTTTAAGAAATAGACTAAAATACGCGCAGACGTCCTAATTTAACAGTCCAGCAGCAGAATCAAATTATTAGCATGCTGCATAGTAGTGCTACAGTCGCTGAAGTTGCTAACGCGTTTGGCCGCAGTAAACGCGGTATACGCGACATTAGGAAAAGATATTAATAAACTAGCAAAATAACAGATAAACCTCGCAGCAGTAGACCACCTATACTATCGCTTTATCAGAAGAAGATTATCTATCGCAAAGCACGCGCACAGCCAAAAATTACGTACAAAGAGCTAGCTGAAGAGGCAGTAGTCATAAATCTAGATAGCACTACTTTAAAGCTACCTAGCCATTCTATATTGCGGCGGTATCTTAAAGGACAAGGCCTTACTAAATCTCTTTATAAAAAGCGTCTAAAGCTTAATAAATCGCGTGCATTACGGCGGGTTGAGTTCTGTAGAGAGTACTCTTGTTTCCCGTAGCATTAACGCACTATACGCTTCTCAGATAAGTACTCCTTTTAGAAGGGCTTAGGGCAAACATAAGAGTAGGTATTTCGCAATTTATAAGAGAAATAGAAGATAATAATACTTTAAACCTATAGCTATAGTAAGAAGGTAGCACAGATAGTGTAGGGTTTAATATAGCTAGATAAACGTGGGCGTGCACAGAGGAGCTCTCTAGTTATAATAGAGCGCGATCCTGATGCTCTAAACTATAGATACTCCGCTAAAAGTTATATTAAGGCTTTAAAGAAAGGCCTCTTACGATTATAGCGTTATTCACAGCTTTTTATGCAGGACAACGCGCGCGTACATACAGCTGCAGCTACAAAGAGATTTCTAGCTGAGCACTACATCAGTACTGTTAACTGGCCACCCTACTCACCTAATCTTAACCTAATTAAGCACCTCTAGTAGTATCTTAAAATACTTATGTATAGATCCTATCCTTAGTACAACAATTATAGTCAAGCTATAGAGGAGTGGGATAGCTTTTACGCTGCATTAAAAAGTTGCTGGCGTCGCATACCAGCCAGCCTAATTCGGCGCCTTATCATAAGCATGCCACGACGAATTGATGCATGCAAGAAAGCGCGAGGGTGGCAAACGAAATATTAGACCCGTGCGCAACTACTGCTTCAAAAAAAATTAAATTATATTATATATTGGCTGAGATTCATGGTGTTGAAGTTTTGTGCCCATGTGCTGGTGAGGGTGGCTCGTGCGTGCGCGGCGAGAACTTTTGGAAGGGCACTGTACAGAAAGTATTAAGGAAGCACAGGCACTAGATAACAAAATATAGAAAACATAAGGTATAACAGGACTATAGAAAATATATAGCAGGAAATACGTATACACGCGATGCTAAAACTAAAAAATAAAGTGTAAACCCTTAAACTAGAATAATATATATTAGGAATACGTAATAGAGAATATTAAGTGTATAGGATTCTCTATAGAATAAGCTAAACAGTAAATTAAATAGAAAGCCGCGGCCTAAGCAGAGAAAGGACGAAGACTCTTCTAATACAATTACAACTAGAGAAACCTAAGATATAGACTACTGTTATACCTCTACTGCATATACGACTACTGCAACTACTATTACGCTATTAAGCTATAAGATGGACACTTCCTAATACTAAAGGGAGCGTGTAAATAGTAATAGTACGACTACTAGCGGGATAGTTGTATTAACTACTTATAGGATAAACGAACGATAAATTATTTCCTAGGATATAACGACGAGCATACTGTATATCGAAATATTATTATAAATAAACGATGCACTAACAAATTATAGCAGACCTGCATAAATCTAGGATATAAACGCTATAAGCTAGAAAAGGAAGCAAATAGTTTTAAGGAAAATTCTTTTTTAGACAGAAACCAGAAACTAAACCTTCCTATAGCGAAAAGGCTAGACCTAGACGAGGGATTTGTCTATAATTAGATAGCACTAACAAGTAGTGTTAGGCTATCTAATAAAAGGAAGAGAGTCTCTTCTAACTTAGAATAAAACTCTAAGGAAAGGAGCTAAAGGCACTAATAGATTCTGGATTATAAGCAAACTATATCTCTAAGACAGCTATGTTAAAAGCAAGGCTATAACTTATCTTAAAGAAAACACCCTACTAGGTAACAGTAGCAAACAAAAAATTAGGAGGGATAATAACCTATAAGGTTCCTACTAGCCTCAGCCTAGCCTCTAAAATATACTAGGTTAGACTAGACGTCTTTAGGACAGCTGCCTATAATGTTATACTAGGACTACCTTAGTTAAGACACTGTAACCTAGTAATTAACTAGACGAAACAAAGAGTGTCTGTGCGTATAAAAGATAACGCGAGAATGCCTACGTAACAGTCGCATACCTTAGTAGATAAGAAGATAATAATAAGTATTAAGCCTTCGCGAAAAGCTAAGAAACAGCTACTTTATTAGTAGCTAGTAAAGAACGCTAAGAAGAATAAAGAGTTAGTTACTACTCCTAAAATCCTAGAAGAATATAAGGAATTTAGAGATATATTTACTAAAAAGGTAAGAAGGGAAGTACTACTAAAACACTAAGAATAGGACTATAAGATAGAACTTATAGAAGGTAAGTAGCCTAGGTTTATACTAATATACTGCCTGAGCGATTATAAGCTAGGCGTCCTAAAGAAATATATTAATAAAAATTTAGTAAAGGGTTTTATTAGGAAATCTAAGTCCTTAGTAAGATATCCTGTCCTGTTTACGCCAAAGAAAGATAGAGCGCTAAGGTTATATATTAACTACAGAAAGTTAAATAATATTACTAAAAAGAATTACTACCTGCTACCTAATATATAAGAATTACGCGACAGATTAACAGGAGCTTAATACTTTACTGCGCTAGACCTAAGAGGAGCGTATAACCTTATTAGAATAAAAGAAAGAGAGGAATAGAAGACCGCCTTTAGAATAAGATATAGATATTATAAATACATAGTAATACTCTTTAGCCTAATAAACGCACTAGCAACGTGTTAAGATTTAATTAATAACGTCTTAGTAGAATATCTTAACATATATGTGTAATGGGCTGCGCCCTTTAAGCAGGAGAGGCTTCGCTACTATCGCACGGGGAAAGAACTCCTTAATCTCCTCTGCCCCCTTTTTCTTATTAGCTCGTACAAGTTAGCAGCTAGAGGAGCACGTTCCTCTTCGCTCGTACGAACATATATATATATCCTCTAAGGATACCTGTAACCTCTCCTCTATCTTTCTCTGTCAGAGTTCAATCCTTTCAGGTTACTAGACGCAGGTGAAAGGGTTCAATCCTTCCAAGTTACTAGACGCAGGTAAAAGGTAACGATCCTGCCAAGTTACTAGACGCAGGTGAAAGGTAACTGTTACCTCTTACCTTTCACCAAGCTAGGTAACTGGATCGGGACTAGCCTGCTCTAGCTTATGTATATAGGCAGCACCTCTCCCCCGAAGGGGAGAGGTATCTGCTATTTTGTCTATTTCCTTTTAAATTGAGTTTCTTTAACTAAGACCGTCCTAACTGTGCGTGTTAACTGCCTTACATAATAGTAGATTATACAGCGCTTTGGCTCCTCTCTGTAGTTAACACACAGTTACTTAAGCTGTTACCTCTTAGGTAAGTTTAATAGTAAGGTGGTACTAACGTACTAGGACTAGATCCTATCCCCCCTTAGTTAAGCTTTGGGATAGCCCTCGCACGATAGTCGATTTACGGTGCTATCCTCTGCTGCCAGTTTGGCTAAAATTTTACAAGCTATTCTCTCTTAGTTAAGCTTTAGAATAGCCTAGAATTTGCTAGGTTTCTTTACTAGTAACCTGTTTCGCACCTTAGTGCCTGCGCTTTGCGCTACCTAAACACTAGGATTATTATTAACAAGATATATCTTATTGTTCCCTTCCTTAAATAGGAATACTCTAGGGATTATTCCCACTTTCATACACTACAGTCTGTGCGTGTGTTTTAATTTCGCGCACGTACCGCCTTAAGCACGCATTCACCCTCTAAAACTTCCCGATCGGGTAATTCTCTAAACTTAGCCTGTGTACAATACTCCTAAGTATTTATCCTAGTCCTAGCAACCTTACCTAACTAATAACACTACTTAACTAACAGTTAAATCTTAAGTCTGCTTACTAAAGCTTAAGGATTCCCTCTAGTTTTACTTTAACTTTTACTTTTACTGCTACAGCTACTCTTACTTCTATCTAACCTTCTTTATTTAGCCTAATAGCAGACAGCTCTTATAATAAAGAGTCCTCTAGCTAGCAGCCCAAATTTTAAGCCTATTAGAAAGACGACGCGTCAGCTAAAACACAGGCGGCTCGTAATTAACTTAGGGAAAAGGCTTATTAACGCCAGGAGAAGAACAAGAATAAGGCCATAGAGGATTCAGAACCAGTTATCTCAGAAAACCCTGTTATTAAAGACGTAGAGTACCCTAAATTTGCGCTAACAAGCTCCTGCGCCAACTTATTAACTAAGGAAGTTAATCTACATTCCTTCTCTCGCGATATAACACAGCGTGCTAAGGGAGCTTATTAGATACAGCTACGTAAGGAAGCTGCTAATCTAGGTCTCCCTAAGGACTTTAATAACTATCTTCCTCTAGGTAGCCTTCTAAGTTTACTACTATCTGCGAGCTTAAGTCTACCTGCTTCTATTTAGCGATTAGCACCCTTAGGCATCTAGCTTGTAAAGAACCACCCCAGTAAGTTCTTAAGCCTTAAGCCTACGTAACTTGCACGCCTAATAATACTGTTTAGGTGTGCCCTGCATACTCTTAACAAGGATAAGAAGTTATTAGAGACACACTACCTTAACGCTTCTACTCTAAAGCAGGAACTAACTAAATAATAACACAGCTTCACTTAACAAAAGGATAAGCTAGTTAAAGAATACAATAAGCTCAGCGAGCAGTAGAATAAGCTCGTCGCTAACTACAAGACCTTAGAAGGTTTGTTGTAAGAAATCAAGAATAAGCGTAACTCTGCGTTGCGCGACCGTCTGTTATCTAGCTCTCCTAAGGTTTTAGGCCTTACTAGACTTACTCTATTACAGCCAGCCCTAGGAGCTACAAATAAGCCTCTGCTAAGAGGAATAAGTACGCCTACACAAATCCTCCTACAAAGTAACGCAGCGGGCGGTATTCTTAATAAGTTTAGTTCCCCTTAGCGTGTTCCGCTCTTAACTAACCTTCCTCTTACTTACAAATACTGAACATCCCTAGGCGACATAGTAACGCTAAGCCCTTATCTAACTAAGCTCTACTATAAGATTAAAGGGTTACATTAGTTCTTATCTATAAAGAATAAGTAAATTCAGGTGCCTCTAGTATACTCTAGGGGTCTTAATCTTTATAGGTAGATTACGAAGATGCTTAACTATTTTAAAAATAACGGGTTAGACTAGCAACATAACAATATGCGAGCATAATTTATCTTTTAAGCTACTAGCAGTTCTGCTCAAACCTTGCTATAAGAGCCTGATAGGTTTTTATATTAATATAAGGACGACTTTAAGTATTTTTCTGTCCTTAACTCTATCTTTAGCAACCGTAACTACTACGTTACAGCGGAATAGCGATATAATGCTTTAGTCTTCCCAGAACGTGGCTCGCTAGAATACCCTACTATAGTTAAAGTATAGGCTCTGTTCCAGACAGAGTTTAACGCTATTACTACTTAGCTTAGATAGATTACTGTAACTTAAGCGTATAAGCTTTAGGCTAAGCTTCCAGGCTATCTCTAACAGAGCCTTAGCAGCGCGCCTGCTGTCCATACTGCTGCTGACTTCCAATCTCTTTATAATATAATTAATAATGTATATTAGAGCTACGACCTCTAGTAATTGCCTTAGTATCTTGCTAATTGAATAAAGGGGCGTAACGCGCCAGCCAGACTAAGCCTAGCACCGCCTCGTAAATTTGTTCTAAGGACGGCGGCGGATGAGCCTATTAAGAAAGCCAGTAAGCCTGCTCTAGGCCTACGTCCGTTGTTTAAAGACAATAGAATAGGTGACCATAAGCTAGCTGACGGCCCTAAGCCTTATAACGCGGACTCCAGCCGTAACTAGTATTAAGGAAATCCGCGCGGTAACCCAGCTACTAATTGTTACGTGCACGCAAGCCTAGAGACTAGTAACTCTGACTACAAAGAAGCCTCTGACAGTAATAGTAATGAAGCTGAGGTTGTTGTTTATTTAGGGGAAGAGTAACCCTAGATAAAAGTCCTTTGTCTGGGGTTAATAATTAGTCTTAGGAAACCGCGCTGGCTGCTACTTACTAGGGCGGCATACACAAGCCTGTAGCACAGGCACTCCTACGACGCACGCAGGCTGTCTAGAAAGACAAGCTATGTCTAGACAGCCTAGACCAGTTCGCTTTTATAAGCATAGTCAGACAACAAGAAAACGCCCCCTACGTCGCCCGGACATTAGCAGACGACAGGGCAGATGCGAACTTTATCTCACAGTAGTTCCTCCAGCTCACCTAGGGGTTCTAACTAATTCCTCTTATTACGCCTATTATATATAAAGGATACGAAGGCGTTGCTTTAGAATCTATTACTTATAAAGTTAAATTCTACATAAAAATTAATTCCTACTTTAAGCATACTTCCGCCTATGTTCTTAACTAGTATAGGGCCTTTAACCTAGTGTTAGGATTCTGCTAGAGGAAACTGTACGTACTACGCTTTAATTACTGTTAGGGTATGATTAAATTCCCTGACGCATACTGCTAAATAGAATGCTAGTAACACTCGCATACACTACAAGTCGTCTGCGAGCGAGCCACGCCTAACGCTTCTACACAGCCTAGTTCCTCTACAGATAGCAGGAATAAAGGCAAGACTAGCCGACGACAGGCAAAGTTGGATACTGCAGCCCTAGCAAAGCTAGATAACGAACACCAAGTACTACATTAGTAAACTAAACCTGCGGTAGGCATTAAGGTCGTCTTGCTAAGAGCTATTTGGGCGTTTGCTAAATAAAAAAACTACCCTCTGTTTATGATAGTTCGTCGCTTACTACTAGGAGCGTTACGGAAAATCCGTCGCGCAGCGGCATAAAAGGACTATAATAAGTTCTTTGACTCTCCTAAGGAAGTCTTGTTAAAAGACATCCTGCCTCCGCACCTGCTTAAGGAATATGCCTTGATTATTCCTGTGTTTAATAAAGTAGCCGCGGCTAAGCTCCTAGATTACTTAGAACATAACTACGAGATTAAGCTTAAGCTAGGAGCTAAGGTGCCTAATTATTAAGTAAGACTATTTTCTAGTAAACAGTTTAAAGCTATTAAGTAATATGTTTAGGAGATAGAGGCCCGGGATTTTATCTTCTAGGGACCCTCTGCTATACGAAATAACTTACTTATTATTGCTAAACCTGGCGGTAGTATCTAAGTCTGCGTAGATTATTAAGACCTTAACAAAGCCTCTGTTAAGGATTAATACCTAATTCCTTTCTTCTGCAAGACTTTAGCTAAGCTTAACAAAGCTGTTATCTTTTCTAAATTTAATATCGTGCACGCTTTTCATTAAATTCGCATGAAGCCTAGTTCAGAGTGGCTTACTGCCTTCTCTACGCGTCAGGGCACTTATTAATACCGCGTGATGCCTATAGGCCTCTATAATGCTCTAGCTACGTTTTAAAGGGTAATTAATAGCGCTCTTTTAAGTACCTTAATAAGTTTTATACCGCCTATCTAGACAATATCTTAGTTTTCTCAGAATTAGTAGAAGCCTACATAGAGTATGTAAAAAAGGTGCTTACGCGCCTTAAGGAAAAAGGGTTCTATGTAGACCCGCGCAAATTAGAATTTTACATAGACTATATTAAGTTCCTAGGTATAATAATTATAAATAAGGGTATTAAAATTAACCCTAAGAAGATTAGGGCTGTACAGTAATAGGAAACACTAAAGACTGCCTAAGATGTGCTCGCTTTCCTTAGGTACACTAGCTTCTCCCGGCGCTTTATTAAAGGCTACTTAAAGATAGCGTTACCGCTTACACGCCTTATTAAGGCTACTATTATAGAAAAGAAAAGTAGTAATCCTAATAAACCTGCCTATAAGAAGGTTTATTATAAGCTAATTATATAGGGAGAGGAGGAAGTAAAAGCTTTTAAGGCTCTTAAAGCAGTATTTTGTGTAGGCGTAGTGTTAAAGTATTTTAATCCTGCTAAGTAAATCTATATCTTTACTAATGCGTTAGGATAGGCATTAGGTAGGGTTATGAAGTAATATAATAATAAGGACGTCCTATAACCTGTTGCTTTCTTTTTAAAGAAACACTCTCTAGCAGAGTGTAACTACGACATCTATAATCTTAAACTTATAGTAATTATACGGGTATTTAAGGAATAGGAGCCTGAACTTATAGGCTCTTCTTAACTAATATAGGTGATAACAGACTATAAGAACCTAGAATAGTTTATAATAACTAAAAAACTTAGCTAATAGTAAGTACAGTAGTCCTTGTTTCTTAGCTAGTTTAACTTTAAGATTATCTATGCTCTTGGGGAAACTAATAGTAAAGCGGACGCTTTAAGCTGTTAACCTTAAGATACCCTAACAGACGTAGAAGACCCTTATTATAGTACACAGGCTGCTATTCTTAGACCCTAAGTACTCTCCCTAGGCATATAACTAGCAGTTATAACAGCCTTACGCGCCTTAGCCTTTAGTTAACCTAAGTCCTTAGACTAAATATCCTAGGAATAAGCTAAGGTAGTGTAATTTTACTTTACCTGCGCTCGTAGAACAGACTTACCTGCAGAATTTAATAACAATAATAACAATCCTACGCCTATTAACGGTATAATAGATCCTTTACTGCCCCGTTACGAGGACGACTATTAGTTAATAGAAGAAATCCTAGACGCCGCGTACGCTGACAACGCTATAGCTAAAAAGGCCTTTAAAGCTATTAACATAGAAACCGCTAAATTACTATCATAGTTTCACAAGAATAGCTACTATTTCTCCGATGCAGACCTGTTAAGTATAGGTAAAGGAGCTTCCTAACGCCTGTGGATAGACAAGACTAGGCTTTACGTGCCTCCTAACCTACAGTTACGCTGACGTATTATGGAGTTATGTTATAACTATTAAATTGCTAGTTATAAGGGCCCTCGTAACACGTTCTTTCTTATGTACTCGCAGTATTACTAGCTAAAGATGTACCTGTTGATTAAACAGTATTACGACGCGTGCGCTACTTATTACTAAACAAAAAGCCCTTAGGACGGTAAGCATAGTTACTTGCGGCTACTACCAGTGCCTTATGGACGCTAGACGGAAATTTTAGTTAATTTTATTTAAGATTTACCTACCTCTTAGCTAGATGGCCGTACTTTTAAGAATATCCTCGTTATTATAGACCGCCTCACAAAAAGACGGCATTTTTTCCCCACGTATAGCTATACTGTAGCTGAAGCTGCTAGGTGCTTTATAGAGGTCTTTAAATTATATAGCATTCCCCTTAGTATTATCTCTAACTGCAGTTCAAATTTTATTAGTTAGTTTTAGAGGCGGGTCTGTAAGCGACTGCGTATCTAACAGCGCTTGTTAACAGCCCATCACCCTAAATCAGACAGGCAGACTAAGCAGGCAAATTAAGCCTTAGAAATTTATCTTCGTTAGTATATTAACTACGCGCAAACTAACTAGGCTGCCTAGCTTTACGTCGCTAAGTTTCAGGCCAACAATACAGTTAACGCCTCCACAGGCATGACGCTATTCTTTGCGGATCTCAGATATCACCCTCGCAGTGGCATACACCCAGGGGAAAACTGTAACAAAAAGCTTAGTAGCGCCGCAGCTAGTAATAAAATCCAGGCAGACAAGCTTATAAACACCCACGCGGACCTAGTTACTTATTTACAAGAACAAATACTATAGGCTTAACAAGAACAAGCTTATTATACTAACACCTCTCACCAATTAGTGCCAAAGTACGCTGTTAGAGACTAAGTTATAGTTAACATAATTAATTAGTCTACCAAACAGGAATTAAAGAAGCTGGACCTTAAGTGGGCAGGGCCTTACAGCGTTACGAGAGTCGTGCATAACAGCTGGGCGTATCAATTAGACCTTCCACCAGACATGTTAGGCAGCGGAGTTTTTCCTGTGTTTTACCCTAAGCTTCTTCAGCCTACGCCCTCGAAAGGGCTTCTAGATCAAGCGCCAGCTCAGCTAGTAGCTGTTAAGGTGATTAATCCTGACAGCAAGGTTCAAGATAAGTAGCTTATTAACAATTTTCTTAATTGCCAGCAAACTAGCGTTAAAGGCCGCTAAAAGCGCAAGTGGCAGTACCTGATTAAATAGACTAGATACCCGAAACCCACCTAGCACCCGGCAACTAAGTACCCTAACAACTACAACGCTTATCTGTTTCATTAGCGACAGCCTAATAAGCCTAAGCCACCTACTTGTTGCATGCCTCCAAATTAGTCACCACTTAACAAGGATAGGCTAGCTGCAGAAGAGTATCTCAGCGGCGACGAAGGTATCTAAACAGTTTTGCTCAAGTTGGCGCGCCTCAATTTGCCTCGATTTGCGCGCCTCCAGCCTCAATTCGCGCATCTATAGCCTCAAGATTGCTCGCCTTCGCCCTCACTCTGCGCAGTGCGCCTCGCTTTGCGCGCCACGTCTAGGGACCTAGGTTGCTCCCATATGTATTGTACGAAGGTCTTTAGGTTCTGTTTTTGCGTCGCAGGGTAGAAGTGTCAGAAAACACCTCGGAGCTCGGCGATTTTGTATAGGAAACTGTTTAGACATGCGCAGCGCCATACAAAGCCTATTGCCGGATTCACTGAGTTAGAGGGACTTAGTAGTGAATGGTTTTCTTATGTTTTATCTTAAATTTTTGTCTCTCAGTTCAGAGGCCCTCACTATTTTGAAGGGGGGGGGTCGTGTCAGGGTTCAATCCTTTCAGGTTACTAGACGCAGGTGAAAGGGTTCAATCCTTCCAAGTTACTAGACGCAGGTGAAAGGTAACGATCCTGCCAAGTTACTAGACGCAGGTGAAAGGTAACTGTTACCTCTTACCTTTCACCAAGCTAGGTAACTGGATCGGGACTAGCCTGCTCTAGCTTATGTATATAGGCAGCACCTCTCCCCCGAAGGTGAGAGGTATCTGCTATTTTGTCCATTTCCTTTTAAATTGAGTTTCTTCAACTAAGACCGTCCCAACTGTGCGTGTTGACTGCCTTACATTCTCCTTCTGTAGTATAGGACAAATGCACACTCGTTAGTTAGGCCTCTTCGCCCATAACAATATGCTATAGCCTACCTAGACAATATTTTAGTATACTTAAGGAATATAGACGAATATTAGGACTATGTTAAGGAAGTACTATAACGATTAAGGGACTACTACCTAGAGTTAAAATTAGAAAAATACGAATTTTATAAAGAAGAAGTAGAATTCCTAGGATATATAGTCAGAAGATAGAGAGTATAGATCAGCGAATCTAAAATTAGGACAATCTGAGAATAGAAGACACTATAAATAGTTAAGGATATTCAGTTATTTCTAGGATTTATTAACTTTAATTAATAATTTATTAAGGACTTTGCTAAGATCGTAATACCCTTAACTAGACTAACAAAAAAAGAAGAAAAATAGGACTAGAATAAAGAACAACAACGAGCCTTTGAAATGCTAAAAGAAGCCTGTATAGCTAAACTAGTACTTATATTATTTACTAGTAGACAGCTACTAAGGATTGAAACGGATGCGTTAGATCTCGCGATTAGAGTAGTAGCCTTACAGAAAAAAGATAGCAAATAGCACCCTATAGCGTATTATTTACGAAAGTTCTTATAAATAGAAGAATAATATAATATCTATAATAAAGAACTTAAAGCTATTATTAATGTACTGTGATATTAGAGAGTATACGCGGAGAGTTACTTAGTACTTACTATCTACACAGACTACTAAAACCTACTATACTTTATAACAACTAAATAACTTAATTATAGATAAGTAAGATAGTTAGAACTCCTAAGATAGTATAAATTTAAGATTATATACATACTAGGAAAGGAAAATAGGAGAGCAGACGCTCTAAGCAGAAGACACGATATAGTAGGAAAGAAAACTAAAGTTTGTATAGTAATCCTAAAAATAAATAAAGATAGAACTTTAGGACCTTTACAAGAATACTACGTAATCTTAAAAATATAAGCAGAAGTCCCTAAGGACCTACACGGGATTATTATCTAATAACACTACGACAACCTAATACACGGGCACCTAGGAGTTACAAAAACTATAGAACTTATCTAACGAAACTACTACATTAATAATCTAAAATAAAAAGTAGAGACACATATTAAAAAGTGTGTACCCTGCTAATAAAATAAACATGCCATATACGCACCTTATAGCGAATCATAAGTAATAAGGATACTTACGAAGCTATAGGAAGATATAGCGATAGACTTTATTACAGACTTACCTAAGTCTGCGGATAAAGTAACTAGATATAAGTATAACGCGATATGCAATATAGTATACAGATGTATTAAATACGCAGAGTTTATACTGTTTAGAAAGAATTTTATAGCACTATAACTCGCGGAAATAATAAAGGACTGAATATTCTAATACTACGGCATACTAAAAACTATTATTAGCGATAGAGATAAGTTATTTACATCTAATTTCTAGTTAACCTTTATAGCTAAGATAGGCACCTAAAGGAAACTATCTACAGCGTACTACCTAGAAACTAATAGATAAACAGAACGAATAAACAGAATCCTAAAATAATACCTACAGGCGTATTATAATAAATAACAGAACAACTAGGTATTACTATTACTAACAGTATAAATTATATTTAATAATAGTAAATCTAAGGTAATAGGCAAAACACTGTTCTACGCCTATTACGGGAAACACCTAAACCTATTTAAAAGAAACTTTCTAAGTATTAAAGTAGAAGCCGCAGTTAAAATAGCAGGAGAACTGCAGGCAACGCTAAAATAATTACAAGAAAGACTTAAGAAAAGATAAAGATAATAAATTTTATACGTTAATAAGAAAAGAAAAACAGCGCCTTAGCTAAAAAAGGGGGATAAGGTATATTTGCTTATAAAAAACCTACGCATAAAACAACCTAATAAGAGATTAGACTATATTAAAGTTAGACTATTTTTAGTTAAGTAACGCAACAGACTAGTTCTATATATATTAGAACTACCTAAAGACGTAAAGATCTACCTAAGGTTCTACATTAAGCTATTAGAACCTGCGCACCTAGTAACGCTACTCTAAAAAACCTTTAGGTATAAGACTAAAAAAGAAATAGAGTACGAAGTTAAGAAAATCCTTAATAAGAGACGCTTAAAGATTATAGAAAATTAGTATAGAGAAAGGGAGTACCTTATAAAATAGAAGGACTACCCTAACTTAGAAAATATATAGGAACCTAAGTTAAACCTAGTAAACTATAAGGAATAAATTAGTAAATATAACTGTAATAAAGAATAAGAAGACCTTAGGTATTAGAACTATAACTAACCTAATCTAATAACGTAATTCCTAGAGGAAGAGGATTACCTTTAAGCTAGGATAGAGTAAAGACGCTCTAGTCTAAGGCAGAAGTACTAGGCATTAGCCCTTATTTAAGAACGTTAACCTTACGGTTAATATCCTCAATTGCCTCTAACGCTTTAATCTCTTCCGCGATACAACTAGAATTATCTACCTATTATTACTTATAACGCTGTAATAACTTCTGTTATTTACGAAGTTAATTCTTTTTCGCGCGAGTAGTAAGAAAGGTATTTAACGCTTTCTATTCTGCGTTGTTAGCCTTAGCTTCTTACGCGTCTAACTAAGCTAATTCCTTATCTAGACAAGAAAAGTTTAGAACTAGCACATCTACTAGCTTGCATAATAACACCCTATTTTAATAATAATTCCTATACTTCTCTTTTAATAATAATATCCTACACTCTAACTTCTTTTTTAAATAATATTTATAAGAAACTATAGCAACCTAACTAATAGCGTTTATACAATCTTTAACAGAATAATAATAGGCAGTACTACAAGAAGCTATAGGTTAGTTATGAGGACATAAGGACTAGAGAGGGGGATAGTGTTACGAACAGGAAGTGGGAAGGCGGCGGTTATAAGGATAAGGGAAGAGGCACGGACGACCAACGTAGAGACTAAGCCTCTGAACTAACTAATAACGCTAGGATCACGTAATCCTAGAAAACCCACGCTAAGACAGACTATGTCCTATAGGACAGAGACAAACCTAGAAATCCTAGAGGGGGTCTTATAAGAATTCTATAAGATAATTATGTATATAGACTTGCATAATGTAGCTCTATAGCATATTGTAATTAACTTAAGATAATCTATAAGTATACTACTATTTAATACTTCTACCTTTAACTTAGCCTGCACATCTACAGAATACTCTAAAGATACTACTAGTTAATACTAGTTGCTTTATATTATAACTACTTGATTAGATCTTTAACAACTATATAGATATAAAAGATTTATTAAAACACTCTTTAGAATATAAAAATAATTTAGATATATTAAGTAGTAAGCTTACTTAAAGAAATTATAAAGCTTATAATATTTTAGAAATATATAACGTACTAAAACTTATTTAAAGAATATAAGGAAACAGCTTTAATTAAATACCAAAAATAGAATTATAAGATGCTTATTAAACATAAGAACGTATTAAAACTATAAAAAACATGTCTTCTTATCTAAGAATAATATAGCTAACAGAGTATATATATTACTAACTTAAAGAAAGAATCCATAAAAGAAAGTAAAAGTAATATAGCCTTACTAATCTTTTTTGCACTAAAGAAAAATAAGTAGCTATAACTATGTATAAATTATAGAATACTTAAAAAAGCTATAAGAAAGAATTACTACTTACTAATTAAAATTAATTAGTTAATAAACTAACTATAAGAAGTAAGGTACTTTATAAAGTTTAATATAAGGGATAGTTACTATTAAATAAGAATAGTAGAAGAAGATAAATAGAAAATAGTTTTTATAATATAATTAATGTTATATAAATATAAAGTTATACTATTTAGATTAACTAACGCCCTACTATATTTTAAGTAGTAATAAACTATATATTATATAAATACTTAGATATATTTATAATAGTATATATAGATAATATTCTTATATATAATTAAAGTATACTTAAAGAATATATTAAGAAAGTACTAAATAAGCTATAAAAATATAATTGTCAGATAAGAGGCATAAAAACTGAAGTATACGAATACTGCATCGTGGACGGTATCACCTATGTATCATCGATGTATCAGGTCTGTGTTTAAAGAGGAGAGAAAACAGAACTAACGAAAATATAATTAATTCTGATCTACAATTATAACTAAAAAGATATATTAAATTCTAATAATTAAGAGTCTTACTAACCCTATAACGAGCGAGGACCATGTCTTATGCAAATATTACCAGCGTACGCGACGCTACAATCATCCTTACTAACTATACAAACTACACGCTATAGTTACTATAACTTAAAGCAAAAGTAGAGTTCTATAATATATAGGCAATCGCAGACCCTAATAGAACTAGAGAACCTTTACTAGAACTAATCCCCCCAGTCCTACTATAATTAGCTGACTACGTACTAGCTGTAGTCTAACGACTAGCACCTAGCGCGTTGTTAAACTCTTAGGGTAACTAGGTTAGATCATTAAGCTAGCTAATAAGATTAAACCCGTCCCGAACCGATGCAACTCTAGCTATACTAACGAAACTATTAGACTTATTACCTGAAAGCTAGGAAACATACAAGGCTAATTAAGACGACTACAAGGTACAGCTTAAAGCCTACAAGATTAATAAGAAGAAATACAACAGAGAACGGGCTAACTATTAGTTACTTGCAACGCATATTTAGAGTACAGTATTAGCGCACATTCAGCGTAACTACTGCCTCCCTAGTACTACGATTCGCTAATAGATTATTAATATCTGAAGGATAGTAGGAATTAACCTACTTAAAGAATGCTAACGAGCACGAATAAGATATTATAATGCATTAAAGCTAATAAGGACCCTAGTAAACTAGGATATCTAGCTTACTAAATATAATTAAGCAGCAACTAACGCTAAGACTGAAGAAGTCGCGGAGGTATAATATAATAATGATATTATAGAAGATTTCTTATTAGCAGTAGAAAAGGTAGTACCTATATAGGTAACTGCCTTCTCTAGCTAGGTAGCTAGAGGTAACCTAGACTATAATAGAAAAGAAATAATAAAACTCTTTTAGGAGTATATAAGCCGCTCCTACCTATAAAAGGGTAAGCAGAAGAGCGCTTTCGCTGCTAGAGACGTTGTATACCCTGCTAGTAGTAAATCTAACTAGAGCGCATAGAGGGACGCCTCTAGTATAGCTGAAGAAGCATTATTAGCCTTACAGGGCAAGAACTATAGTAGAATATAAAGAAAACATAAATTTAGGTAAAGCAGCACTAGATCTAAGTATTCCTCTCTAGAGGATACGGCAGCAGTTAAAGGTATAAAATACTATACTTATAAACAGCGCTATAATCTTTTTAATTATTTCTATCTAAATAAAGATAGGGCACTTGCGTAGTTTACACCAGATTTAAGGATAGCTAAACTCGTTAAGTATAAAAGAAAGTATAACCTAGAGCTAATTAAATTATTAGACTTAAAGCGCTAATAATTAAAGACGCTGCTAATTAAGAATTCGTAAACACTAATACCTAAAGTCTTAAAAGATTAACTAGAAGGAAGAGTTATATTAATAATTAAAGCCTTGTATACCGCGTCAGTATTCTTAATAAAGAACTAACTATATCTGCTAAAGAATATATTTATCCTTAATTTAGGCGCGATAATACACATCTGTAATATAGCGCAACGCCTAACTCACCTCCGTCTACCTATCCCTAGTAACTGCGTGTAGACAGGTAACGCACAAATATAGATTAAAGGGTATAGCACTGTACATATTAAAGTTAAGTTACTATATAGCACAGAGATACTCTAATTAGAGAACGTTACCTTCTACCTAAAGATTCTATGTAACCTCGTCTTATTTAGACTACTTAGATAGTAAGGAATTTAGTAGGATAATAAGAATAAACCTACGTTATTAAAGAGATAGGATAACTCTATCATCGCATACCTAACGGAAGCACACAACTAATAGGTACTCGAGCAATCAGATACAAACAACAGTACCTTTCACACCTAATTCAACTCTTAAACTAAGCAGTCGCTACAAAGAGTAAGTGTAATACTATAGCATAAGCACCTAGGGCATCTAGGGCCCGCAGTAATTAAACACCTCGTCTAATAATCTAAGAGGGTGCGCATTAAAGGCGTTACTACAGTTAAGTACAACGCATATAGGAGAGCTAAATTAAAGCGCAGGATCTACAGAGAACCTTAACTGAGCGAAGAAGGACTAGGAGAACAAATCGCGATTAACTTTCACAACTACGAAGTTAGGAGCTACTTAAAGGAAAAGAGCTAAATACTTATTACTAACTAATTCTTAGCATATAACTAGGATTTCTACTTTACTAATAACAGACTAGCACGATCTATTATTTAGTTACTAGATAATTTTACTTACTTCCTCTATACGCAGTTTAATATTTCTGTAAAAGTAATTAAGATAGATAATAAGATAGTAACTGTTAAGCTAGAAGTTAAGAGATAGTACACGTCTAAAGGTATAAAGGTTAAGCCTTCTACTCCTAATACCTAATTACAGAATAGCAGAGGAGAACGCTTAGAGGGTGTAATAAAAGAAAAGGCACGTATAATATAGCTAGATACTAATCTTCCTTAGGAACTATAGCTAGAAATTATAAGAGCAGTAGTATACCTATATAATAGAACGCTAAACTACTTAAACCGCTAGAAAAGCCTATACAAGGTATTCTTTACAAGGGTCGCTGCTATAAATAGTATTATTACCAGACTATAGAAACTAAACTAAGCTTATCTTAAAGCATATAGCTGCAAGGCATTTACAATAACTAACAATACCTACTAAGGAAAGTCGCGACTACAACGCTTAGATCTAAAAGCCTAGATTAGCTATCTTATTAGCTATTAATCTATAAACATTTACTAAGTTTAGATCCTATTACTAGCTAAAGTTATTAGTATAAGAGACATAGTCTTTAATAAAAGTATAGTGTTTAGTAGTAAAACAGAAGACCTTATAGACAACCTTATGCACAATACCCTGTAGGAGATTGTAACGTAGGTAAAAATAATTAAACTACCTACACCACCGCAACAGGGACAGCCTAAGACTAGGTCGTTCTACAAAGACAATATAATAATAGGAGAGAGCTTAAGCCTATAAGGTTAAAAGTTAAGAGGTTACTAAAATAGAAAAGTAATAGACTTATACCTAACGCCGCTAGACACTCTACTACCTGTAGCTCTCCTTAGCTAGGCGTAGACTAACAAACTTAAAGCTAATAGTATAATAACACAGAGCTTATTAAAGACAGAACTATAGGCAGCAGTATTTATAGCTAGTACTTAAGCAGGGCACGTAGGGGAATATAAAGGTAAGCCTATTAATAAGGCACAGCTGAAGAGAATACTAGTAAAGGGGGTGAAGCCTTACTAAAACTAATTACTACCTCTGCTAGTAACTTACTTAAAGCTTAAAGATTATCTTTTGTATAAAATATTTAAGGAAGTAGAATAAGAATACCTAAGGAGCTATAAATAAATAAAGTCCTAGGCTGAAGTGCTAATCACTCCTATTAAACAGAAAGGCTACTAAATATTAGACTATATATAGGTGTATACCTACAAATTAGATAAACACTATCACCTTATTAAATACAAAGCATAACTAGTCGTTCGTAGTAATTAGTAATAAAATATTACGTTATAAGACACATACGCAGCTACTTTAGCTAGCAGGTCTTTTTAAATACTTATAGCAATCGCTGCTAAGTTCAACCTTAAACTTAAACAGTACAACGTTACTAACGCATTCGTGCATGCAACTATAGATAGAGAAATCTATATAAGAATACTACGAGGATACTAGAAGCCTAGAACAATCCTTAAGCTTAAAAAGGTACTTTATAGTCTTTAAATTTTATCGCTCCTATAGTAGAAAGAATTTATTTTAACCCTTACTAAACTAGGCTTTAAATAAGTGCTACATAAGGCCTGCTGCATAATTAAGGATAGTATTATTATCTTCTTTTACGTTAATAATATTGTCTTAGCCTATTACTAGAAGAAGGAGGTAGAAGCTTAATAAGCTATTAAGGCTCTTTAAGAAAGATACACTTTTACAGGTAGAGAAGACCTATAATAGTTCCTTAGCGTTAAAGTTATTAGAGACAGAGAATAATAATTAATTTAACTCTCCTAGTTAGCCTATGCTAACAAAATTAGCAGACTTGCAGATAGGAAAGATGTCTAATATAATACCCTAATAGCAAGCGTTAAACTCCAGCTACGCAAGGGATTAGCATTACCTTTAGAAGTTAACAAATACTAGCGTAAGATTAGTTCCTTACTATTTACTGCTGTTATAACACGACTAGATATAGCCTTTATAACATCGCGCCTTATACGCTTCCTCGTTAACCCTAGTATAGAGTATTAGGAGGCTGCTGACAGAGTCCTGCTCTACCTTACAGCGACAAAATTAAGAGTACTCTAATTAGGAGGAGGCGACAAGCTTAAAGTAGCTAGCAACGTATTATTTAGCAATAATATAGTTAATAGAAAGAGTTTATAAGGTTATATAATTAAGCTATTTAGTAGTCTTATTACCTAGAGAGTAAGTAAACAGGACATAGTTACTACCTTAACGACTAAAGCAGAACTACTCGTACTCTCCTAAGTAGTAAAGGAAGCTATCTTTACCTTACAACTTCTTAAGGAGCTCTAGGTATTATTACTAGAGTTAACTATTATAATTTAATATAATAATACATAGATAATTTAACTTGTTATAGAAGAGATTATAAAACTTTAAACTAAACTTTAATATGTAGACATCTATAACTACTAGCTACAACAAGAAGTATTACTAGGACAAATTTAAGTTAAATACGTAGCGTCCTCGCAAATGCTAGCAGACAGACTTACTAAAGCGCTGCCCTTAAATAAATAGGAGAACTTTCTTAATTAATTAGGACTAGTAAATAAGAAACCGGCCTTAGTAAAAGAGTTAAAACTTAAAGACATACAGACTTAAATAAAGGATCTGATAATCGCATAAGATATAGGTTAGTAGCAGCTTAGAAGATTACTCTAAGCTGAGGGGGTGTGTCAGATAAGAGGCATAAAAACTGAAGTATATAAATACTGCATCGTGGACGGTATTACCTATGTATTATCAATGTATCAGGTCTGTGTTTAAAAAGGAGAGAAAACAGAACTAACGAAAATACAATTAATTCTGATCCACGATCATGACCAAAAAGATTCATTAAATTCTGACAATAATATTTTAGTATACTTAGATAAGAGTAAGTTTTATATAACTAAGATAGTTCTTAAAGTATATAATCTTTAAAGAAAAAATAGTTATAGAGCTAAAGAAAGTCTGTACTATAGGAAATTAGCTAATACTTATATGTATTAAAAAAATATAGTTATTTCTAAAATTTATAAACTTCTTAAAAAGGTTTATTAAAAACTACTTTAGGATTATAGCACTAATAACAAAAGTAACTAAGAAGAATAAGCTCTTTATATAAGAAATAGATGAGAATAAAGTATTGTGGACGAAAAAGGGAGAGCTTGGCAACAGTTACCCAGGTGATCTATGAGATGGACTACTGTTTTATCTAGGAGGCTTTAGGAGAGCCAGCTATATAAAGGAGAGCTGAGCACGGCCTATTACAGGAGCCATTATACGATAGGAGCGTGAGCAGCTTGTACGCGTGCGTGAGCGCGCACGTGCTCGCGCACGTGAGTCTACCTTCAGGTGTCTCCTGCGTGAGCTTGCCCATCAGCTTGCACGTGAGCGCGCCCTTGAATGCACACAAAAGACGTGTCTCTCCAGGGTAAGCTCCTACGTCAGCGCGCACGTGAGCCTACCGTACCCCAGGTCACAGCGCGTTGTTTGCAACAAGTATTTAAAGAACTTAACGTAATATTCTTAATTATACTACTGTTAAGAATATTTAACTTAGAATTCAAAATATAGTATATATAGATACCTTAGATTTTATAATAAGTGTATTAAGAGTAAATAACTTCTGTATAGACTAGCTAACGAGTCTAGTGTACCTAAGGTATACTCAGCTAGTTTAGCTTATAATTAGGGTGGCAAATGGGTATAGGTTAGGGTTAGGTTAGGTTTGATTACATAAGACCCGTACCCAACCCAGCTCTATACCTATTTTTATACGCTAGTAATAGGTATAGGTTGAGGTGACTGTAAATAGGTTGAGGTTAGGGTTAGGGTTATTTTCTTTTATTTTAAGTCGATAAGTTCTTATTTTTAGTATTTAACTTTAGATATTAAAGTTTATAATATCTCTTCTTACTATAAAAGTAGTAAGTTACTTTAGTTATATTTAGAGAGGTAGGAGGCTTACTAGATTTCTTTAGGAAATTCTATTACTTTTTATATTCTCTTTATACTTTTTCTAAAGCTTTTTATTTTTTCTAAGCTAAGTAAAAGCTTTATATTTATTCTTTAGGCTAGTAAAGCTATAAAAATATTGAGTTCTTTAAAATATTTCAAGATAATATTAGCTTATTCCTCTATTTAAGAGATAGTCTCTTCTTTTTTTTTTAACTAGAATGTTTTTATAAAGATCTTAAAAGCTATTAGTAAGAATAGATAATAAGACTATAAGGTTAGTTCTTAGGGATAGAGTAAGAGACTTAATAGATAAGGGGTTTAATACTAAGATAGTAAGAGGGCGCTTCTAAAAAGAGTATTCAGTGTTTTTGAATAATTAGTATTTCTATTACTATACTATAAAGTATAATATTAAGTTAAATATAATAATCTATAAGAGTTTATTATAATAATCTATATATATAGAGATTATGCAGGTTACTTAGTGTGCTTAGTGTGCTTAGTGTTACTAATTATACTAATTAACTAAGCACGTTACGTGATCTCGGTTGTTTGTCCAATGTCCACGAGGTCCCGTTAGGGCCGCTGGGACAGAGTCTTAGCAGGATCGTAACAATCTTCTCTAGACTCCAAGGAGTTAATAGCTGTAAGCGCATCTATAACTAGGTCCATATTAGTTGAGATACGTGGTTTGAAAAAACCGTGCAATTGTTGAGGAGCGGGCGTTACGAGGGGCCGGGCGTTAACGTGCCCCACCACCTGGTGCACGAGCCCAGCTGATGTACGCGAACAGCCATGTACGCTCTTAACTTTATGAGGCTATAGAGGCACCAACAATAGCTATTATCACGAGATCTTTTAGTAGTGAGGTTTAATAGGTATATAGAGTAATTGTGCAGCATCAGATTACGTAAGATGCCTTTGTGGCGGCCTTATTGGCCGACCTCGTCGAGATTAAGCATGCAGAGCTTCTTAAGCAACAACAGGCTCATCGTCCACTATAATAGATTTTTAAGCCTTAGCAGGCTTAAGGCTTTACCTCTTACCTAATCTAGATAATATTATATTACTTTAGAGTTATTTTTAAAGCTTATAAGCCTCCTTTTACTCTTTATAAAATATAGCTTTCTAAGCTTTCTTTACTTCCTTTATCACTCTAGCTACTAGCCTTATCCTTTCCCTCTCTTTAAGCTATAAAACTTTAAGCTACTTTTACTAATTATAAAGCTTAAATACTTTACGTTTTTAGTATTATAGCTTTTTATCTTTATACTCTTTTCTCTCTTTTTAAGCTTAAGCTATCTAAACTTTACTAAGTAACTAGAATTAAGTTCTACTATAGTACTTATTAAGATACTTAAAGATTAAAGCTTTACTACGTTTCTTACGCTTCTTCTTATTATTAAGGGCTTTTCTAAGCTAAGTATTTTTATATTAAAGTAGCTAATTTTAAGCTAAAATAGTATAAATTATTCAACTAATCTTTTTTAAGTAACTATCATAGATATTATCTACAGCCTACTTTAGGAGGCGCTCTATCTTTCTCTAATTACTTAAACTAAGTACTAAGGAGGAGCTATTACGTAAAATAAGTCTATTTCTTAAGGTTAGTACTATAGTAAAGTAGTAGAAGATAATATTATAATTAAAAAGCTTAATACTTATTATTATAAAAGCTTTATAGATTATTATTTCTTTAATAGATAAGCTTTAGGCTTAAAAGAAAAGATAAAAAAAGTCTCTTTTAGTAATATAAGTTAGACTTTAAGCTTAAGAGATATAGTAAGATAGCTTAGCGTAGTAGGTAGTAGTAAGAAGCTTAAATACGCTTATATTAAGAGTCTATAAAGTATATATAGAATAAGGAGAATAGATAATAAAGAAGATCTTATTTTAATTATAGTAGCTTATAAAATCTATTATAAGGGAAGATCTATAGCTATTAAAGATAAGTAATTAATAGAATTAATAAGCTTTAGCTTTTATCTTATAATTAAATACCCTCTTAAGCTAAGATAGGCTTATAGTATTATTCATCTATCTACTTAATATTAAAGTAAAAAAGGCTTTATAGAATTAAGGCTTAAAATCTTATAACTATAAGTTTTATAAGTTACTTAAAGTAGCTTAATAGATAAGAGTAGGCGTAAGAGTACTACTATTAGTATGGATATAGGCTAAAGTAGTAATCTACTTATAATTACTATCTTAGATAATATACCTTATCTTTCCTTATTTATAGTTACTCTTTAAGAATACGTACTTTAACTTACCTAGTATCTTAATAAGAAAGCCTTTCTTATCTATATTATAGACATATTATAGGTTAATAGAGTATTACTTAATCTTACGCTTTAGTAGCTTAAAATAAAGACTATAGTTAAAGGTAGAATTAGCTTTAAACTAGTTATAATTAAGAGTTGTTACCTAATATAAGATAAGCTTAATATTATAATACTTAATAAAGCGCTTAACATAGTATTTACTAGGCTCCTTAGATACTATCTAAGCTATAAAATTATATATTATAGCCTAAGTTAGAAGTAGTTGTTATAAGAAAAGACTCTTAATATACTTTATAAGCTCTTTCTCTTATATATTATTAAGTAATTAGTTATTTTTAATCTTAGTTATATATAAGCTTATCACGCCTTACTAATATCTTAATAGTATTAAGCGCTTATATTTAAACTTATCTGCGTATTCTTAGTAGCTAAAAGATTCTCCTAGTTTTAAGGAATTTAATGCTTTAAGCGTAGCCTTAATACTTACTATAGTAGTAGAGTAATTACGTTATACAGTTTAGTAAAGCTTTTATGTTCGCGTGCATTAGGTGGTCGCGTGCACTAGGTGGTGGGGCACGTTAACGTGTTTGTAAGGCAGTCAACACGCACAGTTGGGACGGTCTTAGTTAAAGAAACTCAATTTAAAAGGAAATGGACAAAATAGCAGATACCTCTCACCTTCAGGGGAGAGGTGCTGCCTATATACATAAGCTAGAGCAGGCTAGTCCTGATCCAGTTACCTAGCTTAGTAAAAGGTAAGAGGTAACAGTTACCTTTCACCTGCGTCTAGTAACTTGGCAGGATCGTTACCTTTCACCTGCGTCTAGTAACTTAGAAGGATTGAACCCTTTCACCTGCGTCTAGTAACCTAAAAGGATTAAACCCTAACACGACCCCCTCCTTCAAAATAGTAAGGGCCTCTAAACTAAGAGACAAAAATTTAAGATAAAATATAAGAAAACTATTTACTACTAAGTCCCTCTAACTTAGTAAATCTAGTAATAGGCTTTATATAGCGCTACGCATATCTAAACAGTTTCCTATATAAAATCGCTAAGCTCTAAGGTATTTTCTAATACTTCTACCTTGCAACGTAAAAACAGAACCTAAAGACCTTTATACAATACATATAGGAGTAACCTTTATAATTTTTATTTAGTTGTAAGGTCCCTAGACGTAGCGCGCAAAGTAAGGCGCACGGCGCAGAGTAAGGGCGAAGGTAAGCAATCTTAAGGCTATAGATGCGCGAATTAAGGCTAGAGGCGCGCAAATTAAGGCAAATTAAGGCGCGCTAACTTAAGTAAAACTGTTTAGATACCTTCGTCGCCGCTAAGATACTCTTCTGCAGCTAGCCTATCCTTATTAAGTAGTGACTAATTTAGAGGCATGCGATAAGTAGGTAGCTTAGGCTTATCAGGCTGTTACTAATAAAATAGATAAGCGTCGTAGTTGTTAGGGTACTTAGATGCCGGGTGCTAGGTAGGTTTCAGGTATCTAGTCTATTTAATTAGGTACTGCCACTCGCGCTTTTAGCGGCCTTTAACACTAGTTTACTAGTAATTAAGAAAATTATTAATAAGCTACTCGTCTTAAACCTTACTATTAAGATTAATTACCTTAATAGCTACTAGCTAAGCTAGCGCTTAATCTAGAAGCCCTTTTAAGGGCGCAGGCTAAAGAAGCTTAGGGTAAAATATAGGAAAAACTCTACTACCTAACATGTCTAGTAGAAGGTCTAATTAATACGCCTAGCTATTATATATAACTCTTATAACGCTATAAGGCCCTGCCTACTTAAGGTCTAGCTTCTTTAATTCCTGTTTAGTAGACTAATTAATTATGTTAACTATAACTTAGTCTCTAACAGCGTACTTTAGCACTAATTAGCGAGAGGTGTTAGCGTAGTAAGCTTATTCTTATTAAGCCTATAGCATTTATTCTTATAAATAAGTAATTAGGTCCGCGTAGGTGTTTATAAGCTTGTCTGCCTAGATTTTATTACTAGCTACGGCGCTACTAAGCTTTTTATTATAGTTTTCCCTTAGGTGTATACTACTACAAGGGTAATATCTAAGATCTGCAAAAAATAGCGTTATGCCTGTAGAGGCGTTAACTGTATCGTTAGCCTAAAACTTAGTAACGTAAAGCTAGGCAGCCTAGTTAGTTTGCGCGTAGTTAATATACTAACAAAGATAAATTTCTAAGGCTTAATTTACCTGCTTAGTCTGCCTGTCTAATTTAGGGTAATAGGCTGTTAACAAGCGCTGTTAGATACGCAGTCGCTTATAGACCTGCCTCTAAAACTAACTAACAAAATTTAAACTACAGTTAGAGATAATACTAAGGGGAATACTATATAATTTAAAGACCTCTATAAAGTACTTAGCGGCTTTAGCTGCGGTATAGCTATATATAGGGAAAAAATGCTGTCTTTTTATAAGGCGGTCTATAATAACAAGGATATTCTTAAAAGTATAGCTATCTAGCTAAGAGGTAGGTAAATCTTAAATAAAATTAACTAAAATTTCTGTCTAGCGTCTATAAGGTACTAGCAGTAGCTATAAGTAACTATGCTTACTGTCTTAAGGGCTTTTTGTTTAGTAATAAGTAGCGCACGCGTTGTAATACTGTTTAATTAACAGGTGCATCTTTAGCTAGTAATACCGCGAGTATATAAGGAAGAACGTGTTGCGAGGGCCCTTATAACTAGCGATTTAATAGTTATAATATAACTCTATAATGCGTTAGCGTAACTATAGGTTAGGAGGCACGTAAAGCCTAGTCTTATCTATCTACAGGCGTTAGGAAGCTCTTTTACCTGTGCTTAACAGGTCTGTAGCAGAGAAGTAGTAGCTATTCTTATAAAACTATAATAGTAATTTAGTAGTTTCTATATTAATAGCTTTAAAGGCCTTTTTAGCTATAGCGTCGTTAGCGTAAACAGCGTTTAGGATTTCTTCTGTTAACTAATAGTTGTCCTTATAATAAGGCAGCGAAGGATCTATTATACTATTAATAGGCGTAGGATTATTATTATTATTATTAAATTCTGCAGGAAAGTCTATTCTACGAGCGCAGGTAAAGTAAAATTACACTACCTTAGCTTATTCCTAGGATATTTAGTCTAGGGACTTAGGTTAACTAAGGGCTAAGGCGCGTAAGGCTGTTATAACTGCTAGTTATATGCCTAGGGAGAGCACTTAGGGTCTAAGAATAGTAGCCCGTGTACTATAACAAGAGTCTTCTGCGTCTATTAAGGTATCCTAAAGTTAATAGCTTAAAGCGTCTACTTTACTGTTAGTTTCTCTAGAGGTATAGATAATCTTAAAGTTAAACTAGCTAAGAAATAAGGACTACTATACTTACTATTAGCTAAGTTTTTTAGTTATTATAAACTATTCTAGGTTCTTATAGTCTATTATTACCTATATTAGTTAAGAAGAGCCTATAAGTTTAGGCTCTTATTCCTTAAATACCTGTATAATTACTATAAGTTTAAGATTATAGATATTATAGTTATACTCTGCTAGGGAGTGTTTCTTTAAAAAGAAAGTAATAGGTTGTAGGACGTCCTTATTATTATATTACTTTATAACCCCGCCTAATACCTATCCTAATATATTAGTAAAGATATAGATTTACTTAGCAGGATTAAAATACTTTAATACTACGCTTACACAAAATACTGCTTTAAGAGCCTTAAAAGCTTTTACTTCCTCCTCCCCCTATATAATTAGCTTATAATAAACCTTCTTATAGGCAGGTTTATTAGGATAGCTACTTTTCTTTTCTATAATAGTAGCCTTAATAAGGCGTATAAGTAGTAACGCTATCTTTAAGTAGCCTTTAATAAAGCGATAGGAGAAGCTAGTATACCTAAAGAAAGTAAGCATATCTTAGGTAGTCTTTAGTATTTCCTATTACTATACAGCCTTAATCTTCTCTAAGTTAGTTTTAATACTCTTATTTATAATTATTATACCTAGGAACTTAATACAGTCTGTGTAAAATTCTAATTTGCGTAGGTCTATATAGAACTCTTTTTCCTTAAGGCGCGTAAGCACCTTTTTAATATACTCTATATAGGCTTCTACTAATTCTAAGAAAACTAAGATATTATCTAGATAGGCAGTACAAAACTTATTAAAGTACTTAAAAAGAGCGCTATTAATTACCCTTTAAAACGTAGCTAGAGTATTATAGAGGCCTATAGGTATTACGCGGTATTAATAAGTGCCCTAACGCGTAGAGAAAGTAGTAAGCTACTCTAAACTAGGCTTTATATAAATTTAATAAAAAGCGTGTATAACATTAAATTTAGAAAAGATAACAGCTTTATTAAGCTTAGCTAAAGTCTTATAGAAGAAAGGAATTAGGTATTAATCCTTAATAGAGGCTTTATTAAGGTCTTAATAATCTACGCAGACTTAGATACTACTACTAGGTTTAGTAATAATAAGTAAGTTATTTTATATAGTAGAGGGTCCCTAGAAGATAAAATCCTAGGCCTCTATCTTCTAAATATATTACTTAATAGCTTTAAACTGTTTACTAGAAAATAGTCTTGCTTAATAATTAGGCACCTTAGCTCCTAGCTTAAGCTTAATCTTGTAGTTATATTCTAAGTAATCTAGGAGCTTAGCTGCAGCTGCTTTATTAAATACAGGAATAATTAAAGTATATTCCTTAAGTAGGTACAGAGGTAGGATATCTCTTAATAAGACTTCCTTAGGAGGGTTAAAGAACTTATTATAGTCCTTTTATACTACTACGTAATAGATTTTTTATAACGCTCCTAGTAGTAAGCGCTGAACTATTATAAACAGAGAGTAGTTTTTTTATTTAGTAAACGCCTGAATAGCTTATAGCGAGACAACCTTAATACTTACTATAGGTTTAGTTTACTAGTGTAGTACTTAGTATTCGTTATCTAGCTTTGCTAGGGCTACAGTATCTAACTTTACCTATTATTAGCTAGTCTTACCTTTATTCCTGCTATCTGTAGAGGAACTAGGCTGTATAGAGGCGTTAGGCGTAGCTCGCTTGCAGATAACTTGTAGTGTATATAAGTATTACTAGCATTCTATTTAGTAGTATGCGTTAAGGAATTTAATTATACTCTAATAGTAATTAAAGCGTAGTACGTGCAGTTTCCTCTAGTAGAATCCTAATACTAGGTTAAAGGCCCTATACTAGTTAAGAATATAGGTAGAAGTATACTTAAAGTAGGAATTAATTTTTATATAGAATTTAACTCTATAAGTAATAGATTCTAAAGTAATACTTTTATATCCTTCGCACATAATAGGCGTAATAAGAGGAATTAGTTAGAACCCTTAGGTAAGCTAGAGGAACTGCTGTAAGATAAAGTTTATATCTACCCTGTTATCTACTAATATCTAGGCAACGTAGGGGGCGTTTTCTTATTATCTAATTATGCTTAAGAAAGTAAACTAGTCTAGGCTATCTAGACACAGCTTATCTTTCTAGACAGCCTACGTGCGTTACAGGAGTGCCTGCGCTACAGGCTTATATATGCTGCCTTAGTAAGTAGCAGCTAGCGCGGTTTCTTAAGACTAATTATTAACCTTAGATAAAGGACTTTTATCTAAGGTTACTCTTCCCTTAAATAAATAACATCCTTAGCTTTATTACTGTTACTGTTAGAAGCTTCTTTATAGTTAGAGTTACTAGTCTCTAGGCTTGCGTACACGTAATAATTAGTAGCTAGGTTACCGCGCGGATTTCCTTAATACTAGTTACGGCTAGAGTCCGCGTTATAAAGCTTAGGACTGTTAGCTAGCTTATAGTTACCTATTCTATTATCTTTAAATAACAGACGTAGGCCTAGAGCAGGCTTACTAGCTTTCTTAATAGGCTTATCTACTGCTGTCCTTAGAACAAATTTATAAGGCGGTGCTAGGCTTAGTCTAGCTAGCGCGTTACGCCCCTTTGTTTAATTAGCGAGATACTAAGGTAATTACTAGAGGTTATAGCTCTAACATACATTATTAATTATATTATAAAGAGATTAGAAGTTAGCAGCAGTATAGATAGCGGGCGCGCTGCTAAGGCTCTGTTAGAGATAGCCTGGAAGCTTAGCCTAAAGCTTATACGCTTAAGTCACGGCAATCTATCTAAGCTAAGTAGTAATAGCTTTAAACTCTATCTAGAATAGAGCCTATGCTTTAACTATAGTAGGGTATTCTAGCAAGCTACGTTCTAGGAAGACTAAAGTATTATATTGCTGTTCTGCTATAATATAGTAGTTGCAGTCGCTAAAACTAGAGTTAAGGACATAAAAATACTTAAAGTTGTCCTTATATTAATATAAAAACTTATTAGGCTCTTATAGTAAGGTTTAAGCAGAACTACTAGTAGCTTAAAAGATAAATTATGCTCGCATGTTGTTATGTTGCTAGTCTAACCTATTGTTTTTAAAATAGTTAAGTATCTTTATAATCTACCTATAAAGATTAAGACCCCTAGAGTATACTAGAGGCACCTAAATTTACTTATTCTTTATAGATAAGAACTAATGTAACTCCTTAATCTTATAGTAGAGCTTAGTTAGATAAGGGCTTAGCGTTACTATATTACCTAGGGATGCTTAGTATTTGCGAGTAAGAGGAAGGTTAGTTAAGAGTAGAACACGCTGAGGAGAACTAAACTTATTAAAAATACTACCCGCTGCGTTACCTTATAGGAGGATTTGTGTAGACGTACTTATTCGTCTTAGCAGAGGCTTATTTATAGCTCTTAGGGCTAGCTGTAATAGAGTAAGTCTAGTAAGGCCTAAAACCTTAGGAGAGCTAGATAATAGACAGTCGCGCAACGCAGAGTTACGCTTATTCTTAATTTCTTATAATAAACCTTCTAAGGTCTTATAGTCAGCAACGAGCTTATTCTACTACTTACTAAGCTTATTATATTCTTTAACTAGCTTATCCTTTTATTAAGTAAAGCTGCGTTATTATTTAGTTAGTTCCTACTTTAGAGTAGAAGCGTTAAGGTAGTATATCTCTAATAACTTCTTATCCTTATTAAGAGTATATAGAGTACACCTAAATAGTGTTATTAGGCGTATAAGTTACGTAGGCTTAAGGCTTAAGAACTTACTAGGGTAGTTTTTTATAAGCTAGATACCTAAGGGTGCTAATTACTAAATAGAAGCAGGTAGACTTACGCTCGCAGATAGTAGTAAACCTAGAAGGCTACCTAGAGGAAGATAGTTATTAAAGTTCTTAGGGAGACCTAGATTAGCAGCTTCCTTACGTAGCTATATTTAATAAGCTCTCTTAGCACGCTGTGTTGTATCGTGAGAGAAGGAATATAGGTTAACTTCCTTAGTTAACAAGTTAGTATAGGAGCTTATTAGCGCAAATTTAGGGTACTCTACGTCTTTAATAACAAGGTTTTCTAAGATAACTAGTTCTGAATCCTCTATAGCCTTATTCTTATTCTTCTCCTAGCGTTAATAAGCCTTTTCCCTAAGTTAATTACGAGCCGCCTGTGTTTTAGCTAACGCGTTGTCTTTCTAATAGGCTTAAAATTTAGGCTGCTAGCTAAAAGACCCTTTATTATAAGAGCTGTCTGCTATTAAGCTAAATAAAGAAGGTTAAATAGAAGTAAGAGTAGCTGTAGTAGTAAAAGTAAAAGTTAAAGTAAAACTAGAGGGAATCCTTAAGCTTTAGTAAGTAGACTTAAGATTTAACTGTTAGTTAAGTAGTATTATTAGTTAGGTGAGGTTACTAGGACTAGGAGAAATACTTAGGAGTATTATATACAGGCTAAGTTTAGAGAATTACCTAATTAGGAAGTTTTAGAGGGTAAATGCGTGCTTAAGGCAGTACGGTCGCGTAATTAAAACACACGTATAGACTATAGTGTGTGAAAGTAGGAGTAATTCCTAGAGTATTCCTATTTAAGGAAGGGAATAATAGGGCGTGTCTTATTAATAATAATCCTAGCGTTTAGGTAGCGTAAAGCGCAGGTACTAAGGTGCAAAATAGGTTACTAGTAAGGAAACTTAGCAAATTCTAGGCTATTCTAAAGCTTAACTAAGGGGGAATAGCTTATAAAATTTTAGCTAAACTAGTAGCAGAGGATAGTACTGTAAATTAACTATTGTGCGAGGGCTATCCTAAAGCTTAACTAAGGGGAGATAGGATCTGGTCCTAGTACGTTAGTACCACCTTACTGTTAAACTTACCTAAGAGGTAATAGCTTAAGTAACTGTGTGTTAACTACAGAGAGGAGCTAAAGCGCTATATGATCTGCTATTATGTAAGGCAGTTAACACGCACAGTTAGGACGGTCTTAGTTAAAGAAACTTAATTTAAAAGGAAATAGATAAAATAGCAGATACCTCTTACCTTTAGGGGGGAGGTGCTGCCCATATAGATAAGCTAGAGCAGGCTAGTCCCAATCCAGTTACCTAGCTTGGTGAAAGGTAAGAGGTAACAGTTACCTTTCACCTGCGTCTAGTAACTTGGCAGGATCGTTACCTTTCACCTGCGTCTAGTAACTTGGAAGGATTGAACCCTTTCACCTGCGTCTAGTAACCTGAAAGGATTGAACCCTGACAGTGTTCTACCACCTGATGCACGTTCCTACCTAATGCACGCGGTTTTTAAGAACTCTTAAATCCTTCTATCTTCTTATCTAAATAAGTTATACCTCTAAAAATTAAGTATATAAATTTCTAAAGTATTACTAACAACTTAAAAAACTAATTATTAAATTTAAGCTAGTATTAAAAGAGTTATATAAGTTTAATGTTATACCTTTAAAACAGCTAAAATACTTAATTATATAATATTTATAAGTATTATTACTATTAAATTTAAATACTTACTATAATAGCTAATAAAATTAATATATTAAATTATTTAGTATTAAAAGTATATTCTTATATAGTTATATAACTTTTTAAAGTAAGTTTTTAAACTCAACATAGTTATTATAATATTAATTATATAAAGTAATTTATAAAAGTCTTAAGTAATATTTTAACTTATCTATATAGTTATTTTACTATTATACTAAAATATATATTTTCTTACTGTATAATACATAATAAAATAAGCTTTTTATTATTGTTATAGAATTTTATTATAAAATAGCTTATACTTTTATATACTATAATAAGGATATATATATTTTAGTATAAAAGTAAAGTAGTTATATAAGTAAAGTGCTTTAAAACTATAAAGCTTTATATAATAACTTATATAGTAACTTTAAAATACTTTACAACTTTATAGAAATATACTTTTAATACCAAATAATTTAATATATTAATTTTATTAGCTGTTATAGTAAGTACTTAAATTTTTATAGTAATAATACTTATAAATATTATATAATTAAGTATTTTAGCTTTTTTAAAGCTATAACCTTAAACTTATATAACTCTTTTAACACTAGCTTAAATATAATAATTATTTCCTTAAATTATTCTAAACACTTTAGAAATTCATATACTTGATTTTTAGAGGTATAGCTTATTTAGATAGGAAGATAGAAGGATTCAGGTGTTCTTAAAAACCGCGTGCATCTGTTACAATCCTGCTAAGACCCTGTCCCAGCAGCCCTAAGGGGACCTCGTGGACATTAGACAAACAACCGAGATCACGTAAAGTGCTTAGTTAATTAGTATAATTAGTAGTACTAAGCATACGAAGTATACTAAGTAATCTATATAGTTTCTATATATATACATTACTATAATAAACTCTTATAGATTATTATATTTAACTTAATATTCCTCTATAGTATAGTAATAGTAATACTAATTATTCTTAAATCTTAGTACTCTTTATAGAAGCGCTCTCTTACTATCTTAGTATTAAAACCCTTTCTATATAGTCTTTTACTCTATCTTAGATAACTAACCGTATAATCTTATTAGTTATCTTTACTAATAACTTTTAAGACTTTTATACTTGAAATACTCTTAAGATAAGTAATACTTATATAGAAAACGCAGCTTACTATACTGCTAGGCCTAGTAACGCTATTACTAAACTAGACCTCTTCTATAGTAATTAGTTTAAGCTTAAAGAATAGCTACTTTAGTTTAACTTATTCTTTAAGTTTAATACTACTACTATAGAAGATAATAACTAAGTAGTACTTATATTAAGCTATATAAGAGGTAAAGCTACCTAATAAGTAAAGCCTTACTTAGTTAAGTACTTAGGTAATAATAATAAGCCTAAAGAGTTAATTAGTATATTTAAAGAAACTAGCGAGTTTAAGACACGTATACGTTAAGTATTTAGACTTCTAAATAAGATAACTTTTATAGGATAAAAATTCTAAAGTATATAAAAAACTTAGTCTACTACTAACTATACTAATAAATTTTTAATGTATTCTAGATAGGCTAACTAAAATAATAACACCTTAAAATTATATATAAATAAGGCCTAAAAGTAGATATCTAAACTAAGCAAATATACTTTAGTTTAAATATTATAATACTAGATAACCTAATTAATAAAACTATCTAACTAGATATAAAGCTTTATAAGCTCTATATATAACTTAAAAGATAATAATTTAGATAAATAAAAGAAGATAAGAAATCTTAGAAAGATTACTATAATAAGTTTAAATAGTAGTTACCTATAGGGTAGCAAATAGGTTACGGGTACCCGCTATAGGTATAGGTTGGGTATAGGGTTATAGATGAGTGGGTTGGGTTTGGGGTTGAGTCGCACGGACTATAGGTATAGGTTAGGGTTAGGTCGCACGGATTCTAGGTTGGGTTAAGGCTAAGGTTATGCACGTATGGGTTTAGGTTTGGTTACGGGTACCCACTAGGGTTGCTTAGTAATTATAATAATTTACTATAATTCGTAACATAACTAGCTATTTTAGATACATATTAGTTAGTATTAGACCTAATATAAAAAGACGTGATTAGTTAGACCCAGACGTACCCGAGGCTAATAACCCTAACCCTAACCTCAACCTATGTCAGGGTTCGATCCTTTCAGGTTACTAGACGCAGGTGAAAGGGTTCAATCCTTCTAAGTTACTAGACGCAGGTGAAAGGTAACGATCCTGCCAAGTTACTAGACGCAGGTGAAAGGTAACTGTTACCTCTTACCTTTCACCAAGCTAGGTAACTGGATTGGGACTAGCCTGCTCTAGCTTATGTATATAGGCAGCACCTCTCCTCTGAAGGTAAGAGGTATCTGCTATTTTATCTATTTCCTTTTAAATTGAGTTTCTTTAACTAAGACCGTCCTAACTGTGCGTGTTAACTGCCTTATATAATAGCAGATTATACAGCGCTTTAGCTCCTCTCCGTAGTTAATACATAGTTACTTAAGCTGTTACCTCTTAGGTAAGTTTAACAGTAAGGTGGTACTAACGTACTAGGACTAGATCCTATCCCCCCTTAGTTAAGCTTTAGGATAGCCCTCGCACAATAGTTAATTTACGGTGCTATCCTCTACTACTAGTTTAGCTAAAATTTTATAAGCTATTCCCTCTTAGTTAAGCTTTAGAATAGCCTAGAATTTGCTAGGTTTCCTTACTAGTAACCTATTTCGCACCTTAGTGCCTGCGCTTTACGCTACCTAAACGCTAGGATTATTATTAATAAGACACGTCCTATTATTCCCTTCCTTAAATAGGAATACTCTAGGGATTATTCCTACTTTTACATACTACAGTCTGTGCGTGTGTTTTAATTACGCGCACGTGCTGCCTTAAGCACGTATTTACCCTCTAAAACTTCCTAATTAGGTAATTCTCTAAACTTAGCCTATACATAACACTCCTAAGTATTTATCTTAGTCCTAGTAACCTTACCTAACTAATAATACTACTTAACTAATAGTTAAATCTTAAGTCTGCTTACTAAAGCTTAAGGATTCCCTCTAGTTTTACTTTAACTTTTACTTTTACTACTACAGCTACTCTTACTTCTATCTAACCTTCTTTGTTTAGCTTAATAGCAGACAGCTCTTATAACGAAGAGTCCTCTAGCTAGCAGCCTAAATTTTAAGCCTATTAGAAAGACAACGCGTTAGCTAAAACACAGGCGGCTCGTAATTAACTTAGGGAAAAGGCTTATTAACGCTAGGAGAAGAATAAGAATAAGGCTATAGAGGATTCAGAACTAGTTATCTTAGAACACCCTATTATTAAAGACGTAGAGTACCCTAAATTTGCGCTAATAAGCTCCTGTGCTAACTTATTAACTAAGGAAGTTAACCTATATTTCTTCTCTCGCGATATAACACAGCGTGCTAAGGGAGCTTATTAGATACAGCTACGTAAGGAAGCTGCTAATCTAGGTCTCCCTAAGGACTTAAATAACTATCTTCTTCTAGGTAGCCTTCTAGGTTTGCTACTATCTGTAAGCTTAAGTCTACCTGCTTCTATTTAGTAATTAGTACCCTTAGGTATCTAGCTTGTAAAGAACTACCCTAGTAAGTTCTTAAGCTTTAAGCCTACGTAACTTACACGCCTAATAATACTATTTAGGTATACTCTATATACTCTTAATAAGGATAAGAAGTTATTAGAGATATACTACCTTAACGCTTCTACTCTAAAGTAGGAACTAACTAAATAATAACGCAGCTTTACTTAATAAAAGGATAAGCTAGTTAAAGAATATAATAAGCTTAGTAAGTAGTAGAATAAGCTCGTTGCTGACTATAAGACCTTAGAAGGTTTATTATAAGAAATTAAGAATAAGCGTAACTCTGCGTTGCGCGACTGTCTATTATCTAGCTCTCCTAAGGTTTTAGGCCTTACTAGACTTACTCTATTACAGCTAGCCCTAAGAGCTATAAATAAGCCTCTGCTAAGAGGAATAAGTACGTCTACACAAATCCTCCTATAAGGTAACGCAGCGGGTAGTATTCTTAATAAGTTTAGTTCTCCTCAGCGTGTTCTACTCTTAACTAACCTTCCTCTTACTCGCAAATACTAAGCATCCCTAGGTAATATAGTAACGCTAAGCCCTTATCTAACTAAGCTCTACTATAAGATTAAGGAGTTACATTAGTTCTTATCTATAAAGAATAAGTAAATTTAGGTACCTCTAGTATACTCTAGGAGTCCTAATCTTTATAGGTAGATTATAAAGATACTTAACTATTTTAAAAATAACAGGTTAGACTAGTAACATAATAATATATAAGTATAATTTATCTTTTAAGCTACTAGTAGTTCTGCTTAAACCTTACTGCGAGAGCCTAATAGGTTTTTATATTAATATAAGGATAACTTTAAGTGTTTTTATATCTTTAACTCTATCTTTAGCGACTGTAACTACTACGTTATAGTAGAACAGTAATATAATACTTTAGTCTTCCTAGAACGTGGCTCGCTAGAATACCCTACTATAGTTAAAGTATAGGCTCTGTTCTAGATAGAGTTTAACGCTATTACTACTTAGCTTAGATAGATTACTATAACTTAAGCGTATAAGCTTTAGGCTAAGCTTCCAGGCTATCTCTAACAGAGCCTTAGCAGCGCGCCCGCTGTCTATACCGCTGCTAACTTCTAATCTCTTTACAATATAATTAATAATGCATGTTAGAGCTACGACCTCTAGTAATTGCCTTAGTATCTCGCTAATTAAATAAAGGGGCGTAACGCGCCAGCTAGACTAAGCCTGGCACTGCCTTATAAATTTGTTCTAAGGACGGCAGCGGATAAGCCTATTAAGAAAGCTAGTAAGCCTACTCTAGGCCTACGTCTATTATTTAAAGATAATAGAATAGGTAACTATAAGCTAGCTGACAGTCCTAAGCCTTACAACGCGGACTCTAGCCGTAACTAGTATTAAGGAAATCCGCGCAGTAACCTAGCTACTAATTATTACGTGCACGTAAGCCTAGAGACTAGTAACTCTAACTATAAAGAAGCTTCTAACAGTAATAGTAATAAAGCTAAGGTTATTATTTATTTAGGGGAAAAGTAACCCTAGATAAAAGTCCTTTATCTAGGGTTAATAATTAGTCTTAGGAAACTGCGCTAGCTGCTACTTACTAGGACGGCATATATAAGCTGTAGCGCAGGCACTCCTGCGACGCACGCAGGCTGTCTAGAAAGATAAGCTGTGTCTAGACAGCCTAGACTAGTTCGCTTTTACAAGCATAATTAGATAATAAGGAAACGCCTCCTACGTCGCCTAGACATTAGTAGACAACAGGGCAGATACGAACTTTATTTTATAGCAGTTCCTTCAGCTTACCTAGGGGTTCTAACTAATTCCTCTTATTACGCCTATTATATATAAAGGATATAAAAGCGTTACTTTAGAATCTATTACTTATAGAGTTAAATTCTATATAAAAATTAATTCTTACTTTAAGCACACTTCTACTTATATTCTTAACTAGTATAGGGCTTTTAACCTAGTGTTAGGATTCTGCTAGAGAAAACTGTACGCACTACGCTTTAATTACTGTTAGAGTATTATTAAATTCCCTAACGCATACTACTAAATAGAATGTTAGTAACATTTATATATACTATAGGTTGTCTGCGAGCAAGCTACGCCTAACGCCTCTACATAGCCTAGTTCCTCTACAGGTAGCAGGAATAAAGGTAAGACTAGCTAACAATAGGTAAAGTTGGATACCGCAGCCCTAGCAAAGCTAGACGACGAACACTAAGTACTACTGTGCCGTTGCACAGGGTACCTGGGCAATCAGGTGATGATGGGTTTCCTTTGTCAGCGAGATTTGATGATAAGACTTGGAGATGCGAGAGATCTCAACGTTATGCACCAAAAACTATGCACCACACTCCACGATAATTTACTTTAAAACTGAGATTTTGCAAAGTAGCTAGTGCATTAGTTACGTCAATTCAATAAGATTTCAGACCATTTTGTTTATTACTTTTAATTAGGCTCTATACTTACCTTCGTTTCTAGCAGACTGCACAGGCAGGGCTGCTCCTGTTATTCACGCACGCTTAGATTCCAACGTTTCCTCTCATTCACAACACCAGAACTGCAGGATTATGCCAAACCACCTTGTTAACTCCACAAATAATAGCGAAGCCTAAGGGGCACAACGGTCTGTTCTAGTTAGGCTATAGCTAATAAGAGCAAAAAAAGCCTACATAGCATTGAACTGTCAACGTCGAAAACACAAATATGAGAGCGCTACATTACAATACAGAGATCATAGGATTACCTAGAAAGAGCTGGGTGTCTGTTTAACCCTAACAAACCTTTGAGAGGGATAGCGCTGTTGCGGCCAGCCTTCGGAACCTTTAAGAGGGATAGCGCTGTTACGGCCAGCCTTCAGAACCTTTAAGAGGGATGGCGCTGTTACGGCCACCCCCTCTACATTTTTAGAGCCAAGAGTTGACAGGGACCAGCTCTGTTAAGGCTGTATCCTTGTTATCTTGCTATAATAAATTAAGACTTCCTATATAATGAGCAGAAGCTAACTTAGTAACAGAATAGTAACAAGAACAAGAATAAGATAACAGAAAATAAAAACGAGAACAGCTATAAACGATTAAGAAATAATTCAGAAGTAGTACAGTATCAGATTTTAGTTAATTATCAGCGTTAGCAAGGAACTGCCTAGTAGTTGCAGTCTCCTTATTCAGTTATACCGAAGGGCTGCAGCAGCCTATTCAGGATTCAGCCTTCAGCCATCCTTATAGCTGAATCAACACCAGATTCGCTGTCATTTAGATCAGATCTTACGCCAGCTATTAAGGTTATTAAAAAACATACTATAGATACTAGCAAAGTACTTGTGCCTATAAGGCCAGCAAGGAAAGACTTTCTATTTACAGGAAAAGACGTTACTAAGTTCCTAGATAACTTTAATCGCCAGGCAGACAATAGCGGCTATAACGACTATTAAAAGATAAGAATCCTTCTAGACTTCTGTAACACTATGTGCAGAAGCTTTATTAAGAAAATAAGGCTATATAGGGTACTAGACTAGAAGAAGCTTTAAGAAGTAATAAAAGAGCATTAGCACGATTAAGATGTAGCTTAACGTATAGGAACGCGAGCGTTCCTAGAGACCTATGTTTCTAAAACGTTAAGAAAATTCCTAGGACTATCTAAGTATTTAACCAACTTCGCAGCATACAGTAACGCTTGCATTAAGACAGGCCAGCTACATAGGACAGAGGCTGGCTTCTTTTTCGCCAGAGGCCTTCTAAGAGAAGACCAAGATATAATCTTTATCTATATGCATAAAGGGCCAATTCCAGACAAGCTAGAGAGTTTTAATATTAAGAAGATTTACACGTATCTTAAGCGCGTGTACCGCCAGAGAGAGGGGATAAAACAGATATCCCCTGGTCATGCAGAAAGAGAGGCTAAGCTTGCACACTAGATCCTTAATTAAGAAAAAAAAATATTAACAGCTAAGCAGCTAAAAGACGCAGTTAATAAGTATAAGAAAAGCAAAGTTTAAGAGGAAGCTAGGCCTGCTCTTCTACCTAGTGTAGATCCAGAGGTTTAAGACCTTATTTCAGCCCTCAGCGACTAGAAGATTAGCCTAGCTAAGGTCAACAAGATAATAGTTCATCCCAAGCTTAGTTAGATTCTGAGGAACCCAGCTACGTACGCGTACTTTATCAGCCAAGTCGTCTTAAGAGATAATGCTAAGCAGTTACTATCAGAAAGGAATAATAGCTCGTACATGACAACGGCTCCTCGCAACTTAAATCCTCAGCAAGGCGCAATCACTATCCAAGGACGTAAATGTCGAAACACTTGTAATATGTGCAACCTCCCTAGTTACATTGCTAGAGAATATGAGCTATATTAGCTGCTTTTGCATCTTAGCTAGATTAGCTTTAAGTAGAATAAGGAAGTTAGATATAAGACTTACTATTTTAGTCCTTTGCATAAGAGGTTAGGGCAAATCTAAGGAACTGCACCCTAAACGTTGCAGCTCTATTAGTTGAAACAGAAAATTCGAGAGTATTACAGAGTTACTAACGATGTCTTAGATTAGCCAGCATTAGCAGTATGTCTGGAGAAGTTTGATAGAGTAGACTTAAGGCCTGCTTAATATTAAAAGCTTGGACTACTAGCTATGCAGCAACAGAAGGTAGTTAGTCCTAATACGAATACGATTGTAGAAGATAGATATAGCAGGATAGCTATAAGCCCGGCTAAGGACCTACTGAACTTTCAGAACGTCAGGATATTACTAAGAGGCTTGACTGAAGCGTGTTTTACCCTTAATAAGGTTATATCTTAGGACATTATTCTTGGTGCTTTTGAGGAAGGAGCAGTAAATGCTAGCTTAACTTATGTAGTAACACGCTCTTAAACGCGTTAGAATGTTAGGAAAGATCTAGTTCTTAAGAAAGTTAGGCAGAGTAAAGTTTAGAAGCAAGCTCCTGCTAAACCTCCTTATTCTAAACAACTAAAGCGAGTCACAGTTAAGGACTATCGTATGCCTGTTATAAGGGGCAACACTGCATTCGAACTAATAGATATTGAGGAGTTTAAACGAGTAGAGCCGATTCCATTCGCCAGCTAAGCCTATAATAAGCCATTCTCTCTTATATAGCCTCTAGACGACGATAGAAGCTTTCAGGATTTGAAAGCTAAGCCTGAATTTGTTAGTTAGAATAAGAAAAAGAAGAACTAGAATAACGGCCTTACTGACACAGAGCTCCGTTATTTGCTGGGCCCGCATCCAAACCGTATCGCTACCACTATGCTGCGTTAGGAGGTGCGTAGTGTAACTTTTGAGGACCTTATAAGCCAACATTAGCTTCGAAAATAAGTTAGAAATATATTGAAAGCGATTGATGAGCCTGCCGCGTCGTTAGCTAGCGTGAACGCCGTGGAATTGAGTATTAGGCTGGCCAGCCAATCAGCAATCGCCAGGTCAGCTAAGCGAGACCTGTTAGAACCTGATTGGCTGACACTACAGTGCCTTACCCCGCATAACCCCGCGTCCGCCTATGTCATTAGGGATGTTCGGAGGCATTTTTCTGATAAAGAAAAGGTTAAATTAAATTAAGTAGAGACGGTTAGTCTCGAAAAAGGACCGAATTTGGAGCTTAACTCGATACAATTTAGGACTTTTAATGCACAAACCAGGCATAAAGCCCTAGGAACATATAACACTTAGCATAAAGCTTTAGTTAATCCTACTAAACAAGAAGCTATAATAATTCAAAAGAAGATAGGCATAGCCTACGTGCAGTGTAACCTTCTAACCTACTAGGCCTTATTTAATGGGTATGTAGTGAAGTGTCTTATTAACACTGGCGCACAGATAAACCTTTTAAGATATAGTGCAGCTAAGGTATTAAAGCTTATATATAAAGACTATAAGCAAGGTAGCTCGCATTAAGATGGAGTGGTTACTGCGAATGGAAGCACTAATCCTTTTGTGGGAACTGCGTGGAGTGTCCTAGTCAAAGTAGGAGAGGTGACTGTTGTTAGTTACTTCAGGATCGTTCGAAACCTGACGAGATCAGCGATTTTAGGTAGACCTTGGTGCGCTTTAGCAAGGTTATTAATTTAGTATAACGTATATAGAAGGATTACGTGCAGGATTATTTCTAAGAATAGAGACAGAAACGCCATCTTTATAGCCTCTAATCCTGCTCTGCTGCATCCAAGAGACTATATACTAACTCCTAAAGATAAGGAAAATATATAGCAGACACCCTTTCTAGGGAGGAGTGTCTAGATTTAAGTAAAAGATACCTAGGGCGATGTTTTAGTTTAGAATCTTATTTATCTTATACTTAGGTTAAGTATATTTAGGAGGCTGAGTTTGTGAAAGCTTCTATTAGATTTAGCAAATTTTTACCTATTTTTACAACTAATAATAAGCAGCAATTTAAAGAATAGGTAAAGCAAGTAATAAGCTATAGAGTTAGAGCCTCTAAGGATCCTTTAGCTGTGCGAGAATTAGAGTCTTTTTTAGTTATGTGTGAACTTAACCGTCAGGCGTAATAGGAAAAGAGAAGGAAGTACACAGGCAGTCAGGTCAATACCCTGCATAAGAGGGTAGCTGACAAGGTGCGACCTGTGGATATTCCTGCGGCATTAGATATTAAGGAGTTTAGGCGTAAGGATTAGAAGCGACATGCTGTTAAACTACAACTCTTAAGAAAAAGTCTAAGACCTCCTAATATAGGGCCTTTTAATTACCTTTTTAAATACAGACATGCAGCATTCCTACAAGGTATAAGATTAACACTAGAAAGGCTAGCCTTATAAAAGTTTAGATCTAAGTTAATAAAATTAGAAGTTTAGCTATTTATTAAAATGTTAATAAATAGAGAAGGCGCGATTGCTTTTACTTTCTCTAAGATAGGACGAATTATTAAGGATGTATGTCCTCTATATAAGATACAGACTATTAAATATAAAGCTTAGTAAGAAAAATCGTTCCTAATAGCGCGAGCTGTTAAGGAAGAGGTAGTTATAATGTTTAATAACAGACTTAATAGAGGGGTACTGGAAAGATGCGCTAGTTAGTACAGAAACTTATAGTTTCTGGTTAAAAAGAAGGATAAGAGTTATTAGATAATACTTAGGTTAATTAAGATAAACGCAGTATCTCTTAGGGATGCTAATCTGCCTCCGATAGCAGATGAATTCTCTAAGCGTTTTAGTAGATGTTGTATTCTATCTCTTATAGATCTATTCTTAGGATATAACTAGATTACACTTTATCTAGACAGCAGAGACATAACTGCCTTTTATACGCTAGTTGGTTTGCTTTAATACTGTACGATAGTTTAAGGCGCAACTAACTTAGTTACAGTCTTTTAGCGAGTAGTTACAAAGATTATAAAGGATTATTAGCTATATACTATTCCTTTTATAGACGATATTACTGCTAGCAGTCCTAAAACTAACTATAGAGGAGAAGAAGTATTTCCTAGAGTAAGAAGATATATATTAGAACACATTTAGCAGCTAGATAGGGCTCTAGCTAACGTAGAAAGAGCTAGAGCTATAATTTTAGGTAAGAAGTATTATTAGGGAGTCTCTAGATTAGGGGTAGTTAGATATAAGGTTACTGCGCAAGGAAGATATCTAGATTAACAGAAAGTAGCTAAGATTCTAGATTAGCTAGAATGCAGAAACGTGAAAGAAGTAAGGGCGTTTGTGGGTATCTATGTCTACTACAGGATATAGGTGCCTAGCTTTGCTATTCGCGCGAAGCCCCTGTTCTAGTTAATAAGGACTAGCGTTAAATAGACATAGCAGGGGGCTTAATAAGAGGCTATGCGTACCTTAAAGTAATATATTACTTTAGCCCTAGTATTAGCGAGTCCTAATTATAAGAATAGAGGTATGCTTTTTGTAGTAGTAGACGCGAGTAAGGAAGGCGCAGGCGCGTCTCTTAAACAGATTAGAGCAGACAGAAAAAGACATCTGTATTAATTTAAAAGTATAATATAGTTAAAAGCTAAGAGTCTCTAGCACTTAATAAAGCTTGAGTGCAAGGTAGTATTATAGGCGCTAAAGAAATTTAGAACCTGGCTATATAGATAATATTTTACTATTAAAACAGACGCTCAGACGCTTATTTATTAACTTAACAGATTATCGCCTAACGTTCCTGGGTTAGTCCAAAACAGGTGGCTCGCAGCTATCCTTACCTAGGACTTTAACATTAAGCATATTCCTGGAAAGAAGAATGTCGTTCCTAATGCGTTGTTACGATATCTGAAGCTAGAAGGATAGGAACAGCTAGACGAGACTAAAGACGACCTCGAAGATTTCATTAAAAACCTAGTTACTAACTTTGAGTTTACCTCGCCTGCTAAGACGAGTAGGGTACTAAATAAGTAATACTCAGACGAGTTAGAAGTAATTACTTAGTTCTTAATAAGATTTAAGAAGCCTGAAGGCCTTACGAGGGCATAACTTTAAGCGTAGAAAAAGAGGGCGATGAATTTCTTTGTGCAAGAAGGCTATCTATTCTAAAAGTCTATAAGGAATATAGCTATTTGTTAAGTTATAGATAATCCTAATCTAAAGACTATAGCTATATAGGAAGTATATTAATAGATTAGTTATAGAGGAGTAAACAGCGTCTATTTAATGCTTGCTCAACGATACTAGTGGGAAAGGATGCATAAGGAGGTGCGACGCACGATTGCATCATGTGAACAGTGCCAGCGGAGATCATCAAGTCGCAAGCAAGAGATGCTAATAAATACCTACTGTCACGCATTATAGGAACGAGTTACTATAGACGTTGTTTACATGCCGCATTATTAAGGAAAGAAATTTATTATAATTGTACGAGAATACCTTAGTAGATGGCTAGAGGCACGAGCAATAGCTGATAACAAGTTATCTACTGTCGCTAAGTTTTTATATAAGGAAATCTTGTGTTGCTAGAGCATAATAAGGATACTTACTGTGGACGGCGGACCTGATTTTAGAAAGGTAGTTAAAGCCCTTACTAAGATTTATCGTATTAGAAGGATCTAGGTATTAGTATACAACCCTTAGGCTATAGGAAAAATTAAGGGTGGTTATAAGCTAATATGCAACGCACTGGCAAAGCTTCCTGGACCTTAGGTTAATAATCTTCTAACGGTATTGTAGGTAGATAGAATTTCTACTTAGAGTTAGACTGGATATTCTCCTTATTAGTTAGTTACTGGTCAGAATCTAGTACTTCTGATTAAGCTTGCTCTTCTAACATAGCAGACATTACTATTTAGATAAGTAACATTAAGAGGCTAGTTATTAGCGGTGCGAGCTATGCAGCTAGATTTAAGAGATTAATTTCTTAAGGACGCAGTGTCGAGAACTAAGCGCCTACGACGCGAAAAGAAGGAATATTAGGATGATTATAGAGAGATTCGTTAAGAGGAAATTAAAGAAGATAACTTCGTACTAATATAGGACTTAGCTAGAGATATTAATATATTAAGAGATAAGAAGCTTATAAGCAGATAGCTGGGACTATATAAAGTCTTTTATGCTAATTAGGATAAAGGTAACTATTAACTTATAGACCTTAACAGCACGCGATTTAGAAACACTACCCTAGGATAGAGACTTAAGCTGTAGGTACCTTAAGATAAAAGTAAGGTTGCTTAGGAGCATTAAGGTCGTGCAAAGCTATGGGATCCTTCGTTGTAGGATGCTGAAGCTGACTTTTTACTACCGCCTGCTTAATCTAATAACTCTTAAGATAATAAGTTTACAGTTATTAAAAATCCTAACTAAGACGCAATTTAGTTATAAGAGACAGAGAATAATCCTCCTATAAACTTAGATTCATCTAAAGATATAATACAGCTAACTGCACGCAACCATCCTATTATTATACTAAGATCTTTAACAGAGACTAAGAGACGACAATATGTTTAAATACCTAATTTAGAAATTAATTCTGACTTAGAAGATAAGCTTGCTTAAGCCTAGGGGACGGGCTTTTATCTTGAAGTAGGGGAGGGGCTGTATTTCCTTTATTAAATTTTCGCATATTTTTATACATTCAGCATTACATACACGCAGCGCAACCTCCTAGATATATAAAAATAAGTTAAAATTAAACGAAATATTATTTAGAGTCGCTGGGAGGTCGATCTCCTTGCTGCGCGATTGAAAATGGTGGAGAAACCAGGGTGTTGAAGAATCTGGCTAATCAGCAATCGCTAGGTGAGCTTAGCGAGACCTGCTGAAATCTAATTGGCTGGACAACTTGATATCTGCGCTAACAGCTGCAACGCAACCACGAGGCTACAGAGCGATAATTCGAAGATGCAGAATTAATTAAAGGAGGTAGAAGATAAGATAATTAATGTTTTAAAGTGTGAAGGTAAGTTTATAGCTGCGTTTAGTAGTAAGATAAGACCTGCTTAGGAAACGTTCCTAAGTAGCTAACTCTTAAGAGGACCTGCTATGCTAGCTAATTAGGTAATAGGAAGGAGTTAAAATAATAGTAACTTTACCTTTTACTACGTTAACGAGCCTTAGCGGGGCTTTTAAGTAAAGTTAGGGAGGGAAAGATACCCTCCGCCGCTCGAACCCCCTCCAAATCTTAAGCCTGTGGTTGATCCTACAGGGTCTAAGTTTCTCTTTCTTGCTTCCTGTTACTATCTATTGAAACTTTCTGAGGTAGACACACGAGTGCCTGTTAGGTATAAACTTCAAGCGATGTCATAGCCGCCTCAGACACCTAAACAGCCTAGGAAGCGTCCACCCCTACTGTTAAACCTAAATCCTCAACTAACTACGACTACAATTAAGCCTGCGCTGACAGAGATCGTGCGATTTACTAGCAAAGAAGCTATTAAAGACTATAGAACTAAGCTTAAGCGTTATAGTAACGTTGAAGTCCTTTAGCACGCAGGGATTATAGTAGATACTTAGGTTTGAAGCTTGCTGCAAGTCTTGCCTGTTAAACAGAAGGGCATAGTAGATAATTGGATAGTGGCCTTAGCGACTTACTTTAATAAGACTTTAACCCTTATTATCGCGACTAGAGAATTTCTAAAAGGAAGACTAAGCCTAATATTATAGTATAGAGGCGTCGCTGCTTTTAAGTAGTAATATCCTATACTTAAGGATATAGACACTTATAAGAAGAAGAGGAAAAAGGAGACAGAGAGCGCGTTTGCCTATCTGGACGAACACTATTAGTATGTACTGAGGCAGGTTCTTATTCTATATTCCGTTCAGGTAGTGTACTCGCACTCTAGCGTAACGGCAGTCTAATAGTTACTGCGCAGGACCTTACTAGACAACCTCGCTCCCTTCCTTAATATAGCTCTTTACTATTAACGACAATCTGTAAGGAGGAGGTAGGATAGATTTATTAATATTACTAACTAGGAAGAAGTACATTAGTAGATAGCTAACATACCTACTTAGATAAAGAAGTATTATAAGGACGGCAACGCTAAGTTGCGCGGCATCGTTAACAAGTATAAGATACCTGCCTCTAAGATTACAGCTGATAATATAGACACGCGCTCTAGATAAGGGTACCTTAACTAGATGTTCTAGACAGAGGTAATTAAATAGTATAGAAAGTAATTGCATGCAGGGATAAAGCTTCCTCTAAATGTGCCTATTCTACCTAAGTAGCTGCGGGAGAATTATTTCAGGTATTATAAGCAGACTAAGTTACTTCTTCCTACTGCTGGCGATAGTAAGAACGATTCTGCGACTAAGGCTGGCGTCCAGACAACAGCCTTAGCGATAACTGCCTCTAAACATACTAGAAGCTAAAGCCTAGCTACTTTATTAAACATTAGAGGGCGTACGTAAGTTATTAAGCCTTCTAGTCTTAGTTATTAACGCATAAGTAGAGAATTTAGAAGCGACATCTAGAATGAGCTAGAGAAGCTAGGCAAGCCTTGAACGGACAGGCTATCTGTTACAGCTGAAAGTATTTAAGAAATCCAGCTAGAAGAACGACGTTTAAGAGGAAACAGGCGCACTTAACAACAAGTTAAGGTAGTAGAGGCCCTTTAAGAGAAATTCCGTCTTAGGCAGCGTTAGAGATTTCCCTCTACGCAGCCTCTCGCTCTAGATAAGATTCGCGTGAGAGACTTAGAGTTAGTAAGGTAGTTACGCGAAGAGTTAGAAATACTGCTAGTAATACTTAACAACAGTATTAACGTTTAAGACTTAATTAAAGAAGACATCTTGCTTAAAACCAGCATCGCAGTGAAATCGCGCAAGGGATACAACTGTATGAACAAATAGTCTGCTCTAGTTAAGATAACCGCGTCGCTCACGTCTAGGAAGTTGAATGATAGTGAGCGCGTCTAGCTGATTGATACCTGGTATCGAGAGTGTGTGAATTTCAGCACTCTTAAGGATAGGCAGGGTAGTTAGGTATTTAACCATCGCAGGGTGTGCTGGCAACATTACCGTTACGTAGCTAGTAAGATGGGCCTGCTTACTTGAAGCCTTAGCATTTTAAACACAGTTTAGCTGCTTAAGATACTATACTATCGTCAGGATTGATGGGGTCAGCTTCAATCGGACCTAGTAACTTAAGTTCTGTTCTCAGCCCCGTTTCGAGGAGACTATACGCATTAAGACCTGAAGAGCTATTGTTATCGCCTAGCAAAAGTTTAAGTCTAAATTAACTAGGACGAAGTTGCTAAGGCTCTTGATTAGGGAGTATATGTTAAAGCATTCAAGGAATACGGTAGCATTACCTACGACGCCTTTAGCTGGATTTTTAAGGATCCTAAGCTAGTCTTAATCCTTGATTAAAGTTTTAATATGTACCTCTACTACACGCGGCTAATTGATAGCAAAAGCAACCTTAGCTGGTGTCAGGTAATGTATTATTCGTTGATACAGCAGCTTGTGCGAGGTGACGTTAAATACTAGCTGCTGTACGCAGTCTTGCGAAAAGAGCCTAACCTAATTTCCTACCTTTACTACACGAAATACACTAAGCCTAGGGATAGGACTTACTTCTGTCACGTTAACTTGAATATCTCTAAGGCTGTATACTCAGGCAGAGGCGTAGACATTATCTAAGGAAGCGTCTCTTTTAACAATAAAGATAAAGATAACTGCACGCAGATACTACGTAGCTTTTATAATATTATCTATAAGTACTAGAACTGGCGAGAAAACTTAGGACTTAAGAACTCTACTAGTTACATTGAGGGATGGGACGATAAGAGGGACTGGCCAGAGAGTTGCAGTGCGAAATTCCCTGACGTTGAATGGTTCAGTTAGCCTTGTAAGGCTGGTCATGTCCGCATCTCTAATCCTAGGCTGCCTCATGGATCTACTGGGCCTGTAACTAAGCAACGACGAACTATCTTGCCTTAGTTTGTTAAGGTGGAAGAGGACATAACTACGATAGAGATTCCTGAGATGAGCTCCTATTAAGAGCTCGCTGCTGCCTTTTAAAGCTTAACTGCCGCGCCAAAGTTACCGTCTAGATACTTAAATTACTATAGCGGCGTTAAGTAGGCCTTTCCTAGAGATATTATACTAGTATACTCGTTAAATATTACTAAGGCTGTAAACTGTTAGCTGAGATAGGATTCTCTGCTGGTTTTAGAGGAACTGACTGACTTGTTTATAGATTAGCCTAACCTCAGTTTAATCCGTCAATTTATTAAGGATACTAGGAAGGCTATAGTAAAGATAATTAAAGAGTATTAGGTTATCTGCCAGCATTATAAGAAGCTTACTTTTAGGGAAGATAAAGATATTAGCGTACCTAATAGGTTATTCTTCTTAAATAAAGGTATAAATCTAGCTTAGGAAGCTAAGTAGTAGAAGCACGATAGGCAGGTTGAACAACGCACTGCCCTAGACAAGGTTCTTAAGGAGCTTTCTGATAATCCTAATAGTAAGGCTGCTAGGATGCTGGACAGGAAGGAGAAACCGAGGCGCCTGTCTATCTGAAGCGCAACTAAGTCTCCACAGACTTCAACTCATGGTAGTTTACGAAGGTCGTCATCGCAGCAACAGGCGCTAGGTCAGTATTCGCCTGGTCAGTCACCTATAGGACCTCCTCCTGCGCCTTCTCGTCCTAGGTAAGCGCAACCTAACATGAGCGCGTTAAATCTGCATGCACCGTCGCAGACTCCTCGTTGTAGCAAGAGGATTAAGGAGATTAAGAAGAAGAAGTAAGGCTTAACAGACTCTGATTAGCTAAGTGCCTCCAGGTCGTTTAAGGGATACTAGGACGATAGTATACTTGCTAGCGTCTTTAATAGTGAGGTTAAGGCGCATTTTCTTTTATTTTTCCTACTATCTTTAGGAGATTTAACGATAAAGTGCGGGAGTTCATAAAGGAACCTGCATAATTACGAGGACTGCTCCTCCTGCAGAAATGTAGCCTATGCTGCCTTCCTTTTGTTCGTAGGGTAATAATTTCTTTCTTTCTTTCTTTCTTTCTTTCCTTTTCCTAGTTCTCTTCTCCTCTTGCTAGTAGTTCTACTTGCGAGGAGAAGGAATAATAAGTAGGAGTTGTAAGCTTAATAGGACTAAGCTTGAAGTAGGGGAGGTTTGTGCTGTTGTACAGGGTACCTAGGTAATTAGGTGATGATAGGTTTCCTTTGTCAGCGAGATTTGATGATAAGACTTGGAGATGCGAGAGATCTTAACGTTATGCACCAAAAACTATGCACCACACTCCACGATAATTTACTTTAAAACTGAGATTTTGCAAAGTAGCTAGTGCATTAGTTACGTCAATTCAATAAGATTTCAGACCATTTTGTTTATTACTTTTAATTAGGCTCTATACTTACCTTCGTTTCTAGCAGACTGCACAGGCAGGGCTGCTCCTGTTATTCACGCACGCTTGGATTCCAACGTTTCCTCTCATTCACAACACCAGAACTGCGGGATTGTGCCGAACCACCTTGTTAACTCCACACTACACTAGTAAACTAAACCTGTAGTAGGTATTAAGGTTGTCTTACTATAAGCTATTTGGGCGTTTACTAAATAAAAAAACTACCCTCTATTTATAATAGTTTAGCGCTTACTACTAGGAGCGTTATAAAAAATCTATTATGCAGTAGCACAAAAGGACTATAATAAGTTCTTTAACCCTCCTAAGGAAGTCTTATTAAGAGACATCCTACCTCCGCACCTACTTAAGGAATATACTTTAATTATTCCTATATTTAATAAAGCAGCTGTAGCTAAGCTCCTAGATTACTTAGAATATAACTATAAGATTAAGCTTAAGCTAGGAGCTAAGGTGCCTAATTATTAAGCGAGACTATTTTCTAGTAAATAGTTTAAAGCTATTAAGTAATATGTTTAGGAGATAGAGGCCTAGGATTTTATCTTCTAGGGACCCTCTACTGTATAAAATAACTTACTTATTATTACTAAACCTAGTAGTAGTATCTAAGTCTGCGTAGATTATTAAGACCTTAATAAAGCCTCTATTAAGGATTAATACCTAATTCCTTTCTTCTATAAGACTTTAGCTAAGCTTAATAAAGCTGTTATCTTTTCTAAATTTAATGTTATACACGCTTTTTATTAAATTCGCATAAAGCCTAGTTTAGAGTGGCTTACTGCTTTCTCTACGCGTTAGGGTACTTATTAATACTACGTGATGCCTATAGGCCTCTGTAATACTCTAGCTACGTTTTAAAGGGTAATTAATAGCGCTCTTTTTAAGTACCTTAATAAGTTTTATACTGCCTATCTAGATAATATCTTAGTTTTCTTAGAATTAGTAGAAGCCTATATAGAGTATGTTAAAAAGGTGCTTACGCGCCTTAAGGAAAAAGGGTTCTATATAGACCTGCGTAAATTAGAATTTTATATAGACTGTATTAAGTTCCTAAGTATAATAATTATAAATAAGGGTATTAAAATTAACCTAGAGAAGATTAAGGCTGTATAGTAATAGGAAATACTAAAGACTGCCTAAGATATACTCGCTTTCCTTAGGTATACTAGCTTCTCCTAGCGCTTTATTAAAGGCTACTTAAAAATAGCGTTACTGCTTATACGCCTTATTAAGGCTACTATTATAGAAAAGAAAAGTAGCTATCTTAATAAACCTACCTATAAGAAGGTTTATTATAAGCTAATTATATAGGGGGAGGAGGAAGTAAAAGCTTTTAAGGCTCTTAAAGCAGCATTTTGTGTAGGCATAGTATTAAAGTATTTTAATCTTACTAAGTAAATCTATATCTTTACTAATACGTTAGGATAGGTATTAGGCAGGGTTATAAAGTAATATAATAATAAGAACGTCTTATAACCTATTACTTTCTTCTTAAAGAAACACTCTCTAGCAGAGTATAACTATAACATCTACAATCTTAAACTTATAGTAATTATATAGGTATTTAAGGAATAGGAGCCTAAACTTATAGGCTCTTCTTACCTAATATAAGTAATAATAGACTATAAGAACCTAGAATAGTTTATAATAACTAAAAAACTTAGCTAACAGTAAGCATAGTAGTTCTTATTTCTTAGCTAGTTTAACTTTAAGATTATCTATGCCCCTAGGGAAACTAATAGTAAAGTAGACGCTTTAAGCTGTTAACCTTAGGATACCCTAACAGACGCAGAAGACCCTTATTATAGTACACGGGCTGCTATTCTTAGACCCTAAGTGCTCTCCCTAGGCATGTAACTAGCAGTTGTAACAGCCTTACGCGCCTTAGCCCTTAGTTAACCTAAGTCCCTAGACTAAATATCCCAGGAATAAGCTAAGGTAGTGTAATTTTACTTTACCCGCGCTCGTAAAACAGACTTTCCTGCGGAATTTAATAATAATAATAATAATCCTACGCCTATTAATAGTATAATAGATCCTTTGCTGCCCTGTTACAAGGATAACTATTAGTTAACAGAAGAAATCCTAAACGCCGCGTACGCTAACGACGCTATAGCTAAAAAGGCCTTTAAAGCTATTAATATAGAAACTGCTAAATTACTATTATAGTTTTATAAGAATAGCTACTACTTCTCTGCTGCAGACCTGTTAAGCACAGGTAAAGGAGCTTCCTAACGCCTGTGGATAGACAAGACTAGGCTTTACGTGCCTCCTAACCTATAGTTGCGCTGACGCATTATAGAGTTATATTATAACTACTAAATCGCTAGTTATAAGGGCCCTTGTAACACGTTCTTCCTTATATACTTGCAGTATTACTAGCTAAAGATGCACCTGTTAATTAAACAGTATTACGACGCGTGCGCTACTTATCGCTAAATAAAAAGCCCTTAGGACAGCAAGTATAGTTACTTGCAGCTACTGCTAGTGCCTTATAGACGCTGGACGGAAATCTTAGTTAATTTTATTTAAGATTTACCTGCCTCTTAGCTAGATAGCCGTACTTTTAAGAATATCCTTGTTATTATAGACCGCCTTATAAAAAGACAGCATTTTTTTCCTACGTATAGCTGTACTGCAGCTAAAGCCGCTAGGTACTTTATAGAAGTCTTTAAATTACATAGTATTCCCCTTAGTATTATCTCTAACTGCGGTTTAAATTTTATTAGTTAGTTTTAGAGGCAGGTCTGTAAGCAACTGCGTATCTAACAGCGCTTGTTAACAGCCTATTACCCTAAAATAGACAGGCAGACTAAGCGGGTAAATTAAGCCTTAGAAATTTATCTTTGTTAGTATATTAACTACGCGTAAACTAACTAGGCTGCCTAGCTTTACGTCGCTAAGTTTCAGGCTAATAATACAGTTAACGCCTCTACAGGCATAACACTATTCTTTATAGATCTTAGATATTACCCTCGCAGTAGTATATACCTAGGAGAAAACTATAATAAAAAGCTTAGTAGCGCCGCAGCTAGTAATAAAATCCAGGCAGACGAGCTTATAAACACCTACGCGGACCTAGTTACTTATTTATAAGAATAAATACTATAGGCTTAATAAGAATAAGCTTACTACGCTAACACCTCTTACTAATTAGTACTAAAGTACGCTGTTAGAGACTAAGTTATAGTTAATATAATTAATTAGTCTACTAAACAGGAATTAAAGAAGCTAGACCTTAAGTAGGTAGGGCCTTACAGCATTATAAGAGTCGTGCATAACAGCTAGGCGTATTAATTAGACCTTCTACTAGACATGTTAGGCAGCAGAGTTTTTCCTATATTTTACCCTAAGCTTCTTTAGCCTGCGCCCTTAAAAGGGCTTCTAGATTAAGCGCCAGCTCAGCTAGTAGCTGTTAAGGTAATTAATCCTAATAGCGAGGTTTAAGATAAGTAGCTTATTAATAATTTTCTTAATTACTAGCAAACTAGCGTTAAAGGCCGCTAAAAGCGCGAGTAGTAGTACCTAATTAAATAGACTGGATACCTGAAACTTACCTAGCACCCAGTAACTGAGTACCCTGACAACTACAACGCTTATCTGTTTTATTAGTGACAGGCTAATAAGCCTAAGCCACCTACTTATCGCATGCCTCTAAATTAGTTACTACTTAACGAGGATAGGCTAGCTGCAGAAGAGTATCTTAGCGGCGACGAAGGTATCTAAACAGTTTTGCTTAAGTTAGCGCGCCTCAATTTGCCTCAATTTGCGCGCCTCTAGCCTTAATTCGCGCATCTATAGCCTTAAGATTACTCACCTTCGCCCTTACTCTGCGTAGTACGCCTTACTTTACGCGCCACGTCTAGGGACCTTATAACTAAACGAAAATTATAAAGGTTACTCCTATATATATTATATAAAGGTCTTTAGGTTCTATTTTTGCGTCGCGGGGTAGAAGTATTAGAAAACACCTTAGAGCTTAGCGATTTTGTATAGGAAACTATTTAGACATGCGCAGCGCTATATAAAGCCTATTACTAGATTTACTAAGTTAGAGGGACTTAGTAGTAAACAGTTTTCTTATATTTTATCTTAAATTTTTATCTCTTAGTTTAGAGGCCCTTACTATTTTAAAGGGGGGGGTTATATTAGGGTTTAATCCTTTTAGGTTACTAGACGCAGGTGAAAGGGTTTAATCCTTCCAAGTTACTAGACGCAGGTGAAAGGTAACGATCCTGCCAAGTTACTAGACGCAGGTGAAAGGTAACTGTTACCTCTTACCTTTCACTAAGCTAGGTAACTGGATCGGGACTAGCCTGCTCTAGCTCATGTATATAGGCAGCACCTCTCCCCCGAAGGTGAGAGGTATCTGCTATTTTGTCCATTTCCTTTTAAATTGAGTTTCTTCAACTAAGACTGTCCCAACTGTGCGTGTTGACTGCCTTACAACCTATTTACAGTAACCTTAACCTATACCTATTACTAGCGTATAAAGATTAGGTATAGAGCTGGGTTAGGTACGGGTCTTATGTAATTAAACCTAATCCAACCCCAACCTATACCTATTTGCCACCCTAAGTAGAAGTAAGAAATACTTATATTATATAATAAGTACTAAGTATGGCGCTAAGATAGAAGAGGAATAGTATTATGTGGAGGAAAAAGGGAGAGCTTGGCAACAGTTACCCAGGTAAGCTATGAGATGGACTACTGTTTTATCTAGGAGGCTTAGGAGAGCCAGCTATATAAAGGAGAGCTGAGCACGGCCTATTACAGGAGCCATTATACGATAGGAGCGTGAGCAGCTTGTACGCGTGCGTGAGCGCGCACGTGCTCGCGCACGTGAGTCTACCTTCAGGTGTCTCCTGCGTGAGCTTGCCCATCAGCTTGCACGGGAGCGTGCACGTGAGCGCGCACGTGAGCGCGCCCGTGAATGTACACATAAGTACGTGTCTCTCCACGGTAAGCTCCTACGTCAGCGCGCACGTGAGCCTACCGTACCCCAGGTCACAGCGCGTTGTTTGCAACATATTATAATCCTACTAAGACCCTATCTTAGTAGCGCTAATAGGACCTTATAGATATTAGATAAATAACTAAGATTACGTAACGTACTTAGTTAATTAGTATAATTAGTAGTACTAAGTGTACTAAGTATACTAAGTAATCTATATAATTTCTATATATATAGATTACTATGATAAACCCTTATAGATTATTATATTTAACTTAATATTATACTCTATAGTTGTCAGATTCAAGGACTGTTTAGCTTTATCTTTGATGAATTTTGATGATGAACGTGGTTGATTGATTGTTCTGTGTTCCCTATTTCTCCTCTTATGGAGAGTGTGTGTGCCAAGTGGTTACACCCGAGCTTTGTACTACAATACAGTATCGCGTACCCTCGCTTGTATCTGACACACCCCCTCAGCTTGGAAACCATTTCAAGCTGGACAAGAAATACTTCCGTTGTCTTCTAGTGAATCTAGAGGTCGTGTACAAGAAGCATCGATCACCGTCTAGCTACGCCTGTTCGATCTCTAGCTTCTCAATTTGGCTTTGGATCTCTTCAAGGGGTGCTGCTGTTAGATCTCTGCTTCCTGTGCGCTCTACAAGGCCCATTTGGCTTAGAAATCGTGCCCATTTATTTGCTGGCAGCGCCTTTGTAAAGCCATCAGCTAGCATGTCAGCCGATTGGACATAGATGACCCGAATACTTCTTCTTAACACTTCCTGTCTCAGCCAATGATTGTGAATGTCTACATGCCGGAGCTTAGTTTGCAACCGTGAGACCTCTTCATTGATTAGCCGGATGGTTTGAGTGTTATCGCATTGTATCGTGATTGTGTCCTCAGGCAGTTTGATTTGCAATTCCTTGAGTAGTCGTGATATGAATATAGCTTCTTTTGCAACTTGTGATAGCGCAAGAAGCTCAGCTTCTGTTGTCGAGGTTGTGACTGTATCTTGCTTGCTTGCTTTCCAAGCTATCAAGCCACCAAACAACTTGATTGTATATCCCTGTGAGCTCTTTCTGTCTAGTGTGTTATCGGCGAAAGAGGCGTCGCTCGCGATTTCAAGTCGACTATCTCCGCCAAGCTCAAGCGCTCGATTTTTGGTACTCTGCAGGTAGAGGAGAACTCTATCAGCTGCATCATGATGCTCCTGTCCCGGATTCATCAGAAAGCGTGCGAGTCGTGACGTCGCGAATGCAACATCTGGACGAGTAGTCACAGCTGCAAACATTAGGGATCCAATCTTTCGCTGGTACTTGTTGATTTCTGAAAGAGTAGCCAGTCCTTCCCGAGGCTTGAGTTCAATGGCCGCCATTGGAGTGTCGTGTCGGATATCCTTTCTGTCGACTAAACGGCTGATCTTGTCCGCGTATGCTGCTTGTGATAGCTGGATCTTGTGCTGCTCTCGGCTCCTGATGACTTCAACTCCAAGAAACCATTGAAGATCATCTCCGCCAGTTATTGAGTACTTGTCTCTAAGATGTTGGATCGCTTGCTGGGCTTCAGTCTCCTTCTGCTTGCTGTATGCAAGAATGATATCGTCGACATAGAAGAATATGATAATTCCATCTTTAATCAAACAGCATGGCTCGTGAGGGACGCTCTGAAAGCCCAGTTTCTGGAGGGTTGATGTGAATTCCTTCTGCCAGAGGATTGGTGATATTCGGAGCCCATATAAGGCCTTGTTGACTTGCAGCACTGTCCTAGGCTTCCGATAGCCATGTGGCATTCTCATGTAGATCTCTCGGTCCATTGCTGCATGAACGAAAGCATTTGTGACGTCGTACTGTTTGAGCTCAAGATCTAAATGAGCAGCGATCGCCATCAGCATTCGAAACGACCGGCTCGCGAGAGTAGCTGCATAGGTTTCCTGAGAAGTAATATTTCTCTGTTGGTCTCCTCGGACGACTAATCGCGCCTTACAGCTCTTGAAGCGATAGTCCTTGTCGAGCTTGTAGGTATACACCCACATGCAGTCTAAGATCTGTTGACCCTTTGCTTTTACTTCCTTTACGGGCACTTCAGACCATGATTTCATCTGCTCATGACTCTTAAGATGCTCTCTCTGGGCTTCCTTCCAGTAGTCTCTGAGTGGATGTTCTTCTATCTGCCTCTGGGTTGACGGTGGCGGTGGAAGTTGGTTGAGATGAGGCCTTAGTCCTTGTGCCAGCATTCGGTTCATTTGAGCTTTATCCACTGGCTTGCCTTCGTACGTTCCAATGTTCCCAGCCTGTGTCCCAGCCATGAATGCGGCTTTCCATGGGACGGTCTTTGAAGAGGCATCTGAGTCCTGAGTGTCTTCCTGATAAGCGCCTGCTAGCAGATGCGCAAGCAGAGCTACCGGCGGTGGAGTCGCTGGTGGCGTAGGATAGCTGTACCCCGTCTTCCTCCCTTGGCGGTATCCTGGGCTATCATATTCTTGGGTTGGCTCGGTATCCTGTGTTGTATCATCTTCAAAGAACGTTTCAGTCTCTGGTTGATCGTGGGTAGGTTCTGGAAGCTCAGCGGATCTCACCCATGCAGCTATCTCGTTCAAGGTGCTGTGCATGAGATTGTCCATAATGTCTTCTGTCTTCCCGTTGAATATCGTGTCTTCGTCGAACACTACGTCTCGAGTGCTGATCACCTTGCCCATCGTTGGAATCCAGATCCTGTAGATACTGGACGATCGATATCCAACTAGGTATCCAATCCAAGCTCGCGGGTCAAGACGTTGGAGTCGTGATTTGCCTCGAAGAGTGTCATCAGTCAAGGCAAAGGCCTTGCAGCCATATGCTTTTAGGTGTGCCAGGTTCGGTTTTTGAGGTGTTGTGACGATACCGTTTCGGAGAGCTGCAAATGTGAAGAAGACTTTGTACGGTGACTTCCAATGATTCGAGTAGTTCGGCGTTCGATTGTATAGATACACCGCTGCTCGTGTAATCTCTGGCCATAGCTCCCATGGCAAGTTTGCGTCTAGCCTCATCGCGCGAGATTTATCTTTGACTACACCCCCTGAGCGTTCAGCACCACCGTTTTGTGCTTGGGTATCTGGAGCTGAAGGCTCGAGTCGTATTGCTTGCGCGGTACACCATCGTGCTACCTCCGGCTTCGTAGTTGCAATCTCGCCGTCACATTCGATCACTTTAACAGTAATGTTGTACTGCTTCTTCAGGAACTGGACAATAATATCTAGTAACCTGATGATTGACTTCCCAAGTCGATTGTCCTTGAAGTAAAAGTCCCATAGGAAACCGGAGTATCGATCAGTGACGAGCATTTGACTCTTCTCCTTCGTTGAGCTTCCCTCCTCATAAGAATGGAAGTCAATAGCTAGTCTTTCTCCTGGGCCTTCGTGGTTTGATCGAGACGCGCGTCGTATTTGACGCTTAGTTTTGGCTCTTCCGCACGCGTCGCACTTGACTGTTGTAACTCCCTTAATGCGCACCCCCTCAGATTGCTGGACTAGGTGTTCGATAGCTGCCGGCCCTGGATGTCCCATGCGTTTATGCCAGCGCATCGCGTCAGCTTTCTGTGGTGCTCGCTTTGATCGAGAATTGATTGTTCTTATGTGAAATGCTGCCTGCATCTCGTCTTCTTGCTCGAGTATCCATTGTCCATGTGCTTCTTTTAGGCATGCGATTGTTGAGTCGTCTCGCTTCTTGAGAGTCGTAGGCTCATTCTTATTGTCCCACCACACGCCCTGTTGTCTAAGCAATCTGAATGAGACTAGATTGCATAGGATCTCTGGACACCATGCCACATCGTTCAGCACGAGCCTTGTTGGTCCATATGGCCCTCTTAGGTTGAGCCACACTGTTCCATATCCTTGTATCAAAATTCGTGTGTTCCCAGCCAGTATGTAATCTGCCGTAACGGGAGGACGCAGGCTTCGAAGTCGAGATCGGTCGTTCGTGACGTGGATCGTCGAGCCCGAGTCTAGGATGAAGGAGTGTCTTAGTGGGTAGTCTAAATGCTCGGCTTGGAAAGATGCAGCGTTGAACGCAGCACTAATGGTTGTAATCTTCCGACCTTCAAGTCAGTCAGCAGATATCTCAGGCGTAGGAGTGTGAGAGTTCTTGAAGCTTGGTGTTTGTGTTCGTTGTCTTTTCAATGCCCTTACTTGTTCCTGTACATCAGGATCGTATTGTAGGCGTAGCTTTACCAGCTCTGATATTGATTCCCTCGGCTTGAACCAGTCTGGGGCATTGTTATCATCAATATAGAGGCAGTTGGCTAGAAGATGGCGTAGTCCACAAGCAGGGCATTTTGTGCCTCCAGCTGCCGCTTTATCCCAATTCTGAGACTGCTTGGATATGGTCGAATGACCAGCTGGGCGTTTTTTTGACGAGGACTTCCTCCTTGACCCCTGTTTAGGTTGGTCAGATGATGCGCTATCGGGCACGAGAGAGGCGTCCCTGTCCGTGTCCTGGGTGGATTCACCACTGCCAGCGAGATATGAAGCTTCACTTGCAGCAAAAGCGCCCTTCTGCTGTCTCCCTTTTGGGTAGTATAAGCTCATGTGGTCTCGGAAGCGTTTCATCATTTCTTTTCGGTTCATTCCTGGCTCGCGTCTTCCTTGGTCTTGGAATGATGGCACCCAGTTAGGGCTGACCTTGCTGACTGCGTTCAGGAAGTCTTGTATTACATGATTGAGTTTTTGGACTTCTCCAATCTCTTCAGTCTCTGCGATAGTTGCTGCGTGATCGTACTCAGTCAGCCAGCTGTCCCAATGCGTTGGTTGTCTCATTGGCTTTAAGGCTGCAATGTATCGATCCCGAGCGCGCAGTTGTTCTTCTTCATCGTCGATGCCGACAGTGCTCTTTAGACTAGCTACCCATTCTCGGATTGAGAGCTTTGGTCTGCAGCATGTCTTCTTTAGGTGGACAGAGACTGTTGCTCGGATGTAGACCGACAGCTTATCTAACCTTGCATCTTCATCTTTATAGTTTGTTGCTGCGACTTTGTACGAGTCAAGTCGCGTCTTATAGTAATCAACATCGGTTTTAAAAGCGGTTTGTCCGCCATTCGTTAAATCAGATGGGTTCGCTGGAGGTCGGTCTCCGATCGCCGCTCGTTTCTCATACATTTCGATGTTTGGCTCGGTCGGAGGGGTCGGCTCTGTCTTCGGCGCAGCATCGCTCGAAGGGTCGACGAGGTGCCAGACCTTAAGAGATAGGCATCTTGTCTCCAGCTGCTCGTACCAAGGCTTCCAAGTCATGTAATCTGTCAGGATAATATCGAAATCGCAGTTTGTTGCTTGCGCCATTGCTCTAGCGCAAGGTTGAGGCAGTGAGACTCTTAATTGTCAGATTCAAGGACTGTTTAGCTTTATCTTTGATGAATTTTGATGATGAACGTGGTTGATTGATTGTTCTGTGTTCCCTATTTCTCCTCTTATGGAGAGTGTGTGTGCCAAGTGGTTACACCCGAGCTTTGTACTACAATACAGTATCGCGTACCCTCGCTTGTATCTGACAATAGTATAGTAATAGTAATACTAATTATTCTTAACTCTTAGAACTCTTTATAGAAGCGCCCTCTTACTATTTTAGTATTAAAACCCTTTCTATATAGTCCCTCACTCTATCCTAGAGAACTAACCTTGCGATCTTATTAGTTATCCTCACTAATAACTTTTAAGACCTTCACAGCATCAGGTGGGGACGTGCATCAGGTGGTGGAACACGTTACGAGGTGAGCCTCGGTAATTGGCGGGGCACTTTCCACAACCTACAGAGCTGAAGAAACGCACCTTTGGCTAAACCAACTTTTTGCCCACTACCAGCAACTGATCTAGACTTATTATCTATAATTTCAATTGCATAGCAGTTTACTGACCTATGCAGAAAGAATTAGCACAGAGCAACATTCGTATCCTAGATATTCGGCCAGGCGCTAAGGACGATGGCATACGATGCAAATTTCGCATAGTTAGTCTGGGTGATGGGACGAAATACGAAACCCTCTCTTACGTCTTGGGTGAACATAGCGCAGATTTCAGCGTGGAAATTTCCGGCTGCCAATTATCAGTAACCTACAACCTCGCCAGCGCTCTTCGCTGTCTGCGGTATCCGGACAAGGTGCGAACGATCTGGGTCGATCAACTATGCATCAATCAATGGGACCTTGAAGAGAAAGCTTCTCAGGTTATGTTAATGAGGGAAATATACGCGAATTGTACATATTGCATAATTTGGCTGGGCACACTCAATCCGTATGGCGACCTTTTTGGGGCCCCAGATGTTCAAGCGGTTTTCGACTTCATCTATGCCGTCGCTGAAGCTAAGCAACATTCGATAGAGATATTACCAACGCGGTTTCAGGACAACGAAAGAGGTGAAAGTGCGCGAAGAGCTTTCCGAGCGTTCGTAATGTACGGTAATCCTTGGTGGACGCGGATCTGGACGGTAGAAGAAGCCATCCTCCCATCTTCCGCTCAGATGATGTGGGGCTCACTTTCCATATCCTCGCGACTAGTGTTGAAAGCGGCTCAGAGCCTGTTGACATCTGGGGGGTTCTCTACTGAATTCGCCCGAGCTAAGGATCGATATGACGAGCTCATAGGACGCTTCATGTATACCGTGCGTGAACTGGCGATTTCTGGTAACGGTGAACGGCCGCTTGATGCACTTATGCGATGGAGACACCGCGATGCGACGGAACCTCGAGACAAGATCTATGCTTTGCTTAGTCTATTCCCGCCAAATCAACTCCCAAGCGCGCAGCGATGCAACTACTCTATACCGCTGCATGAACTATTCACATTAGACGGCAACCTCACACCGCTCATAGGTGCTTGCGAGTTGCCACAAATAACACCAGGCTTGCCTACATGGGCCATCGACTTTACGTGTTCGAATTACGTGACTGGGATGCGTCAGTGTAAATGGTGGAATCATGTTGGGAGATACCGAGAGTTCTCAGCATGTGGCAAGCACAGGCATCTGTCAGAGGAGGATATAGATCCGCCTGAAGCGGATGGTTATTTTTGGGCTTTGAATTTGAAAGGAGTGCTTGTAGATGAGGTCGTTAAGGTGGATGAAGCTTATTCGATTAGCGCGGCCGAACGAATCGATGATTTCGAGCTTCGTGAGGCGGTACGGCGACACTCTAGATTCTTGACCGATTGCAAAGCTTTTTGTGGCTTCCCTGGCGATTATCCTGGGGGAGGGTCATGGGAAGCTGCATTCTGGCGAACGATGATCGGAGACCTAATCATGCGCGACTTCCCTGTTCGCAGAGCGCAAGCTCAGAATGAAGACGATTTCAATTCCTTCATTGCGTCTGGTATTAGGAACATTATTTACCTCGCGCTCTCTAGTGTGGTCATCAATCACGCTTTCTTCATTACTAAGAAAGGATACATCGGTTATGGGCCACCGCAGATGCGAAGTGGAGATCACGTATGGATTTTCCATGGCGGTAATGTGCCTTTCGTAATGCGAAAGCGAGAACAAGATGTCCCCAAAAAGGCGCAGGTCGGTACTGAGGAGTATGTAAACCTCACATTAGTCGGTGATGCATACGTGCATGGTGTGATGGATGGTCAGGCGATGCAGGCTGACGTGCGGACATGGGACATTTGGGTCCATTGAGAGTGTTTATGTTGTGAGCTTCGTACAGCGTGCATGTGATAGTCCGATTTCTCATCTGTATTTGAATAGTAGCTGGACGCTATGTACAGCAGTTTAGAATAGGGGTTCTGACGTGCTAGCTCTACTATATAGCTTACTTAGAACACTAATCGTGGTGAACTTACCTCTAACCCTACTCTTACTAAATCATTCTACTCTAGGGTACACTCATAGAAAATTAGCTAGACGCTTAGAGTTTTCCCCTTAACGCCGCAGCTTCTACTCTATGAGGCTCTTATCGATTATTTATGCAGATATAGGTTACCTTTAAGTACCTTCATCTTTCTAGCTGCCAGTGGCTATTACAACACCTGTTCATGCTGGAGTAGGTGGAAAGGGATTTACCATCGTAGCTCTGACGATTCCAGGGTCTATTTAAACAGCGAGTTCACCTATTAGTTCTCAATATAGAGGTCATATCAAATTATATTCAGTATTTCATTTTTTCTTCAGTCCGGATATTTTTACTTGATGGGTTGGTTTGGCTTTGACGGATTAAGTATATTGCAGTGGAAAGAGCACACTACAAGATCTGGGAAGTAGTATAAGAGACTTTAGAATAGGTGTTTAGACGAACTTGACTCATACCAGGAGCTGCAGAATCACTAGGGAAAAGAATGGCTAAACGATACGAAAATTAAGTCATACTTGAGCAGATGCACGTTCAAAAATACTGTGATTCTCTAAGAGTCTATAATAAGGCTCTTAAAGTAGGGCTTATTATAAATACAATTCTAAGGATAATCCTTCGAGTCGCGCTCCCTAGCACACTAATTTCCTAAAAGGACTTCCGTAGGACATTAAAATTATAAGACCTTTCTACTGCTATATCTCCACTACTTCAGCATAGATTGCCTAAAGAATAGCTCCATGTTGATTGCTAAATGAATATAAAGCCCCGTAAATTCTATTGTAACATTAAGGCCGACTTATGCCAGCATACTATAAACGGAAGTATATGAGATGATAAGAAAGTATATAGATATCAAATATAACCGCGTGACTAAGTTTGTACACGTACATACGGTACCTGCGTACCCGCTAAATGGTCCAGCCATTCTATCAGTAGTCCTAGTTTTTTTCCCTCCCGTAAAGTCCGCGCAAACCCATCTATCACGCTCTCCGTAGCCTTAGAGCTCCCTTAAACCTTTCTCTCGCGTTTCCATTAGCATTTCTATTGCCTTTGTTCCCTTTAGCTCCATTTCCTTTGGCTCCCTTATTCTTGACGATGCCCTCCGCGTCCTGACTCTTCCTCAAATCACCGTTCTTGTTCCTATCATTCGGTGACGGCTGTTTCCCGGAAATGCGGCCCTGGACCACCTCGAACTTAGTGCAGTCATCTTGGGCCCCGCGTTGGGCAACAGGCATGGTAACAGGTTGATGGTTCCGGGCGGCGATCATAGTGCACACGCGGTAGATACCGACAGGGAGACCGCCCGTGACGACAGCCTGGAGCAAACCCTGTCCGTTTCCGGCGTCGTCGATGCCTTTGAAGTAGGCAAATGTGGTCGGGTCGGGAGGCGTCGTCGCTTGCATGTCGCCGATATCTTGGACCGTGACGTGGCAATGGCCAATAATGTCGCCATTCTCGTCTAGGTCTTGTGGTGCGGTGTAGTAGTTGGTTGTTGGGTTGACGAAGAAACCGGCATTGAGGTGCTTTGTCTGCACCTCAATGTTGAACGTGGTGTCAGAGGGGATTCGGACGCCCACTCTGGGGTTGGTGATGACGGCCGTGATCATATTGGTCTGGGCAGGAATCTTGCCCATGGGGATGCCATTGCAGGACCCTGTCAGAATTTGCATGCCGTTGGTGAGTTCCTGGCCCTCGCAGAAGTTGATAAAATTGGCTTCATCGCTAGTGGGCAAGTTAGCGCGTGTGATGACTATTGAGGTGGTAGAGAAGCTTACACAGCCGAGGGTGCTTGGCCCGGTTTGATGCCTTCAGTTCCGTCTTCCTGACCGGTGAGGGTGCTGGCGGTCTGAATTAGGTTGTTTTTCAAGCATGTTTGTCCACTTTGTTGGCCTCCTCGCTGCCTAGCGACTCGGTTGGCCCTGTTCGAGATATCTAAGGCGGCTCCCTCGGTGAGACCTGCTGATGCGAGGAACGCAACTAGGATGCAGCCAGAAAACATATTGACATGAAAAAAGAATGAAGTTGAATTCGTCAAGACTGAAGAGCTTAAAGAGTGGTATAGGTAGCTTGAATGAGGATTGAGCTCAGTGACACGCAAAGCACACCCATATTAATACGCTCTAGTAGTGACATACAAGTTACTATGAGACTGTTCGCTCCGTAATCTTATTCCTGGGATGGCTAAGGCATCAAACGTTGTGGTTTCACGTCCGTGACAGGGGCCGGATGTCGGCTCCTCAGGTTGGCTTTACTAAAGATGGAATAGGAGATAGTGATTCCGTAATCTTACCAAAACTGGTTAGACTTATGAACCCTGGCACTAGTATTTTACGTATTGAGCGTTGTTGCGACACAGTTGAGGCAAGCTATAAGGCGATAGCGCACGGTTCATATCCATGATAAAAATCGCTAAATCAGAGAATCTGAACAGCACGATCAGGGTGATCCGACTGGTCTAAGACGATCGAGGTTGCGAACCGAGCGCCAACACTCTGTACGTGGGTGAACATGTATTGATCGAAGCTGGGGATGATGGCGCTATGTCGAAAATGACTTGTAGTGATAGTTCACGCTGTCTTCTCGGTGCAACACTGCGCGATCGTCAGTTGCCTCTTGCTAGTCTTCTGTTATCCCATCTACGCGTTCCGATGGCCATGAACCTACTTTAGGCAGCTGAGGAGACTATTAACGTGTTCCACCACCTGATGCACGTCCCTACCTGATGCACGCGAACACCAAATTTCATCAAAATTTTGACGCGTAACAACACTACAAATATTAACAATATAGAGGACGCGTTTCCTACGCTGTAATCCTTAAAGGTTAGAGAATTATTCTATTACGCAGATATTATAAAAAATATAGTATTAACTAGTTAACGCTGTTACGCTGTTATAGAGATGTTACTTAGAGCTATATATTTAAAATTAATAATAGTAAATTACTTAATACTATATAAGAAGCTAAGCTTATAGAGTATATTTATAAGCTTTATAGACGTAGATAACCTTCTTTAAAGCTTATAATTTAAAATTTTATATCTTAAATTACTTAAAAGCTAGTAAGTAAAAACTAGGTTAACTACTTTATTATATAGTATAATATTAAGCTTATATCTTACTAGGCATCTACTCTTAATTATAACTACTTTAAAGCTAATTCTGCCTTTAAGTATAGCCTCTACTTTAAGCTCTTAAAGTAGAAAATTATAGAATATTATATTAATAGTTACTATATATATAATATAGATAAGAAAGGCTTCCTTATTAGTATACTTTTAAGAGTAAACGCGTATTTCTAGGAGTATATATAAGTTAGGAAAACTAAGGTATATTATCTAGGATAGTAATTATAAGTAGATTACTACTATAGCTTATATTTATACTAATAGTATAGCTTTTTTACTAGCGCTTATTTACTAGGCTACCTCTAGTACTATATAAGATACTTAGTTATAAGATTTTAAAGCTATATAATATAAAGCCTTCTTTACCTTATTTTTAAGTAGATAGATAAGTAATGATATTAGCTTAAGCTAGCTTAAATAAGTCTTTAATTATAAGACTAAAGCTAAAGCGCGCAGCTTATAGCAGCTACTTATCCTTAATAGCTACAGATCTTATATAACTATAAATTTTATAGATTTTTTAATAATAATAAGATACTCCTTACTATACTACCTCCATATTTAACGCATACGCTTTAGCCGCTTAATATATACCTCTTTACTCTTCTTATAGCTGTCTACTATAATAAACTTAATATCTTTATATATAAAGCTTAAAGATTTATCTTAATTATAAAACTAACTTTCTATAAGTTATTTTATAGTACTTAGTACTTAACGTTTACTAAAATAAAGATTTTAAAGGCGTTAAAAGTTATAAGGCTCTTACCTTTTAAATTAAATATTATACTTAAAAGGTTTAATACTATAACACTACGTAATAAGTAGCTATCTTTAAGTAGTAGTAGCTCCTCTATACTTAGCGCTAGTAATTAGAGAAAGATTAAGTTATTACTATAGCGTGCTATTAAAGATATATATAATTTAAAAGTATAGAAGCTTAGCTAAGCGCTCTATATAATATTAGTCTAAAATACCTGACTCTAATATAAAAATAAATAGCTTTAAGAAGCTCCTATTAATAAGAAGAAGTGTTATAAGCGTAGTAAAGCTCTACTACTTTAAGCTCTAGAGGAAAACTATAGTAGAGCTATTTTCTAGTTACTTAAGAAGATTTAAGAAGCTTATATATAGTAGGAGTAGAAGGACTATAAAAATAAAGAGCTCTAGTACTAAAAAAGTAAAGCTATTTAGCTATAAAAGTAATAGAAACTTCTTAAAGCTAAGTAGCTTAAATAGAAGTAATTAATAAGAGTTACAGCTAAAGAGGAGCGTAAGTATTTAAAGCTTTAGAAAGCTACCTATTATAAGGAGTAAAAGGTTACTAATAAGCTTTAAAAATAGCTTAATAGTAACCTTAAATTATTTAAATTAGGTAAGGGATAAAGCCTTAAGCTTATTAAAGATTTAGAGGCTATTATAGTTAGTAAAGATCCTGCTAAGGTTAACGCAGCTACTTATATAAGCTCTTACTCTAGGTAACCTATTTAACTGCTATAATAATATATTATATAATATAAGACTGCGTAAATCTTCTATATAGTTATTAGATTATAACTCTAAAAAATCTTAATATAATAGCTATTGTTAGTGGCTGTACAGCTTCAATTATTTTGTTGGTTGAATGGTGTTGGGGACGTGCATTAGGTAGTGGAACACGTAAACGTACATAGTAAGCGAGCGGGCCATGTAAGCGAGCGGGCTACCCCACTAACTTTGCGCACCTCTATAAGCGTCCTACTTAACTATAAAATTAATTGCTATATAGATATCTAGATACTAGCTCTAGTAGCACCTATAGTATCTATTTTATATATACGCGAGTTATGTCTAGTCACTCTGCATCTTTTACAGCGTGCTAGAGTCTTACAGCTAGGCTGTAGTTACCCTCTACTTTAGCGTAGTTTACGCTCTATTTACTACTTAACCTCTTACTAAGTAAGTAAATCTTTTCTAGCTCTCTTTATTAAGACTCCTCTTTTCTAAATCTACCTTCTTTTACGCCTCTTCTACTAAGTTACTACCTTATTAGCTTACTTAAGGCTAGTAATTTTATCTCCTATTAGCTTAACCTTATATATCTCTATTATAGCCCTCTTCTTGAACTAACTAAACGCCTTAATAATTAAGGCTAGTAATAAGCTATTATACTATTAAAGGCGATTACTAATTAGAGTTAATTAAGCCTTAAGTTTACGTACGTTCCTTAGTATTTAAGGCTCCTAGAGAGCTCCTTACTAAGCTGTAAGTTAAGCTACTAGTAATAGTGTACGCAGTTAGATATCTAGCTTTAATAAGATAACGTCTAGTTAGAGGGGGATAATACCTGCCCCTTAAAATACTAAGCGTATATTTACTAAAGGAAAAGCTTATTTAAATGCTACTTTAAAGGTAGGTAGAAATTTAAGCTTAGTAATATAGTTAATATAGGCCTTAATTAAGCTCTCTATCTAGCAGCTGTACGCCTTCTTAAGAGGAGAGAAGTAGCTAACGTTAAGAGGTTACAGTAAATAAGATAAGTGTAGTAGCATGTAGAGGGTATAGATGTTACTCTCTCTACAGATCTCTTAAAATTTAAGAGAGTAATAGCTCTTATAGCTATTAAGGAATAAGGATAAGCAGCTAACGCGCGCCTACTACCCTTATCTTTATGTAAGCATTAAAGTGCTTTAGCCACGCTACTCTAAGCTAATTAGTTATCTAGCTATTATTACTGACTAAAATAGCCCAGTCGCGTAGAATAGTATCCTCCTAGTACTAGGCAGACAGGTAATACTAGCTAGCAAAGATTAGGAAGGGTAGGACCGCGTTACCGTCCACTGCGCGCTGCTAGCAGCTTATTAGCTATATCACCTATAGCTGCGTACGTAGGCGGAAATCTACGCTAATCTAGATTAAGTATATAATTAACTATTACCTCCTCTTCTAGCTAGGTAAGCTTCTTTAAGTTAGGCTGGTAATCGCGTTAGGTAAGCACGCTAGCGCAGCGGCGCTGAAGCGTGGTTCGAGGGACTTCAAATGTCTGTGCAGCAACTTGCTTAGTCTGAATTTAATCTAGATTAAGAGCTAAGATTATAAAAATAACGTTAGCCTCGCGAGGAGCTAGTTAAGGTTAAATTAGTGGAGACATAATTAATTGAAGTTGATGCGTTGCGCAAAGTTGGTGGGGTGGCCCGCTCGCTTACCGAAGCTTACCTTGTAACGATCGTACCCTCGTAACGCGCGCTCCGAACATCAAAACTATTAACAAACTTAACGCGATTAAGCCTTATACTATAGCTATAATCGCGATTTTTCTAGTAGATTAATTTATAAGGCTAATAGCTATCTAGAGCTACTAGTACTTAATAAGAACTTTAATTTTATAGCTACTATATAATAAAATAGGTAGTAGGCCTAATTCTGTACTTACGGCCTTCTTACTACTATAAAGCCTTATAACTTATCTTTTTTTAGTAATAGCCTTTATAGTAGTTTTAAGGCTACTCTTTTTCCTTTTTAGGATAATTTAAGAGCTTATTTAAGTTATTTTATAGCCTTATAAGTAGCCTACCTAGCAGCTTAATTAGTAGCTTAATCTACTTTTTTTTTCTACTTTAGTAACCTAGCTTTAGCCCTAGCTACTTAATTTACTTAAACTATCTTAGCCTTAGCCTACTTTTACTCCTTATAATACTTAGCTACTTTAAGCTTTTAATATTACTACTCCTCTTCTTTATAAGCTCTAGCCTCTTATTAGTTATATACCTCTTTTACTTTCTTAAGTAACTAGAATATAGTACTACTATAATAGTTCTTATCTAGCTATAATAAGAGGACTTTACTTTACTTTTATACTTCTTCTTATAAATAAGAGCGCTTCTTATAGTAATAACTTTATACTTAAAGATAGCTTTTTTAGTATAAATATAGTAAAAGATCTTACTAAGGTTTCTAACCTTTTTATCTTTATAATATATAATAACGTAGTATATTAGCGCCTCTAGCTCTCTCTAATTCTTAGTACTTAGCTTTAAAACTTACTATTATTTATATTCTTTAATATAGCTAGCTTAGTATTAAACTTTTCAAAAATAACTTTAGGATTAAAGAGTAATAAGCTAGTTACCTTAAATGCCTTAAGAATAGTCTCTTTTTTAAATAAAGCTACTTAGGCTACTTTAAAACAAAGATAAAGGTCTTTTTTACTAATAAAGACTAGCTTTTAGCTTTTCTTTATAAACTATAAGATCTCCTCTAAGTGTATAAGTAATAGAGGCTTAAATATACTTATTTTAAGTAGCTATAAGCTATAAGTTAAGTAAGAAAAATAGATAGCTAGAAGAATCTTATTTTAGTTATAATAGTTAATACAATATATAGAAATATAAAATTTATAGCTATTAAAGATAAGTAATTAATAGTAATATTAAGCTTTTACCTTAGTAGTATAATTAAGTACTTATTTTAGCTATACTAGGCTTATATTATTATTTATATATCCTAAGAGAGATAAAGTAAAGTAAGCTTAATTATCTTTAAGATTAAACTCTTATAGCTAGCTATTTTAGATTAAAAATAAAGCTAACTAAAATATTAAAGTAGGCTTTAGAGATAATCTATTTATATAGATATAAGCTATTAAAGTAATCTACTCTTTATTACTACTCTAGATAAAGAATCTATCGTTCTCTTACTTATATAAAGTCTTACTAAATATTCTCTTTAACTTACTTATTACTTTTAATAGGAAACTCTTTTTATTTATATTATATATATACTAAGCTTCTATTTTATATTACTTAATCTTATTATTTAAAAGCTTAAAATAAAAGCTATACTTATTAAAAGAATTAGCTTTATAGTAGCTATTATTTATACTAATTATATATTAAAAAATAAGATAAATACTATGCTACTTAATAAAGTAAATAACCTAGTTCTTTCTTATATCTTTTTTAGCTATTTAAGAAGTAAAGTTTTAAATTATAGCTTTACTAAGTAGTAGGCCTTACTTCATAAGCTAGATAATATACTAGATAAGCTTCTTTTCTTAGTATAGATAGAGATTTTATTAATTTTAAGCTTTAACTCCTTATAAGGTTAAAACGCGCTAGTACTACCTTATAAGCGTTATATAGTTAATACTATAGGCATTTACTAATTTTATATAATTAATACCTTCTTTAGGCTCTAAGGAGTTAATAACTATAAGCGCAGCTATAATTAGGTCTATATTAGTTAAGATACGTAGTATTAAAAAGTCATGCAATTGTTACTGAGGTAGACGGCGTAACGAGCTAGATAGCGTAGCGAGCTACTTTTCTCTAGTAAATCTGTAAGGCAGTCAACACGCACAGTTGGGACGGTCTTAGTTGAAGAAACTCAATTTAAAAGGAAATGGACAAAATAGCAGATACCTCTCACCTTCGGGGGAGAGGTGCTGCCTATATACATGAGCTAGAGCAGGCTAGTCCCGATCCAGTTACCTAGCTTAGTAAAAGGTAAGAGGTAACAGTTACCTTTCACCTGCGTCTAGTAACTTAGCAGGATCGTTACCTTTCACCTGCGTCTAGTAACTTGGAAGGATTAAACCCTTTTACCTGCGTCTAGTAACCTGAAAGGATTAAACCCTAACACGACCCCCCCCTTCAAAATAGTGAGGGCCTCTAAACTAAGAGACAAAAATTTAAGATAAAATATAAGAAAACTATTTACTACTAAGTCCCTCTAACTTAGTAAATCTAGCAATAGGCTTTATATAGCGCTGCGTATGTCTAAACAGTTTCCTATATAAAATCAACGAGCTCTAAGGTGTTTTCTAACACTTCTACTCCGCGACGTAAAAACAGAACCTAAAGACCTTCGTATAATACATATAGGAGTAACCTTTGTAATTTTCATTTAGTTACAAGGTCCCTAGACGTAGCGCGCAAAGCGAGGCGCACTGCGCAGAGTAAGGGCGAAGGCGAGCAATCTTAAGGCTATAGATGCGCGAATTAAGGCTGGAGGCGCGCAAATTGAGGCAAATTAAGGCGCGCCAACTTAAGCAAAACTGTTTAGATACCTTCGTCGCCGCTAAGATACTCTTCTGCAGCTAGCCTATTCTCGTTAAGTAGTAACCAATTTAGAGGCATATAACAAGTAGGTAGCTTAGGCTTATTAGGCTGTCGCTAATAAAACAGATAAGCGTTGTAGTTGTCGGGGTACTTAGTTGCCGGGTGCTAGGTAGGTTTTAGGTATCCAGTCCATTTAATTAGGTACTGCTACTTGCGCTTTTAGCAGCCTTTAACGCTAGTTTACTAGCAATTAAGAAAATTATTAATAAGCTACTCGTCTTAAACCTTACTATTAGGATTAATTACCTTAATAGCTACTAGCTGAGCTGGCGCTTAATCTAGAAGCCCTTTTAAGGGCGTAGGCTAAAGAAGCTTAGGGTAAAACATAGGAAAAACTCCGCTGCCTAACATGTCTAGTAGAAGGTTAAATTAATACGCCTAGCTGTTATACACGACTCTTATAATACTGTAAGGCCCTGCCTACTTAAGGTCTAGCTTCTTTAATTCTTATTTAGTAGACTAATTAATTGTGTTAACTATAACTTAGTCTCTAACAGCGTACTTTAGCACTAATTAGTAAGAGGTGTTAGCGTAGTAAGCTTATTCTTATTAAGCCTATAGCATTTATTCTTATAAATAAGTAACTAGGTCCGCGTAGGTATTTATAAGCTCATCTGCCTAGATTTTATTACTAGCTGCGGCGCTACTAAGCTTTTTATTGTAGTTTTCCCCTAAGTGTATGCTACTATAAGGGTGATATCTAAGATCCGCAAAGAATAGCGTTATGCCTGTAGAGGCGTTAACTGTATTGTTAGCCTAAAACTTAGCGACGTAAAGCTAGGCAGCCTAGTTAGTTTATGCGTAGTTAATATACTAATAAAAATAAATTTCTAAGGCTTAATTTGCCCGCTTAGTCTGCCTGTCTGTTTTAGGGTAATAGGCTGTTAATAAGCGCTGTTAGATACGCAGTTACTTACAGACCCGCCTCTAAAACTAACTAATGAAATTTAAACTGTAGTTAGAGATAATACTAAGGGGAATGCTATATAATTTAAAGACCTCTATAAAGCACCTAGCAGCTTTAGCTATAGTATAGCTATACGTAGGGAAAAAGTACTGTCTTTTTGTAAGGCAGTCTATAATAATAAGGATATTCTTCAAAGTACGGCTATCTAGCTAAGAGGCAGGTAAATCTTAAATAAAATTAACTAAAATTTCTATCTAGCGTCTATAAGGTACTAGTAGTAGCTGTAAGTAACTATACTTGCTGTCCTAAGGGCTTTTTATTCGGCGATAAGTAGCGCACGCGTCGTAATACTATTTAATTAACAGGTGCATCTTTAGCTAGTAATACTATAAGTATATAAGGAAGAACGTGTTACGAGGGCCCTTATAACTAGTAATTTAATAGTTATAATATAACTCTATAATGTGTTGGCGTAACTATAAGTTAGGAGGCACGTAAAGCCTAGTCTTGTCTATCTACAGGCGTTAGGAAGCTCCTTTACCTGTGCTTAACAGGTCTGTAGTAGAGAAATAGTAGCCATTCTTGTAAAACTATAATAGTAATTTAGTAGTTTCTATATTAATAGCTTTAAAGGCCTTTTTAGCCATAGCGTTGTCGGCGTACGTAGCGTCTAGGATTTCTTCTATTAACTGATAGTCGTCCTCGTAATAGGGCAGCGAAGGATCTATTATACTGTTAATAGGCGTAAGATTATTATTATTATTATTAAATTCTATAGGAAAGTCTGTTTTACGAGCGCAGGTAAAGTAAAATTACACTACCTTAGCTTGTTCCTGGGATATTTAGTCTAGGGACTTAGGTTAACTAAGGGCTAAGGCGCGTAAGGCTGTTATAACTGCTAGTTACATGCCTAGGGAGAGCACTTAGGGTCTAAGAATAGCAGCCTGTGTACTATAATAAGGGTCTTCTGCGTCTGTTAGGGTATCCTAAGGTTAACAGCTTAAAGCGTCTGCTTTACTGTTAGTTTCCTTAGGGGCATAGATAATCTTAAAGTTAAACTAGCTAAGAAATAAGGACTACTGTACTTACTATTAGCTAAGTTTTTTAGTTATTATAAACTATTCTAGGTTCTTATAGTCTATTATTACCTATATTAGTTAAGAAGAGCTTATAAGTTTAGGCTCCTATTCCTTAAATACCTGTATAATTACTATAAGTTTAAGATTATAGATATTATAGTTATACTCTACTAAAGAGTATTTCTTTAAAAAGAAAGTAACAGGTTATAGGACGTCCTTATTGTTATATTACTTTATAACCCCGCCTAATACCTATCCTAACGTATTAGTAAAGATATAGATTTACTTAGCAGGATTAAAATACTTTAACACTACGCCTACACAAAATACTGCTTTAAGAGCCTTAAAAGCTTTTACTTCCTCCTCCCCCTATACAATTAGCTTATAACGAACCTTCTTATAGGTAGGTTTATTAGGATTACTACTTTTCTTTTCTATAATAGTAGCCTTAATAAGGCGTGTAAGTAGTAACGCTATCTTTAAGTAGCCTTTAATAAAGCGCCAGGAGAAGCTAGTATACCTAAGGAAAGTAAGTATATCTTAGGCAGTCTTTAGTGTTTCCTATTACTATACAGCCTTAATCTTCTTAGAGTTAATTTTAATACCCTTATTTATAATTATTATACCTAGAAACTTAATATAGTCTATATAAAATTCTAATTTACGCAGGTTTACATAGAACCCTTTTTCCTTAAGGCGCGTAAGCACCTTTTTTACATGCTCTATATAGGCTTCTACTAATTCTAAGAAAACTAAGATATTATCTAGATAGGTAGTATAAAACTTATTAAGGTACTTAAAAAGAGCGCTGTTAATTACCTTTTAAAACATAGCTAGAGTATTACAGAGGCCTATAGGCATCACGCAGTATTAATAAGTGCCCTAACGCGTAGAGAAGGCAGTAAGCCACTCTAAACTAGGCTTCATGCGAATTTGATAAAAAGCGTGCACAATATTAAATTTAGAAAAGATAACAGCTTTATTAAGCTTAGCTAAAGTCTCGTACAAGAAAGGAATTAGGTATTAATCTTTAACAGAGGCTTTGTTAAGGTCTTAATAATCTACGCAGACTTAGATACTACTGCTAGGTTTAGCAATAATAAGTAAGTTATTTCGTACAGTAGAGGGTCCCTAGAAGATAAAATCCTAGGCCTCTATCTCCTAAATATATTACTTAATAGCTTTAAACTGTTTACTAGAAAATAGTCTTGCTTAATAATTAGGCACCTTAGCTCCTAGCTTAAGCTTAATCTTGTAGTTATATTCTAAGTAATCTAGGAGCTTAGCTGCAGCTACTTTATTAAATATAAAAATAATTAAGGAATATTCCTTAAGTAGGTGTAGAGGCAGGATATCTTTTAATAAGACTTCCTTAGAAGGGTTAAAGAACTTATTATAGTCCTTTTATGCTGCTGCGCGACGGATTTTCTGTAACGCTCCTAGTAGTAAGCAACAAACTATTATAAATAGAGGGTAGTTTTTTTATTTAGTAAACGCCTAAATAGCTCTTAGTAAGATAACCTTAATGCCTACTATAGGTTTAGTTTGCTAGTATAGTACTTAGTGTTCGTCGTCTAGCTTTGCTAGGGCTACAGTATCTAACTTTGCCTGTTGTTGGCTAGTCTTACCTTTATTCCTGCTATCTGTAGAGGAACTAGGCTGTATAGAGGCGTTAGGCGTAGCTCGCTCGCAGATGACTTATAGTGTATGCGAGTGTTACTAGCATTCTATTTAGTAGTATGCGTCAGGGAATTTAATTATACCCTAACAGTAATTAAAGTGTAGTGCGTATAGTTTCCTCTAGTAGAATCCTAACACTAGGTTAAAGGCCCTATACTAGTTAAGAATATAGGTAGAAGTATACTTAAAGTAAGAATTAATTTTTATATAGAATTTAACTCTGTAAGTAATAAATTCTAAAGTAATGCCTTTATATCCTTCGCATATAATAGGCGTAATAAGAGGAATTAGTTAGAACCCCTAGGTAAGCTAGAGGAACTGCTGTAAGATAAAGTTTGTATCTACCCTGTCGTCTGCTAATGTCTGGGCGACGTAGGGGGCGTTTTCTTATTATCTAATTATGCTTGTAAAAGCAAACTAGTCTAGGCTGTCTAGACATAGCTTATCTTTCTAGACAGCCTGCGTGTGTTGTAGGAGTGCCTGCGCTACGGGCTTATGTATGCCGCCCTAGTAAGTAGTAGCTAGCGCAGTTTCCTAAGACTAATTATTAACCCTAGATAAAGGACTTTTATCTAGGGTTACTCTTCCCCTAAATAAATAATAAACTTAGCTTTATTATTATTACTGTTAGAGGCTTCTTTATAGTTAGAGTTACTAGTCTCTAGGCTTGCGTACACGTAATAATTAGTAGCTAGGTTACCGCGCGGATTTCCTTAATACTAGTTACAGCTAGAGTCCGCGTTATAAGGCTTAGGACCGTTAGCTAGCTTATAGTTACCTATTCTATTGTCTTTAAATAATAGATGTAGGCCTAGAGCAGGCTTACTAGCTTTCTTAATAGGCTTATCTGCTGCTGTCCTTAGAACAAATTTACGAGGCGGTGCTAGGCTTAGTCTAGCTGGCGCGTTACGCCCCTTTGTTTGATTGGCGAGATACTAAGGCAATTACTAGAGGTCGTAGCTCTAACATGTATTATTAATTATATTATAAAAAGATTAGAAGTTAGCAGCGGTATAGATAGCGGGCGCGCTGCTAAGGCTCTGTTAGAGATAGCTTAGAAGCTTAGCCTAAAGCTTGTACGCTTGAGTTACGGCAATCTATCTAAGCTAAGTAGTGATAGCGTTAAACTCTGTTTAGAATAGAGCCTATACTTTAACTATAGTAGGGTATTCTAGTAAGCTACGTTCTAGGAAGACTAAAGTATTATATTGCTGTTCTGCTATAACGTAGTAGTTATAGTTGCTAAAGATAGAGTTAAAGATATAAAAATACTTAAAGTTATCCTTATATTAATATAAAAACCTATTAGGCTCTTACAGTAAGGTTTAAGCAGAACTACTAGTAGCTTAAAAGATAAATTATGCTTGTATGTTATTATATTACTAGTCTAACCTGTTATTTTTAAAATAGTTAAGCATCTTTATAATCTACCTATAAAGATCAGGACCCCTAGAGTATAATAGAGGCACCTAAATTTACTTATTCTTTATAGACGAGAACTAATATAACCTCTTAATCTTATAGTAGAGCTTAGTTAGATAAAGGCTTAGTATTACTATGTCGCCTAGGGATGTTTAGTATTTGCGAGTAAGAGGAAGGTTAGTTAAGAGTAGAACACGCTGAGGAGAACTAAACTTATTAAGAATACCGCCTGCTGTATTACCTTATAGGAGGATTTGTGTAGGCGTACTTATTCCTCTTAGCAGAGGCTTATTTATAGCTCCTAGGGCTGGCTGTAATAGAGTAAGTCTAGTAAGGCCTAAAACCTTAGGAGAGCTAGATAATAGACAGTCGCGCAACGCAGAGTTACGCTTATTCTTAATTTCTTATAATAAACCTTCTAAGGTCTTATAGTCAGCAACGAGCTTATTCTACTACTTACTAAGCTTATTATATTCTTTAACTAGCTTATCCTTTTATTAAGTAAAGCTGTATTATTATTTAGTTAGTTCCTGCTTTAGAGTAGAAGCGTTAAGGTAGTATATCTCTAATAACTTCTTATCCTTATTAAGAGTATATAGAGTACACCTAAATAGTGTTATTAGGCGTATAAGTTACGTAGGCTTAAGGCTTAAGAACTTACTAGGGTAGTTTTTTATAAGCTAGATACCTAAGGGTGCTAATTACTAAATAGAAGCAGGTAGACTTACGCTCGCAGATAGTAGTAAACCTAGAAGGCTACCTAGAGGAAGATAGTTATTAAAGTTCTTAGGGAGACCTAGATTAGCAGCTTCCTTACGTAGCTATATTTAATAAGCTCTCTTAGCACGCTGTGTTGTATCGTGAGAGAAGGAATATAGGTTAACTTCCTTAGTTAACAAGTTAGTATAGGAGCTTATTAGCGCAAATTTAGGGTACTCTACGTCTTTAATAACAAGGTTTTCTAAGATAACTAGTTCTGAATCCTCTATAGCCTTATTCTTATTCTTCTCCTAGCGTTAATAAGCCTTTTCCCTAAGTTAATTACGAGCCGCCTGTGTTTTAGCTAACGCGTTGTCTTTCTAATAGGCTTAAAATTTAGGCTGCTAGCTAGAGGACCCTTTATTATAAGAGCTATCTGCTATTAGGCTGAATAAAGAAGGTTAGATAGAAGTAAGAGTAGCTGTAGCAGTAAAAGTAAAAGTTAAAGTAAAACTAGAGGGAATCCTTAAGCTTTAGTAAGCAGACTTAAGATTTAACTATTAGTTAAGTAGTATTATTAGTTAGGTAAGGTTACTAGGACTAGAATAAATACTTAAGAGTGTCGTGCACAGGCCAAGTTTAGAGAATTACCTGATTAGGAAGTTTTAGAGGGTGAATACGTGCTTAAGGCAGTACATGCGCGTAATTAAAACACACGCACAGACTGTAGTATATAAAAGTAAGAATAATCCTTAGATTATTCCTATTTAAGGAAGGGAATAATAGGATGTGTCTTATTAATAACAATCCTAGCGTTTAGGTAGCGTAAAGCGCAGGCACTAAGGTACAAAACAGGTTACTAGTAAGGAAACCTAGCAAATTCTAGGCTATTCTAAAGCTTAACTAAGAGGGAATAGCTTATAAAATTTTAGCTAAACTAGCAGCAGAGGATAGCACTGTAAATTAACTATCGTGCGAGGGCTATCCTAAAGCTTAACTAAGGGGGGATAGGATCTAGTCCTAGTACGTTAGTACTACCTTACTGTTAAACTTACCTAAGAGGTAACAGCTTAAGCAACTATATGTTAACTACAGAGAGGAGCTAAAGCGCTGTATAATCTGCTATTATGTAAGGCAGTTAACACGCACAGTTAGGACGGTCTTAGTTAAAGAAACTCAATTTAAAAGGAAATAGACAAAATAGCAGATACCTCTTACCTTCGGGGGAGAGGTGCTGCCTATATACATGAGCTAGAGCAGGCTAGTCCCGATCCAGTTACCTAGCTTGGTGAAAGGTAAGAGGTAACAGTTACCTTTCACCTGCGTCTAGTAACTTGGCAGGATCGTTACCTTTCACCTGCGTCTAGTAACTTGGAAGGATTGAAACCTTTCACCTGCGTCTAGTAACCTGAAAGGATTGAACCCTGACAAAATCTGCTAAAATCCTGTCTCTATTTCTATTTTTCTAGCTTCTTTTAATATATAAAATTAAAAGCTCTTAATATTAAAAATATATTTTAAAAGTGGCTTTATAAATCTAGTTAATTATAATATTAAAAATTAATTATTTAAAAAATATACTAATTTTTAATAATAATAAATAATATTTTTTATAAATATTTTTTAATATAGCTTTAAAGCTTATATTATAGATTCTTAGTTTTAAATAACTAAATAAATATATAATTTATTTATAATATTATACTATATTAAATAAAGTTACATAGAAACTTTTATTAGAAGAAAAGTTTATATAAGTATATTATTACAGATAATCTATATATTTACCTAGCTATTTAAAACTAAGAATCTATAATATAAGCTTTAAAGCTATATTAAGAAAAAATTATAAAATACATTATTTATTTTTAATAAAAATTAGTATATATTTTAAATAATTTATTTTTAATATTATATATAACTAGATTTATAAAGCTACTTTTAAAATATATTTTTAATATTAAGAGTTTTTTATTTTATATATTAAAAGAAGCTAGAAAAATAGAAATAGAGATAGGATTTTAGTAGATTTACCAGGGAAAAGTGGCTCGTTACGCCGTCTGGCTCGTTATGCCGTCCACCTCGGTACATGGCCCGCTCGCTTACATGGCCCGCTCGCTTGCTATGTACGTTATTCTTGAAACGTTATCCACCAAATATCATGTCTATCAGAAGATGTTCTCTTTTGGAAGATTGGGGCTGTACTGCTACCACTTGCGCGCTCTCAGCTTTTTCTTCCTGAGGTTGTATCGGACGAAATTTTTTCTCATAGGGTATCGCTTTCCTAATTACTCTCGATTACAATTCTGTTATCATTTAAAGTTATAACAAGATTGAAACTCTCTTTGACGGGGTCAAAGGGACATCGCACATTTATAAGATTACAACATAACAAGCTGCGCTGTAAGGCCCATGGCAAATACATTGAGAGCAGGAACAACAGACTCTGTTGCATCTGCGGTTGCAAATACGGCAAGTAACAGTCATCGAAAACATAGTAACATTAGGTGGAAAGCTATACTAGTCGACTGTCAAAAAAGGGTCACCATCGAATTATCAAAACCACATTCAAGCAAAGGCCTCGAAGCACGATAGATTAAAGATAGAAAGGAGCAATAGAGACAGAAATTCAAGTTAACACTACTTATCTTAAGTGTGACGGCGAATGTAAGCACTCTAGACCGTAGGCTGTCCCTAAAGAACTGGAAAGGGGCGACTTCTGTCCCAAGGAGCCTAGCAGCCGTTCTTCAAACAAGTTACTTTCCTCGCATCTCGAATTAATAAATTGCCTCTTAAGCAGGGCAGTAACGCTAGTTACAAAAATTATGTTCTTAAATGTTTTTCCCATTCGATGTTTTAACCATCTAGACAAAGCTGGTATAAATAAGTAAAGAACCGTCTACAAAAGGTACGGGACTCGATTTAGTTGAATATATTAAAGTAGGCTCCCGAAACGGAATGCTGTGTGGGGTCTGTTCATAACTAATAAAATGCTGCAAGTGTTCGAGAACAAGCCCCTAAGATTTGCACGTTGGGTGATAACATTCCTTTTTAATCTGCAAATCTTTTCTTTAAGTAATTATGTTCGATCAAATCCAGAACCTTCAAAAGGAAGTCAAAAGAACCTGTCCGCTCCTTGTAACTCTTCCATTCGTCTCCAATGCAGAACAAGCACCGTATCTCGCCACAACTAAACATAAAGACTAGAGCGAGGGTTCTACTCGGAAGACCCTTTAAGGGACCTAGTGCTGAACAATAGGCTCAATGTAATCTCCCTCCTTCTGTCTGCTGTTTTGCCGCTCGACGTCTTCCGCTAGGCAGCGACTAAAGTATCCTGCTGTGTATTCTTCAGAAATAAATATTCGATGCTTGCCCAGCGCATTATTGATGGCGTAGTAAGTATCCAAACTTCTGCCTTTTAGTCCGTCCCTCGGACCCTGTATACTCAAGCTTTCAACCTCCCTCGCTCATGCTGGGTGCAGGAACGTCAGAATCAACAGGGAGCGCTGCGAGGACTTCTCCGTTGACATAGGTCAGGGTGGCACAGGGATTGCGCATAAGACTCATGTGCGTCAGCATTCGAAGGACACCGTCGGCAGAGGGCCGCTCAACGACAACAGACCGGACGTCAAACCGCACCCACTCATTAATATAGGATCTATTCAAGATGGCTGAAGTTGGATTGTGCCGCATTACCTAGTCCCGAATGACATCAGAGGCAGAACCCAGATACCACGCGCGTCTGCATTTGCATGAAGCCTTCTCCGCCTTAAGCTGCCACGGACGAACTTGCGATCAACAACGTTTGCTGTCTTACACTATGTTAAAATTCCAAGGTCTGAGAGATTATTGTTTAATAGATCACTTTGTGCGCGTGTTGAGAAACACCATCTCGAGGGCGTCCCATAGCTTCCTAGTCAAAGCCTATGGCGACAATAGAGTCCCTACGAAAGTAACGTACATGCAACGCGTATCTATAGCCCATGACCCAACCTAAGGCATCTAGTATACGCTTTGGGCGTCTGCGCGGGCATACAGGATCTACCGAATGCATCACATACCGTTTCTCTGGGCAGCCCGACTAGCAAAACAGATTTAAGATTGCTCAAACAAGCGACCGCAAAGTTTAGTTAGCCTTGAGAACGTTCAATCGGAATTCCAGCGATAATTATGTACATGATGCTCTTCTTATATAGCCTTTACGGAAGGGTATAAAACGCTGAATAATTGAGACGACTTCCACTTATGCGTTAACGCGCTAAACTTAAGGCCTATACTCTCTTACTGATTGCGGCAAAATAGTAGTAGAATTATAAATATCTATATACATATAATACTATAAGATACACTAAGCAGGAAAATATAAATGTGTATATATATATATATAAGAGTAGGTTTGTAGTATTCGTTTAGATAAAGATATGCTCTATATTTGAATGTAGTTCTAGGGCTCCCCAATGCCTAAATACTACTGATCCTCTATTACATCTAGGAATACTTTGTAAAGGTTTTACTCTTGTATAAGTATAGTCTGTTTAGAATAAATTTCTAAGCCCCTTAGGCTTTACTATATTCAGCTAGTTAGTAATATAGTCAGACTTAGTCCTATAACTCTAGTCTTAAAGATAAGAGGTATAGTTAAACTTAGATCTAAAAAATTAGTAAGAGTCGCAATACTTTAGTAGCTCACAAAAGAAAAGATAATAAGTAGTAGATAAAAGTGAAAGCGATTGAAATAGTTTAGAATGTTATCAAATTAATGGTCAGGCCCTGCGCCGCTGACTGAGCTAGTCATATGTAGCAAGGCTTCACGCAAACCAGTAAGGCTGCAGCTGCAGCTGCTTGAATAGTTATGCGTAATATTCTATGCGCGTAATCAGCTATAGGCAACCTTTTGATTCCATGGCTTAGTGGACATAGCTCCAAGCCCAGACAGTAAGTTAGGACAGTAAATATATTAGTCATCTTGTTAAACTTTAATGTCAAAGTTCATAACTATTAAGGAAGGTGCCTCGTGTAGAGAGAGTTCTTGTCTTATTACCTGGTCTCACTGTAAGGGCTCAATCCTTACAAACACGTTGGAAAATGTGCAGTAAAAGGCATCGGCTACTGCATTTCACCAAGGGTAGTTGAGACTAGCGTATCAACTAGCTACTGCCCTTCGTATATATAGTCAGGCCTCTCGTACCAAAGGTGAAAGGTATCAGCTATTTTATCTAGAGTTTCTATCGACCAGACTAGTCCCTACCGTGCAGTGAAGTCTGCTTTACACTCACTGCAAACGGAAATCTGCAATTTATAAATGCTGAGGCACCCTCGGCAACAGCGCACTGTGTTTTCAGCACTTTAGAATACTTGGACAACCTTATTTAGTAATAAAAGATTTCAGCAACTGATTTACTTTCTAGAGATTTACCTTAAATACTAGTCAATGCTTATATACATTTCTGTAAGTACCCTGTGCCTTTATTATCCTATTCTAACATGTATCAAACTCCTATATTAGCGCCTATAAATCGAGCTTTATGAAAAGTGATGATAGTACCGGTTAGCAGCTCCTAGATGTACTGATAGCAAAAAGGGCCATCGATCGTAGAAACGAGGTTGCCAAGCTTCTGCGAGGTGCTGAGTATACCGAAGGGCATGATCGTATCCAATGTGGCATTAGCGCTTGGGGGAACTGCCGCGGATGAGGCATTAGTATATTTCATGTGAAAGTAAATGTGTTGGGTGGATGGGGAGACATACTATTTTGTGCGGTAACTGTTCTACCAGTCTGGAATGTCCTGAAGTTTGGGTCGCGGCTCTGCCACATGGTCCAGACGCGGTCGATCATACCGTGGTGCAACCAGAAGATTGGATCACTCGGGCTGGCGTACTGATCTGCCATCATTCCACCTACCCCAAAGTGGCCAGCGGCGTGTGGGCCCTTAAGGGCCTCGAATTTGAGATCGAAGGATGTGATATCCGTGAAGCCCTTGATGACGTCGACGATGTCAGTAGGCTTGGTGTTGTTGTTCCACTCGGCTGAGAAGTCGCGATGCAGGCAGCGAGGGTTATAGCCCATGCCATTGTTGGGGCCCGCCGGCAGTAGGGCAACGGGGCCTAGGTTGATAGTGAGATTGGCAAATGGGCCGGCTTCGATGCAGCCACCACCTGTGCCGGGGTTGAGAAGGCGGGTGGATCCCAGCGCCGTGTCATTGACCGGTCCATGTGGGATGGCTTTGCCGTTGCTTCCCATGGAGTAAGGAGAGCCATCGAAGACAGGTGACTTGGTGAGGTCATCCCAATTCAGTGTCCAGTCCCAATAGGGCTGCCCGCCCTTGTAGCCGCACTCTTCGCGGAGGGCCTTCTCGTACAGCCAGGTGTAGTAGCGATGCCACGTAAGAAACAGGCCGCTGTGGTGGATGATGGGCGAGTACACAATATGCATAGCGGTGAAATCATCGTAGCGGCTCCGCGCCCCGGGCACCTCGTCTGGAGAGCTTAAAGGAGGTAAACTCATAAGGCATTTGACTGCATTAATGTAATCCTTCCGATCACTCGTGGGCATGGACCCCCTAATACTAAAGTCAGCATGATGCCTCAAGGCCTGTCTGATATAAATTACCACTCTTGACGGTATACAATCTTGTCTGCCGTGCAGCTTGCTGTCGCCGCCGTACTGTTTACTGTTATCCGGCGGGTCTGGAGGGTCTTGGCCACATATGCGTTGAGATCCTCCTGCCAGTAAGACAACTGGCGAGATGCTGCCTTCTGGGGGTCAAAGGAGGCGTTGGCGCCGTAAGGAGCGGCCAAGGCGGTGCCGAGGCTGCACACCAGCCAAGATGCGAGAGTTTGCGCCTTCATTCTGTATATTTATATTGAAGAGCTAGATTCAAATACAAATAGAAGTAGGGTACCGCCAATCAATAAGATAGATGATGATGGAAGTGACAAGGAAAAGTCTATAACTGAAAATCGAGGTGATCAAGCGATGCTTCTTCCCTAGGAAATATAAGGGTCCTTGTTTTTGATCCGGCGGTGCCCTACCTTTAGCTACAGGCATAACTCTTTAAGTATATCGAAACCAAGCGGCCTAAATTGGCCGAGTATGCCCTCCTTGACCATGTTGTGTTGTGGTCAACCGAGCCGCGAGACTGAGCCTCCCTTAGCTCTCAGCTAGAATCGGAAAGGACAAGCAACAAGCTGAAGTCATTCCTTGAGGCGCCTGGGCTGTGAACCTTTCGTGCCAAGAATACTTTATCACGATTGGCGAATCTATTTCGATAAAGATGTTGATGGCGTTTCTGGGTGAGGTTTGTTTTAGCTCGTGTTGGGCTAAGCAGTGTATACCTGCGAGCGTACCGATCTGGTTTGCTTTACGAAGTGGCGTGCGGCTGAGACACAATGTGTCATGGTGGCTAACCCAGCCCTACAACAGGGATTCCCCAACTCCCCGACTACCGCGGCGCTAGCATCCAACGCCCAAACCGCAGCATATGGTGGCTGATGAGGACGTTCATCGCACAACGGATTTTGCTGAAAATCAAAAATGGGGGTTCCAGGAAATCGAACAGAAAGATCAAGTAGATATTTAAAGTATTTACTTCTATAGCACGGGTTTAGTAGCCTAACCTAGCTTTACGGTAGAAATCCAGTGCCTTGAACTCTCCTTGTAACATGAGCTAAGTCCCGTAGTCTCTAACAATTAAATACTTTCGCTATTCTTGATTATTTACGATTTTTTGTTTCCCTTATCAGCCACAGTACTTCCTGGTGCTCCTCGCACTTTCTCAGCCCCACACGTGTCAAGACAAGAAGAGATGGCAGTTGTTCAACTTTCTCCGCAGCTCCGCCCTCAAAGACACAGCCACCTCGTTTCGCATCACACTACCGCAACGGCTTCCGACATTGTAATCACAGCAACTTTGTGTAGCGCACTAGGCTGACGTTATCTATGCCGACAATGGGCTGCAGCAGCAAGCCATTCTTTGATGGCGCTGGTGGCAAATTCGTTGTTTGTCTTGGGAGGTTCCAAATTTAGATCCACTTCCCAAAACGCTCGATCTCATCGCGACTTTAGGATTAAAGGCGGTGCAACGCTATCCGAACATTGCTCTGCAGATAACTTTCATGTCCCCGTTGATTTGATTCAATCAATTCTCTTGGACTCTCCATCTATCTCAGTGTATCTACTTTGCTTGATTTATTTCCTTCGGTGTTGTCTTAGCATTCAGTGGTTTCGTTATTGAGAAACTTCGCCTATATCTAGAACCCAACTTGCTGTCCAATACTCTCCTTATCTCCACGTATCTATGATGTCTACCATCGGTACCCTCATCGGTCTTATGCTGTTGTTTGGCAGTGCATTTGGCGCTCCAACTCAGGGCAATCACTCGTCTGGGACGCAGTGTGCGACAAATTCTGGCGCCAACTGTGTCTGCCCTTCTGGCACAGACTACTCCGAGTCCGTCACCTGGGCCGTTGTCGGTGCTCCGGTCTCAGATGTCGAGAATCTTATGAACGACTGTAAGTAAAGACTCATAAAAATCCCTTCCGACACAGACTTCCGGGCAGAACACTAATAAATCTACTCAGTCCAAAAGCCTGCCTGGAGAGGATCTCTCCCTTATATGACCGAAGGCCCGAACAACCGCCCTGGCAGATCGCAGCGTACTTCAACTTATAAGACGCTGCAAGGAACTTTTAACTTCACTGAAATTGTGAGTTATTACACCTTATCAATGATACACTCTCTGCGGGCGAATAGCTAATCTGGGGTTCTCACCAGCTCACCAAGAGACAAGTGATGCCCGATGGCTCTTTTATCCAGAAGTTGGAATACCTGGAAGCGGTTGGCAATTCCACAGGGAACCCCTGGGGTGGGTACTGGATTACCATCACCGGGGACTACGTTTTCGGAGATCAAACTCTGATTCGATGGAGCACTTATCTTTGTTCTAGAGGAGTCGTCAACGGTATGTTATTGCTTGCTCTCACGAAAAGATCATTGCGAAACTGACTCTTGCATGTGAACAGACTGGGGAAAGCTTCACGAGGCTTCATTCAAGAACGTGATTAGTGTTCTGCAGCCCAAAATCACAGGAACCAACGTTGCGCCTTTTTCAATTCCACCAGCATTTTCCTAGAACGTGAACATTTTGGTTGGTTATCTCTCTGCGGCATAGATAAGGTGGAAATGCGTTGATAGGCGTTATGAATTGGTCAGACAAATGGTGCACTATCAAAATAGACCGATTGAAAATTTAACGCAAAACTCATTTTCTTTTTCCATGCTTCCAAGTCGTGCCTATGCTTCTGGTTCCCACGTACATTGAAAGAAGCTGTCATGAAATCTCCGTTGCCACTGAGCCTGAACTAATTAGGCAATGCTTTGGAATGCGCCAGCTATACTCAGTGTTGGCTCTGTGGCTACCCATAGCTTGTTGACTGGTCTGGGCTTAAGCGGATAGGTAGGTCTGATCCGTTAGTCGTCTTTAGGGATATGATTGACCAAACGGCTCAACTACCGTAGGGGGACAGGGCAGAGCATGTTTCCCCTCTAAATGCTTGCGGCGACTAATCTGCTATTTACGGAATTCAGATACAGAGTGAGGCGGAAGCTGTGCAGCAGCCAATTTTGACTCACTGAAGCGGTGGATTGTGTAACGGAGCCACGGAAGTTGTTGGTTCAGCCCCAAAGACTACTAAAAGTACAGCGCCACGGAAGTCGTTATTTCAGCCCCAAAGGCTACAGAACTTAGAGTGCGCCACGAAATTCGTTATTTCAGCCCCAAATGCAACTAAGGTACAGTGCGCCGCCGCGAAAGCTTCATTGCGCCGTACAGGCCATATCCCGTAGGCGTTCTTGGCATGCCACATATTGCAAGTAGGGGTACAGACATATCAACCTTTAGGCACCGTATCAGTAGCATATCACCTCGCTTTGCGATATACAGGGGTATTCTTTATCTGGATATATTCTGTTAATGAGCTTACCTGGTAGAACTCGTCTGCCTGTTAGCCTTTGAGGTTGTAGGTGCTAAATTTGGCACCCGTTGCGAATCTCTATTCTCCGATTTCTCCCCTACCGCGAAGTATTGTGGCTATGAAGAGCGGCTGTGAGCTGCATCAAACATCTTGTAACGTCTCATGGTCATCACAGGGATGCAATCAGCCTACATCAGCTTTCTACAGCTCGCTTCATCTGCCTTAGACTCCCTACCGTGGCGATATAGCGCTGGGGGTCTCAAATTAGAATCAGAACACTGCCGCAGTACGTTGATGCTTGGCCAAAGAAGTGTGATAAGGTTCTCAAAGGCGCCTGCGCTGATAACTGCTTGTGCGATATAAGTAAGATATGATTTCACTCCTTGGCTAGAGACATGAGTCCGTAAACAGCAAAATATCCAAGCCCACATAAAACTTTGCAATATCTTCTCCTTACTTCTAATTCTGCATTCACCAATCGACTACCATCATACTGTTATCCCTCTAGTCTTCCAAAAAAGCAATGTTTTCCTTTCCCTTCCTCCTCCTGGCATTAGCCGCTGTGGTCCACAGACTATGGCGGGCACTCAAAATCACAAATGACACCGACGGTAAGGCTGCTTCTAAGCTCAAGGTTCTTGAAAGGTGCCATGAGACTGGAACAGCCTTGTCCAAATTGGTTGAATGTGACGGCGCTGGGAGCTGGCCGCCGAAAGCCAACCATAGCGATTGGCCCAGCGAGATTCTCCCATATCACGGAATTTACATGGAGATTATCCCATTTCTGTCCTCAGGGAGCCCTTCGCTCGATGACGACGTCAATATTGAGCGTCGCGACCGGTTCCGATCGCTCCTGTCAAGAATGCTCAATGAGCGCATTGACATGGCCCGCGTCAACGAGCTTCTCTCTTCTATCGAAGCCGGCAACTGGGGTGGCTGTTCCCGTGAAGCTTATAATGGCTTTTATTGTTGCATCGGAGTTTTGCGTCATTCTTACCGCTGGGCGGTTATCCCGCTTGTTAAAGTTGCCCAAGAGGAGAAGATTATCGACTTCCCTTCGCAAATCGACATCCCGTGGGCATACCTTCAACGCAAGTTTGGTGTTGAGTCCGATAGCGGCAGCAACACATCCAATGTCCTGCACAACTTCAATACCAAGGGCGAGAGGGCGTATAAAATCAATATGGACATCTCAGAACTCGTTACCTCAACTGAAGATGCGTTTTTCCGTATGTTTTATGACGTAGAAGTCATGGTACGCAACAATCTCCTATAATACACATATAGATTATAGTAACGTACAAGACGCTAATACGAATTTAATATAGGCTTACCCCATGTATCAAAATATGGTCGGAGCAAACATTGCCTTTGAGCAGGGCAACAAGGAAGATTGCCTGAAGCACATGCAAGATATTAACACCCGACTACGGGAGCTCCTAAAGGTCTTCTACCAGAACCTTGTAGAGTCGCGTGTAGCCAAGGGAGTGTGGCTTGGATACTGCCAGAGTTTCCAGGCCTGGGGCGCTGGAAGAATGATCGAAGGCGAATATGTAGAGTTTGATGGTGTTTCTGGAAGCCATAACTTATGCTTCATGGTTCTAGATGCCTTCCTGGGAATGAAGAGCTACATGAACGAGAAAAACCTGCGCCGATATATTCCACAGAACCAGCGATCGATGATCGCCGCGTTTAGGAAGCACTCCTTTTTTGGCAGGCTTCACGCCGATAACGACGAGGAAATTTCAGACCAGTTTGGCAAAATCATTCAGCATTTAAAGGTATTTTTACAATTCACCCATCTAATGAATCCGCATCATATGTAACTACAGACCACTAATGCGATGATATAGGTATTCCGCTCGGCTCACAGGGCTCGCGTGATGCCATACCTTGCACAACCGGCTCCAGAGCGGATGATGATGACGGCCGGGAAGTCGTTCAATGAAACCGGCAACGACGCCGCACACTTGAAAGTCCTGGACAACATGCTAGTCTCGAGGCTGAAGGACACAATTGCCATGGCCAACAAGCTGCTGGCATAGTAAACTTCCTTATTGATCACCGAGGTAGTAGTGATAGATTTTTTATTATTGTCTCGTTCCATGAAAATGGGCATATGGTAGAGGATATTACGTTTGGATTGGTTTCAAAACTACGCATCCTTAGAATAACGCAAATCGTGGCGTTTTAGAGCATCATAAGCTTGTGCGGGCATCAAACTTGGTGGGCGTTTCTTCAATTAGCTTGACCTTCATTAAGAGTGTGGAAAACTTGCACGACAATATTAGAATCCAATAAAAAAATTATTACATCATGACCAACACACTGTATGATATCGCGCACAGCTACCTAAGGAATAAAATCACTGCCTAATTGGGGGTTCAGTAGCGGAGAGTCAGACGTTGTACATACTCGCGCCACGCACAACTAAGCACACGTTTTGTGGTGGTGCGTGGCCGCGGGTAGTTGCAATACGAACAGCAGACAAGGCCCCGCTGATCCGATAGGATGCAGCTGAAGATTTAAGCTTCGGCACTTCCCTTGGTGGCGCATTCCAGCCGTCTTGGTCAGCGCCCCGCTGAATGAGGCCATGCAACTGTTCTTAGAACTCAGCCCGCACGAGAGAAAGCCACACCCCACTGCGCCCCACTTTTTGGGGTAATGCTTCAGGTTCTTTTATTACAGTGTTTGGGTTACCACATTTTCGGCTGTGCCAGCAACGCATCGTATCGGCTATTGCTGCGGCGAGAGAATTCGAGGAGCATCTATAGTAAGAAGTGAAGACTCAGGCGCGGTGTTAAAATATATTGCATTGCCCAGCTGAGTGAAGCTAGTCAATGTCAAGTTCCGAGCCGCCGGCCCGCACAAACTCCATGATATCTTCTTATCGCTGCAATCCCAACCATTCTATTCAAGTGAAAGACAACGAGGTCGCAGTTTTTCATCCCATAACTCCCACCTAGCGACCCAACATGCCTCCGTTGACCCCCGCGTACCCACCGCGGACCTATAGCCGCGTAGTCTCCTCAAGGAAGCCCCTTCCACCGCCGAGCGTCACAGAGAGTCTCGAGTTCTCTACAGAAACCAATTCGATCTGCTTCCCTCACCCCCATGGAGGATGGATTGTACCCGAGCACACGAGCGACGAGACGCCTCTCATCCAGCGGTCATGGCTCAAACCGCTCGACAACATCATGTCTGATAGCACGAGCGAGCAGTGGAAAAACCCATTTCCCACGATTCCTATCTCTGAGCACCCGGAACCTAGCAAACCCTTTGCCGGTGCCTGCTACCCGATGCCCATTGCGTATCCATCCGACACGTTGCTGCTCGATCGTGATCCCAGATTCGAGGTTACGTGGGCCAAGGATGGCTCGGATATGCCAAAGAACTGGCCAGCGTGGTACAGGGGGGTGATATTGGCTTGTATATCATTCGCAACGCTAGTAGTGTAAGTAGTCATAATCCCGTCCTCCATGCTGGCAAGATACACTATCAGGTCGGAGCTGACGCTATATTAGAATCATGACATCAACCGCCTACGCACCCGGCATACCTGGTATGATGGAGAGCTTCGGCATTGAAAATAGGACGATACCGATTCTTGGCGTTACTACCTATCTCTTCGGCCTTGCTCTGGGGCCCCTTGTTCTGGCTCCGTTGAGTGAGATTTATGGGCGGCGGCCGGTCTACATTGTGTCGCTGCTCTTATTTTCAATTTTTTTGATCCCGAGCGCCATGGCGCAAAACTTTGAAACTATACTCGTGACAAGATTCTTCGCTGCGTTTGTCGGCTCCGTGGTCATGTCTGGAGCGCCGGGCACGCTAAACGATATCTGTGATGACGAAACGAGAGCCCAATACCTTTCTATATGGATTCTCGGAGCAGTTAATGGGGTTTGTGACAAGCTCTAACTACTATGCACTACAAGTCCTTAAGCTGACTGAGGCTACAGCCGGTTATCGGGCCTGTTTTTGCGGGCATCATATTCCAATACGCTGGCTGGAGATGGATAAGCTGGTGGCTTGTTATCCTCGCATCTATCTCATGCGCTCTGATGGCAGCTATTAAGGAGACCAACGGAAAGATTATTCTAAGGCAGCGGTGTGAGATCCTGAAAACTATAGATGGTAGGTTTTGGAGTAAAGCCAACATCAGCGAAAGCCTTCGACTCTCCGAGCGTCTAAATGCTTCCATGCGTCAACCCATGGTCATGATTTTCACGGAGCCGATCTGGTAAGTGCTCAATCCTTTCCAGTAAGAATATGTGCATTCGGTACAATAAGACTAACGTGTTTACAGCACATTCTGGGATCTATATGTCGCATTTGTGTACGCAATCCTGTATCTTTGTGTCGTAGGCTATCCTATCGTGTTTTCTCAAATCCGCGGTTGGAGCCCCGCCGTAGCCGGTATAATCCTTCATGGCCCACTCTCGACTAATGACTATTTTTCTAATATTCCTGCAGGATTGCCGTTTCTATCTATCGGCCTGGGCAGCTGCCTTACCGTCATCGCAGAGCCAAAGATACGAGGCATTGTTAAAAGGCTCAGCAGTCAAGCAACAAGTGCTTCAGCTGATTCCACCCTGCCGATCATCCTTTTAGGTGGCGTCTTGATTCCTATAGGGCAGCTCCTGTTCGCGCTATCTGCTGCGCCGCCAAATTCGGCCGCCGTTTCGATTCTGGCAGGATTGCCCTTGGGCATTGGCAACATGCTAATATTCCTTTATGTGGCCAACTACCTAGCAACCTGCTACAAGGCCCACGCTGCTAGTGCTTTGGCTGGCCACGCATCCATGCGATATATGGGTGCCGCATTACTACCTCTGCTGGCCCCAGTCATGTACAGTCGCCTCGGCCCTCTGGTCACTGGCTTAATCCTTATGGCTATCCTGACCGTGCTTGCCGTAGTCCCCATTATATTTATGAAACGCGGCGAGTATTTTAAAGCAAAGAGTCGACTAGCCCACGGGAGTGATATATGTAAAGTAAGAGGTTGTAGAACATCATGATATCACGAATTCGGAGCACATAAGCACTGAGATTTTCTCATTTTATTGATTACAAGAAGCCAAATATTTAAGGCCTGCTATTAAATCCCGACGACCTTTGCCATCGGCCGATTGCTAGCGTAGTGTATATGCAGTCGTACGATGTAGAGAGTTGCGTATTGTTTATATACTAGTGGCCAATATTCATTAAACTTTTGATTTGGTATCGTCCTTATTGCTATCAAGATCTAATTTAAGACATATTGTTCTGAGAGATCGCTCTCTTGACTACTCGCAGAGCTTTTCAAAATTACAATAATTGTGCACTACCTTACTATAGATTCTCATGTACTAAATGCCCTCAGCATCTTACCAGAATACTAGCGAGATATCACCGTATTACAGAAGAGGCTATCGTATCGCCTCTATGCAGCAATGAAATTGATATTGCTCAAAATGCTCCTTGAAAATATTTTATATATACACTACCTGCAATATTCTAGCTGTTAGTGCGTTCAGATGCTGTTCTAAACAGAATGGGTTTAGTAAGATTCATATTTATACACTTCAGTTTAGACACACGAGGATACGAAATATTAAACTCTAACGATAATATTTGATCATATACTCGCTGCTTATAAGTACAATCTTAGCTTCGTAATTTATTCTCCCATTTTCTAGAGAGATATATCCTATAAAATATTGCGTTGTAACCAGCTTACGTAGTAGTCATGGGTTTGACTGTGGTGGAAAATCAAGCAAAGCCAGGATAAGATGACTTGAGGCGAGAAACACTATGCATCATGTCCTAGCGTGTTCCCCTTAGTCGCATACAAATTATCGCCTATCAGTGAGCTCAATTTAGCCAAATAAAAGCCATTGCTAGATGTACAACAGGTTTAAAATCTTCAGATGAGTTAATGCATTGTAGACTTCATTAATGTGGGCACTAATTGATCTAACGCTTACTTCCCTTCCTGAAGCTATGTGCCTATTCAATATGCTCATTACTTCTACATGCGAAGCGATGCAGGATCGGTCTGAATCACTACAAATTTGCATAAATTGCGGTATTTAACTGTGCTTTCAACCCTTCGTCTCTCGACAGATTCCTCGCTTGCAACCTTCGCACAGGTAGGCTTTGTGTGGCGGACCCTTTTTGACATCATAGTCGGGTGGCTCTAGCGCCACACCGGCCCATTTCATGATCCTGTATGCCACTCGGTCGATATATGATTTTTTATCTAGAACCAGGGCACCCAGACCATTGCATATTTTGCAGCGCTGCTTGAAGACTACAGCATTGTACCCAGCGTTGTGATAACTTCGTATTAATATCGTGATCTTCCCACTGGTCCAAGCATTGACAGCGCAACCTCGATTGCGGCAAATGAACTTTCCCCTCACGTAGGTCGAGTAGCTCCTTTCGACTCCTTCGTCGCTGTCGTTGCCGTTGAATCGTATGGAGCTCATATGACCAGGAATCGTATTCAGGATATCGTGATGGAATGATGGGCACATGCAAGTAGACTTGAAATCTGTTTTTCGCCCCATAATAGTGTTGATTTGGTTCAAAAAGGAAGAGCGGAACAGTTTGAAAGTACTTGACAGCACATCAATGGGCCATCACCATCATATATGGCGGAGTCTAATGATCAGCAAGCAGCAGCAGCATTCTAAGATATACTCCAATGACGGGCAGACAAAAAATTGTTGAGCTTAAAATTAGGCCATGACCATCACATGCAAGGTTCAACAAGCGATCTGCCATTTGTGTAACTCCTCGTCAGGCCCACTTTCCCGGTTGTCTTACATTCAGCAACTATCGCTGCGGGTCATTTCATTGCCAGCAGTTTATTTCAGGAAATTTATGGCTCAAAAAGATGATCTTCATTCAAGATGTTATCTAAGCCTATAACGAAGGGGTTGACAGACTTAGTGTAGCCTTTGGGATGTCTCTGAGCTGTCTTATGTCCAGCTTCTCTATGGCGAACTTCGTCTCATGTCTCAGACGAAATGTCGCTAACGCTATCACAGCTGGTGCAACAGCTTCGCTCAGCCTTCCTAGTAGCGAAGCCTGCTCCCGATGTAGTATTCCAGAGAACATATGGAAGTATTCCTCCTTCATGCCGAGTAAGCTGAGCAAGTCAGTATGGTTCTCATTGGTGTTCAGCTCAGGTACACTCACACAGAATCTGTCAAAGCGAACCCAGAGAATGATGGCCCAGATGGGAGAAGTGCCAATATCCCGATTGCATAAAGACTTGTTAACCCTTGCAGGCGTCTGGCTAGCTTCCGGATTCCTTTTACTTTATAACGTAATGTGCGAAATTCTCTCGATCCTGGTTGCACGTCCGGCCTGATCCTGGACGTTTGTCTGTCAATCAGAGCAGCCTCACGTAGCAGGGTGGGATTTCCCATCCGGGCTGTACAACCCATACTGATGGTCTCAGGGGTCTCGATGAATATCTCTCCGTTGCGCACATCGTGATGTTGCTCCTCGTCCAAAAGTTTGACAGCATAATAGCGCCTTATTAGTGTGCAATTAGCTTCTTCACTATGGAGACGACATATCGTATTGAATGTCTCTGTAGCGCTTAGTGGAGACACGATGATTTCATTTGTCCAACCCCGCGCATCTCTGGCAACTTGGAGTTGTTCGCTGAAGTCTGCAAGGGTCTGCCAGCTGCCGATCATCAGGTACAAAGAACGAAATGAGATGGATCCATCATCCAGCTTGTTGACCTCCTGATGTTTCAAAAATCTTTCCAGATCACTTCGATTAGCCTCTGATGAAGCCTTCAATTTCTGTCGCTCTATAGGAAGAAGTTCGGTGTAAATCGAAAGAGCTCGAAACTTGCCATCTCGACTTCGCTTCCTTTGGGCACCAGTCACAGTCACCTGTGGTGAGAATGCATCACCATCTGGGAAAATTTGATGTGGTAATGCTGGTTCTCCGTCTTCTACCTGTGTCAGGTGATCATCAACTTTTTGGCTTGTCGGCCGCATTTGCCTGAGATCGTTTGATACTAACGTGTTCGCACTTGGTAACAAGCACTGAGTGCTTGAACTCAGCGTATAGGCTTAGGCAAACTCAGCTGGGTTTCACGCAATGGTCAAAACGAACAATACCTTGAAAATCGAACAAAGGGGATACTTGGATATCAAGCATAGAACCATAGCTCCAAGGCTCGAACTCATTTAGCTGTGCTTCTCCGAGCCAACCAAGTCCTGAATATCCTATATTGCCTAGGTTATCGCTAATATGAAAGTCCAGCACGTGATTGTCTACGTCGAATTGAGTTGTGTCATCCTGCAGGCTGACCTCCTGGATCATGCGACCGTTCAGTTCATTCGTTCCAGAATCGGGCTCAGTCACCGTCGCTTGTATGTGACGCAGCACCCCCGAAATTGTGCGACGAGTATCGTTCGCGCTTTTGCCTTGTTCACAGTCGAGCCAGACAGCCCCAAATATGGCGCTAAGGGCGTTGCCAAGGACTGCAGTCGATGGTGGCTGGTCTGCTTGTCGAGCGCTCTGCTTGATGCATAGTCCAATTCCCAATACCTCGCATGCCTGTGCTCGTCCTTTCTTGTTATCCCACCAATGTTCGCGGGAATTAGCGTTGCCTGCCAAAGTCAACAACTATGTAGCCACGTAAATCGTAATTGGCTTACTCGTGGTCAACCTTTCAACCATGATGGCATTGTAGGTTTCCGCCATCTCTATCGCTAGAAGCCCGATGCGAGCCAGCCCTCTATTACCATCGTCAAGTATATCATCTTCTCTATCCCTGTGCGCTGCCTTGAGAGCCAAGCTAAGAAGTTGAGCATCAGCGAACTGGTACTCAATTTTGGCTTCGACAAAGCCCGTCATATTCCGTAAGGTGATAACAATGAAGTGATGCTTGAAGAACCAGAATATGGATAAATCTGAATCATCTTGTGAGGAAGATGTCGCTGCCCGGCACAGAACGAACTGCGTCGCAGAGGGGTACGAATTCCAGTCATTGCATTGTACAACAGGGGGATTGTCAATTCTACAGAGATGACTCCAATCTGCATTATGAATCTGTCAATGCATTGGCGCGTTTATTATGCAGGGTCTTTCGTACAAGGTTGACTATAGCTCAATGCGGAAACTTGCGACAATCGAAGTTCGTAAGTTATCGAAAATAGCATAATGCGATAGCCATGGATATCAACGCTGCAGATCGCAAAACGACGGTCGAGATCAGCAATATCATGCTGGGTACTAATCCAAACAATTGGGCCAGGTAATTTAGGTCCTTGATACGTCGAATTCCATACTTTACATATAGAGCGCGGCAGATTTCAACCGCTGTGTCTGTAGCCGCTAGAGATGACTTCGCAGCTACCAATGCACCTGAGCGAGCCTTGGTCTGACATGAACCAGAACATACAGATCTTATTCATGGCTCATCTATCTCTCTTATCATCGAGTCTCGTGACAAAAGTACGCCACTACCTTACTTCTTGCGTTAACGATCTTGTCATACGTCTTTAGGTGATCATCTGTGCCACGAACGAAATAAACGAGGTAACGAGGTAACAACCTCCAATTATCGATTTTGTGGCACGGTTACGTCTAAAAAGTGGCATACAACTTGAATACGTGTTTATGATTTACATTGCGAAATGGAAACAAATGTGGATGTACACGCACCCGCCATGGGCGTGGGATAGGTCATCTCCAGTCAAAACTACAATAATTTCGGTCTGCGGCGATTTTACTCACGATACCAAATGTCGTAGAGCGAAAATTAGGAGAGCAAAAATCAGTGCCTAAATCTGGGGCGCAATTTGGACCTGTTCAACTCACGTGACCATCGCATTATGCCGAGCTTATACCAGTGGTGACAACTCCAACTTGCCATCATCAAGCACCGGCATAATGATGAACATGTATACAATTGCATGCATATGATGCACTGCACACGACTGACTTTTGGTAGGCCGAATGAAGCCTATTATGGAAGGGACTCGTCAGTGATACCCCTTGACGAAAGTGCTAGCAATAGCTGTGCTGCATTGGTTACCAGCTTTGCAACGAATTCACACGTGTCGAAAAGATAATCTACCATAAGTTTGACGGACGTAGTTTGCGCAGAATGTATGACGGGCAAGGGGATGTTGAGGACGCTATTTAACAAACGATTCATGTTACAATTTTCAATCTAAAGTCTTCCACAAGAAAGGGTTAATTTTATCATCTCGTGATGCTGGAAGCCGGCTTTTGAACCAATTGATGTTGCAATACTGCTTTGTATTCACTGCAAGCCATTTCTCTCTCTACAAATGTAGGGGCAAAAAGAACCTGCGATACCAGCGAGGAAATAAGAGGGGCTATTCCAGCGTGGGCAGGATCAAGCGCCGACTGGGTGTTTGGTAATAGGTTAATGACATAACCTGTGCTAGAACAATCCTTGTATACAATTACATCTACAGGTGACCCCTAAAAAGTCCACAAGGGTGATGACTTACAGGTCAGTGCATAATTACGGCAGATTGGGGGTTGTACTAGTCTACCGCGCACACATTATCACCAAACCTCTTTATTGCTTGATAGAGAAATAAGTAGCACTATACTTTTTGCGCGACAGTATATATTCAGTCCGTCGCCTTACATTCACAGTTCTAAGAAGGCTCCACTGTTTCGCGTTTCACATGTTTGAATCATGACCCTTGTCCTGCGATGCAACATGCCATGACTCATGTTCTAAGCGTATCACATGTACCTATCCCATTTCCAGGCGCACGGAAAGCATGCTCTCTAAGTGGTAATGTAGCGAGTCTAGCCGAGCCCCAGAATAGGAAGCATTATATTTACAGCATGCTTGGCTCCGCATGTATATTAAAGTTTCCCTATACTAACGGAGGGTTGTTCTCATGCTGTAACTTATAGAGTAACTGGCATAGACTCCGAGCAGCTTTAAGACTTCAGGTCTTTATTTTTCTTGATTCAATAGTGGTCACGCCATATTGTGCTCTCAGAGCTCACATCAAGATGACTTACACGCTGGAAGACAAACACACAACAAAGTTGTTCATTAACAACGAGGTTAGTATGCTATTATGCAACGGTTGCAGCATCTCCCTACTAACAGATCTCTCCCTAATAGTATCTTGGGTGCAAAAATGCCAAACGGTGTGCTATATCTTACTATTATGTTTTAATGCACCCCTCTCTCCAATTCTCAATGTCTGCGAAAGGCAGTCGCTGACCGAGTATGGCAGGATATCGGTGTACAATCCTGCAACAGGCGACCTCATCAGCGACAATATTCCAGTTGCAGGCAAGCAAGATGTTGACATGGCTGTCGATGCTGCAAATGCAGCATTCGACATAGCCAGTCCATGGCGGAAACTGACCAATAAGGCTCGCAGGGAACTCCTGCTCAGATTCGCCGATCTGCTCGAACGCGATCAGGAGAAACTTGCATACCTTACCAGACTGACTCTGGGCGCACCCTACCTTGCCTTTGGTAAAGGGGAAATAGGGACCGCAATCGATAACTTCCGCTGTGAGTGACGCCTTCAACATTATCGCCTTCCAAGGGAAGACTAATAGAACTGTGTCACACGAACAGATTTTGCGGGTTGGATTGACAAATTCACCGGAGAATCCTACCCAGCTGATGATGGCTTTTATAAGATCGTCCGTCATGAGCCACTTGGGGTTGTTGCAGGGTTAGTATATCAACGTGGTGCCTTTGTAAGATGACATTATTTTTTACTTCGATTCCAGGATCATCCCCTGGAACGGTCCGTTGGCATCTATCGGTCTTAAAGCTGCGCCGGCTCTAGCCACTGGCAATGTCTTTATTCTCAAACCCAGTGAAAAGACGCCCCTAATGGCTGCAGCGTTAGGGGATCTCATTATCGAAGCGGGGTTTCCACCTGGCGTGTTCCAAGTTCTAACTGGAGACGGTGGGACCGGGGCACTCCTAGCAAGTCATATGAAAATTGCTAAAGTCAGCTTTACCGGTAGTGTTGAGACTGGGAAAACCATACAAAAACTTGCCGCACAGAGCAATTTGAAAAGAGTTACACTGGAACTAGGCGGTAAAAGCCCAGCAGTAATCTTTGATGATGCTAACCTTGAAAATGCCGCAGAATGGTAAGTAGACCTCTGCGTTCCATTCCCTGCGTTTTACACCGAAGAAATTCTCTGACTTGAGACCATAAATAGGTGCGTGAACACGATTACATTGAACTCGGGACAGATATGTTTCGCCTCCTCGCGCGTCTATGTCCAGGAAGGTATCTACGACGACTTCATTGCCGCATATAAGAAGAAATTTGTAGCAAAGACTAGACTGTTAGGAGACCCTGAAAAAGAAAACACCGCTATGGGACCGGTGGTGGACAAGAGCCAGTTCGATCGTATATTGGACATCATTAATACAGCCAAGCGCGAAGGACAGGGGAATCTGATAATGGGCGGTAAAGCGAAAGAGGGAAAGGTAGGCAAAGAACTCCCGTATTTGGAGCCTCTCAAAGCGCTAACTACGAACGTAAGGGCTACTTTATTGAGCCAGCCATCTTCACGGATACCAAAGATGACGCTAGCATCTATAAGGAAGAAATATTTGGTCCTGTCGTTGTCGTCAATCGGTTTAAGTCAGAAGACGAGATCATTGCGAAGTCTAACAATAGCAAGTATGGCTTGATGGCAGGTGTGTTTACCCAGGACATCAATCGGGCACTTCGCGTGAGCAGTGCCTTTGATAGTGGGGTCGTCGGTATTAATTGTATTAGTACTATCACTATTTCTTGTCCATTTGGAGGCACAAAGGAGAGTGGTATTGGAAGAGAGCAAGGGTCATATGCTCTGCGCCATTATACGGAGCCGAAGACTGTGCTGATTAACTTAACTTACTAAATATTGAATGAACTCTTTTATAATATGCCTTCTATGTACACTGGAAACCTAAAAAGAAGAAAAAATTCAAGATGTCGTTATATTTGTGCCACATTCCGCAACGAAAGTGATTACTAAACTTCTCCAAGTGACGTAAGTGACGATGTCCTCTTTCACGCATGAGTCATGTACCGGCATTCAATTTCTCCGTCTAGAGTTCTTTCCGATATAAAGAGAGCGGTATACCTGTTACTTTCGTATACCTCACCTGCTCGACATGCTAGATTTAGAAACATCCGCTCTACCCAAGGGTGGCTTGATCCTTATTACAGGTGTCAGCGGATATGTTGGTAGCAATGTTGCAGATCAGGCATTGGCTGCTGGATATAAAGTTCGAGGAATTGTGCGGAGCCTTGCGAAGGCCAGATGGCTCGCAGACCACTTTGAAAAGCAATACGGGGCAGATACGTTTGAGTTAGTAGAAATACCGGATTTGCTCAAATCAGGTGCTTTCAATGAGGCAATAAAAGGTATTTTTCCTGCCAGCTCCAAACTATAAAACATCTGACACAGGAGTAGGTGTTTCAGCTGTTGCACATGTCGCCACTGTGGCACCACTATCCGGATATCCAGACCCGTACATAGCTAAGGTAACTGGGCTCGTCATTAATTTACTCGAATCTGCTTTTAGAGAGCCAAAAATGAAAAGATTCGTCTTCACGTCGTCATCTATGGCCGCTGCAAACCCTGCCCAGGATGTCGAGAGGGTAATTCTTGATAAGTCATGGAATGAAGAAGCCTGCAAAGACGCATGGGCAGAGCCGTTCGGCGATGACAATATTTGGAACGTCTATGCTGCTTCGAAAGCGACAGCAGAGAAGCAAGCATTCGAATGGATGAGAGTCAACCATGCGAAGTTCGAGTTCAATTCGATTTTACCCAACACCAATTTTGGACCCACTTTGAGCAGGGAGCATCAGGGATTTGGCTCAACTGGGGCTATGCTGAAGTCGGTATTTGATGGAAATACCAAGGATATGGCGGCAGATCCATCTCGTAAGAGACCATTCCTAGTGCTTTGATATTTGCACTAACAAAATGTAATAGAATATTATGTCGATGTCAGAGACACAGCTAGACTGCATATTATTGCGCTTACAAATCCAGAAGTTCGCAATGAGCGCCTCTTCGCATTTGCGGAACCGTACAATTGGAATGTGATTCTGTCTGTTTTTCGACAGATGTATCCAGAAAAGGACTTTCCGGAAGATGTACCAGGTCTGGGAAAAGACATTAGTCACTACCCTAATGATCGGACTGAGGCGCTTCTAAGAGCATATGGTCGACCAGGATGGACATTGCTTGAGCAATCTATTCGCGATTGCAAACTGCAATAGATTACTTTTGCGTCTAGCTTCGGACTTGAGTGATTCTTTCCTTCCACCCCATAACGAATAATCTAGATGCACTTGATTTGGCACTATGAGCATTCCGGTACTTTGGATCTCGGTACTTTTTTCTTGTGCGATAAAGGCTCTGGTACTCAAATAGTTGTAAACCTGTAGTCTTTAGGCGGTGGAGTTAGCCTACCCAAGTTTCGACAGAATCTACAGTATAAAAGTCTTGCATTTAGCTCAAGAATGAATTCCTTTTCTACTTGGACCGCATTTTTTGTCATAGTACGTTAATCTCGGAAAAAACAAAACTGCTTGCAATAGACTGACAGAATCGGCTAACGGTATACAATACTAGTTGGAGTATATGCCTATTATGTGATAGTTTACCAAAACAAAGCTCAAGGTATATTGAAAGAATAGTCTACCTAGAGCCTCTAGTACATGGAATTCTTGACGATGACTATTTCTATCATTGATTACTCCTATGGGGCTCCATACGTCCCGCGAAGGAATTGAAGGCTTTCGACTTTGTTCTTACGGGGAACGTACCTCAATATGTGAGACGCTTGCAGTCTTGTTTCCATCAAAAGTAGAACCTTCTTTGATCACAGCAAGTGAGGGCACTTCCGCTACATTACTGTCGAACACGACTGCAATTTCTTCCAATGTATGTCCTCGAGTTTCTGGGTAGCAGAAGTAGCAAACCAAGGTACCGCCGATAAGTATTGCCACAAAAACAATGTAGTATTTCCATGCGATAGCTTCTAACGCGATTGGATTGACGAAGATGTTAAATGACACAGCGACCATGGTGGAAAAGAGGGTAAGCGAAAGGCCACGAGCGCGTAGACGGTATGGCCAGATCTCCACAGGATAGGCAAACAGGAGCGGCGTGCTAGAAACAGTCAACCTCAAGCTGGGCACAGTGCGTTGGGGTGATACATTACTCACAATGCAATATCGTAGAAACCATAGTACAGGAACAGGAACGGAATGACCGCTGTTCCAACGGGTGCGTTTCCTGTCTGAGCGAAAGATCCAGACAAGCCTGTGATGACGACGTATGTTGCGAGCATGCCCACGCAGGAAGTGAGGAATAAGAATCGGCGTCCAAAACGATCGACGGAGAATGCGGCGACTACTGCAAAAAACAAGTTCCAGATCTGAAGACATCCACTGATGAGGGTCTGATGTGTAACATCAGTTATTCCAACAGTGTCCAAGACAAGCGCTAGGTAGTAGCTGACAACACCGTTGCCATTCCATTGTGCAAAGACGCCTAGGGTGATGGATATCAATGCACGGTGTCGGTTACCCCTGGTTTTGAAGAGATCAGCCCAAGACGTTGTCTTATTGGTTTCCTGTTCCATTCGAATAGTTGTTTCAATTTCCGTCATTTCAAAATCGACGAAGAGAGATTCAGGATTGCCGTTTGCATGGTAGTACACAAGTAGTTTGCGGGCCTCCTCAGTTCGGGTCATGGAAATTAGCCATCTCGGGGACTCTGGGCCACAAATAAACCCTGGTAAAGCTACCAATGGAATAACAGCTTGTAGTACAGATGGGATTCTCCAGGCCCATGAATCCCCGTAATTACGGGTACCGAAGGTAGCCCATGCAGCAATCAGGCTTCCCACGTACCAACCGCAATTGTATAGTGCTGTCACGATACCGCGATGGGTCGGATAGGCGCATTCGGTGATGAGAAGCGGAACAGCAGTTGCGTACCATGCAGAAGCCGGACCCAATAAGAAGCGGGCAATAATGAATGCAGTTTCGTTTGGAGCAGCCGTCTGCAAAGCGGTAGACGTAACAAGGAAAAGGTACCCGATCCAGATGCCCGTTCGTCGACCGTAACGTTGCACTACCCATGCGCTCACAGGATAGGTGACGACTGCCCCAATGGGTTGGATCGCGTTGATGAAGCCTAACCAGGCGCCAGTCGGATGTTTCATGAAGTCTTGCCACTGATCGAGAGCTTGGAGGCCGTTCATCATGGAGCCGTCATATCCATTGGCAGACGAGAGCAACATGAGAGAAAAGAGGTAGAAATTGAGCTTCACAAGCCCCTTTTGCCGATACCACGCAATATTGTCCACTGGCAAAACAGCAGCAAGGCTTGCTCCAACGGACCGTGAGTTTGATGTCTGATGATTCCCCATGATGATCGACGATTAAATGTGATTTGATAGTAGCAGATAGTTTGTAGAAACTTTGTACGACAATAATGTCGACGCATACAAGAGCTTTATCGAAGCCTTCGAGGAGAATAAATCTTGCTTCAGCGATACTTCGAATAGAATCTGGGGTTCAAACCAAGTGGTGTATCTGGGGTCGACTGGGGTCGTGGGGTAAAGGCCTAGAACGAACTTGGAGGATAAACTACTACCTTAGACCTCTTACATGGTGTAGTCATGATTTGCCTTTGTCATGTACAAAATAAGACGCGGCTTGGGCATTACTCATAATAATTTAGAAGCCACGACGCAGACGCGACTAGGTATGCATGAGTCATGTAATCCTCAATTTGCGTCTCTGCAGCATGGTTTATTCCCGTTGAAAGTCCGGACACCAAAACAGAAAGATTTGGATCAGGTCAGTTGCCCAAAAAGTGGTGTGAAATCAAGCTAGAAACTTCCAGCTGCTCTTATACATATCAATATCGAAATGACTGCTTTCACAAAGATAGGCCCTAATTGTTGACTATTCTATAGCTTCCCTAATCCATAGAATCAACTATCAGCATGGGCTCAATGCTTAACCCACCTGTTCGCATTGCATCCGCATCCGGCTCTGTCACTGATCGCCGCCATGGCTTCGCTACCTTGGCCCAATGGGAAGATGTGCAATATATTGTCGGAGACTGGATGTCCGAATACAACATGACGACTCGCGGAGGCAGCAAAGTGAACAATCAAGGAGCCTCTCCAGAATTCGAAGATTCATTTGTCGAAGCCATAGAGCCTGCTCTACAGTATTTAAATGACAGGAAGATCAAAGTCGCTGTCAACGCTGGAGGCTCAGATACCAAGAAACTCCATGATACCGTCGTCTCTATGATAAAAGAAAAGGGCCTGGGCTTGAAGGTGGCCTGGGTCGCGGGTGACGAGGTATACGAGGTGGTACAGAAAGCCATCAAAAAGGGCGATGGCTTCAGGAATCTGACCACTGGTAAGTACCCTTAGACGCAGATTACACACAGTACATACTAATCATATATAGGGGGAGAAATCAACAACTGGGGTTATGATGCAATTTACGCTCAGTGCTACCTTGGCAGCTGGGGCATCGTGGAAGCATTCAAGAATGGGGCTGATATTGTGCTTTGCGGCCGGGTTGCTGATGCATCACCAACAATCGCATGCGCAGCCCACCACTACGGCTGGAGAAAGGGCCATCTTCAAAGACTCGCACATGCATTTGTTGCAGGCCATTTCATCGAGTGCTCCACTTACGTTACTGGCGGAAACTTCTCAGGATTCAAAAGCATACCGGGAAAATGCCTAGATCTAGGATTCCCCGTGATAGAGATGGAGGAAAGCGGCGAATTTGTGGTGACTAAGCAAGCAGGTAAAGACGGTATCGTCACAGTTGACACTTGCAAGGCACAACTGCTGTATGAGATCCAGGGCCCTCGCTACTACCATTCCGATGTCGTCGCAGTGCTGAATGATATTAAGATCACGGAGGTCGGGAAGGACAGAGTGTATGTTCATCAAACGACTGCGTTGCTCGTGCAGTACTGACTGAGATTCCAGGCGTGTTACAAACGTTGGTTACATTCGACCGCCGCCCACGACCAAAGTAGGCATTACCGCGAAGGGCGGCTTCCAAGCTGAAGCTCACTATTTCCTATGTGGTCTTGATATTGAGGAGAAAGCTGCCATGCTCGAATCACAAGTCCGCCACGCCCTTGACGAATCCCTTTTCTCCTGTTTGAAATTCCGCACAAATGGTCGCGCACCGGAAAACCCTTGTTCGCAGGATGCCGCCACCGTTGATCTTCGAATCTTTGCTCAAGCAAAGGAAGAAAGTAGTCTCTCCCACGCCAATTTCTTCCGGCCTGTCACGGACACAATTATGCAAAGCTACCCAGGCGCCACTTTCGCCGTGGATGCACGTCAAGCTGTACCCAAGCCATACTATGAGTACTGGGTCGCTCTGTTACCACAAAGCGCTGCGAAGCACATCTGTCATATTCCCTTCAAAGGCCTAGAAATGCCCATAGAAACACCGATCGACACAGAGGATTTCCTCTACGAGCAGTCGGATGCGTCGTCAGAGAGCCCAGTAGATCTATCTTCATTTGGTCCCACAACCCGAGTACCTCTTGGTTACATTGTACATGCACGGTCTGGTGACAAGAGCTCAGATTGTAATGTTGGATTCTTTGTTCGATCAGCCGACGAATGGGCGTGGCTGCGGTCACTATTCACAGTTGACAAAGTGCGAGAACTCTTGGGAAAAGATGATACAGGGAAGCCGATCCACCGGTTCGAGCTACCGAATATATGGGGTAAGCTAAAGCATTTCCTGGTGACTAGATGCGGAACCTTGAGACTGACCAAATTCATCTTTAGCCGTGCATTTCCTTCTAAAAGATCATCTCGATCGCGGCGTGGCTTCAAGCTCCACGTACGATGTTTTGGGGAAAAACTTGGCGGAGTATCTACGCTGCAAATACGTCGATGTGCCAAACAAGTTCCTAGAACGTGGGCGAATTTAGAGATCATATCTGAAAAAACATGCGTAGGCGGAGAAGTTCTTATCATTTGATTCATGTAAAAATACATAACTTCCTAGTAAAGGTTTGTCGAATGTAGTTTCCATCGCATCGTCTATGCTCAAGGTTATGCTCTGGTTCATATCGTGAGATGCGCAGCTGCTCATAAGCATGCCTAATTCAATCATCCTGATGGCGTCCAAAGATAATACGTGACATTTCAGGAAACCTGCTCTCAAATTCACGAGACACGGTCCAGTTCTCTATATTGCGAACGTGCTTTACAAAAATTGCGTGTGAGACGAACTGACCATGCTCGTAAGCGACCGTGTCGTTGTCGTCGTAGGGCCAGTTGATTGACACATTCTGCGAGTAGTACTCGGAGAAGACTTCGAATGGATATTTATCGGGGTAGTCGATGAGGAGGTCTCGAATGCCGGGCCTTGAGACATAGTCAGAGTGGGTCCAAGGATAGAGACAGTATGAGTATCAGACTGAGGAACTATACGAACCAAGGAATGTTATCTATCCATGCGGCATGAGGTACGGTGATTTGAGTGACGGTAGGTCGGAGCCACACAGGCATAGGATCGTAGGTTTCCGGTGTTGGTGAGACTTGCCACTGTGATATTTCTGTCAGTTGATCCATTAATACTACAGGAAGCGCTACAAGGTTACATGTGTATATTTAAATGTAATGCCTTTCAACTGACAAAGAACGAGGGAGAAGGCACAGAAGACTTACCCGCATAGTAAGGTGCATTTTGTAAAACATGCCCATTTTCTGTGGCAAATGGACATTTGGAAATGTAGATAGGACCTCGGAGAGTATTCGGCTGATAGGGTGCACGTTGGGAGCCAGACTTTTATCGACCATAGCGGTCATGATAGCGTGCGGAGGACCTAAGACTGTCTCCAATGACTCTCCCTGAGCGAGCAGGTCTTTGCGTGAAGTGAGCAGATTGAGAAGAATACGATCTAACGGGCACGTGGGTGGCAAGTGTTGTGGTAGAACAGCGGAGACAGCGAATTTGGCGTGTTTGGGGTTTAAGTTCTCATGACCCGTAGTTAGGGTTGTCTCGAGGACCGGGGGAACAGGGATGTGCGGTGAGTGCTGAGAGGCATATTGTGGAGTCTCCGTTCGTTCCATGGGCGATCGAGGGACATGGTAATAAGGATCGGGATTGTTGTTGCAGCGGTCGGCTCTTCTGCATGCCGGGCTTGCTGCATGAGGTTGAGTTCCTGCTGGCGAAGGTAGCTGTCTTTGGGCGACTTCATGTTGACTATCTGCCGTGTGGGGAGGATGCAAGACAAAATTATGCGTATCTCGTGCACGGCCAGAGTACGAGTCTTCTCCATTGAATGAGCTGTTGTGGATGGCCTCAACATGGTGGTCGACACCTCCTTGGTCGCTCGCAGCCTCCTCCAAGCGAAGCGGCTATTTCGACAACACTATCTAGAGAGCGTTGCAGCGCCTGACATTGGCGGCGCAGGGCATGCACCTCGGTCATCAGCGCGGTTTTCTTGCGCGAAGTTGAGTGGGCTTGGTTGGCGAGACGCTCCTCAAGGTCGACGATGTAGTCACGAGTGCGCTGGCGAAAAGCGCGCTGGAATTGCTGGTCATCGTGGTCGGCGCAGCGTTTCCGCGCTGGTTGCTCTCCAGGCGAGTCAGCGCCAGCGCGCATGTGTTTCCTTGATGAAGCCCGCTGGCTCGGTAGATCAGACGCAGTATCAGACATGGCGATCTTGCACTTGAGTATGCCTCTACAAACTGCGGCTGACGAGAGAGCGCAAGAAAGCACAAGGGGAGCTGGTGAGGGCCCACCTGGCCGGCGTTCGGCGGCTCAACTTCGCTGTCGACCGGGTGCGGGGAAAGGCCAGGATGCAAGCGACCTTCGGCGCAATGGACTTGCCGTTAGGCGACTTGGCTTTGGGACCTCGCATGAATCACATTTACACATCTAAGCATTTACGCATCTACAATAATTTGATCCACAATCAATTATACGATCTCTGGGGAGCTATTGCAGACATCATGACCGGGAAGCGCGACTTGAACTGTGCTGATACAGTCCAGTTCTCCAAGCGATTTATGTGCTTTTCGAAAATGGAGTGCAACAACACCTCACCGTTCATATCCGACAAGGCATCTTGATGGTCAAATTTCCAATTCACGCTAACGTTCTGCGAGTAGTACTCGGAAAAGGTCTCAAATGTATAGTCAACTGGGCTCTCGATAAGAATATCTCTAACACCAGGCCTAGAGGTTGTCGTCAGTAAAAAACATGACTTCATTCCTTACATTAAGCTCAAGCACTGACCAAGGAATGTTATCTATCCAAGCAGCATGAGGTACTGTTATTTGAGTTACAGTTGGCCTAAGCCATGAAGGCATAGCCAGGTAGTCTTCGTTGGTTCGAGTTATTTGCCACTATGCACCTTAGCCTTTCTCTACGTTTTGAGTTTCCTTGCCAATACCCACCCGCATTGTGCGATGCATAATATAAAAAAAGGCCAACTTCTCAACCAGGTCCACATGAGGGAAGGTGGACAAAATTTCAGACAAAATGTGACTTATGCCGTCCACTAAGTCGCATAGTTCAGGGCGTACAATTGCTTTCACCGTTGGCTTCCCCGATCCGATAACGGTCTCGAGGGCCATTCCGTTGGATAGCATATCCCTCCGAGAGCTGAGGTAAGCCAGAAGTATTTCATCAAGAGGACATGTAGGAAGCAGATGCGAAGGCAGCACATCGCACACAGATCTGGAGCGACTGTAGAGTCCCGAATGATGCGTGGATGTGCTGCGGGGGGTAATCGCCAGGCCTTGGTCTGCAGAAACCATTTGACCACCGCTTGTTGCGGTCCCGAGGGATTCGAGTTCCCCAGATGATTGTGGTTGATTCAAACCATGCCTCTGACTAGTCTCGCCCTCAAAACTGGAGTAGAATGGCGCTGTGTACGACTCATGCAGATCTTCAGAGGTTTCTGCGCGATCGACCTGCAGGAAGTCACCAGAAAACAACATCGATGTCCTGGTGAGTGGATTGATAGTCTCCGCATGCCCTGGAACATTGATGTGTATTGCCTCATGGTCAGACAGGCCCATAGGCTCTGTACTAGGTCCTAAAACAACGTTTCGCCAGGAAGGTGAGCGTACCTCTTCAGTGTCCAAATTCTGCATGTCTGGATTCTCAGCATCTGGTGGATTCTCAGCAAGGAGCTCCTCGTGTTGAGAACCATGGCTTGAGCGTCTCGATTCCGGAGCTTCCGAGATGCTTATGTGTCGGTCCTCAGTATCGCCAGTACCGGTGGTTACCTCAATAGATGACCTATTTGTCGCTCCGGAAGCCACATCAAGAATACTTCCAAGACGTTGCAGGAGTCTCTGATTCTCCTCGTGCAGCGCTTGCATTTCGCGTCGCAACTGGGCTTCGGTCTCGCGCGAAGTTTCCTGAAGGCGGGCATGCTGCTCTTCGAGGTTCGCGAGACAGTCCTTAGTCCTCTGACGGAAGGCACGCTGCGCTTTACGGTCGACTTCGCGCTTGTGTTGAATCTGCTTCTCGGTGAGGTTGGAGATGGTCCTTGCTCGTTTTCTCGATGGCTGCGCCCTTGCACGGGCAGGTACGGGGGTATGTGATTCGGATTCACTCATTTTTCAGACGGACGTGGACGAGATAAGCTGCATCGGTCTCAAGAGCAAAGCAGGCCAAGAAATCAAGAGCCATATTATGCGGCATTGCGATGCATCGCAAGATGAGATGGACAAACCTAACCCCGCAATCCGGAGACGGTATGCACGGACCCTTGGATCGGTCAGCGTATAAATAAGCGAGAGAGCCAGGTTCAGCGCCACATTTTGGACTGACTCATGTCTATGCAAGGTTGATTCACGTCAACCTGGGCAGGTTCAAAGCCAGGCCCTACTACCGGTACCTCAAATGCAGCATCAAGGACAAACACAAGTAGCTAAATAATACACCGCGTAGCTTTCGCGTGGTATACACATCCATTCAACGACTTGATAAAATGGCAGTTGCTCGAGTCTGGCTCGTCACGGGCTGTTCGTCCGGCCTTGGCCGCCACCTCGTGGAGGGCATACTCGCCCGAGGCGACAAAGTGATAGCCACAGCTCGCCGGCTTACAGACCTTGACTACATAGAAAAGATAAATGGAGCTCGAGAACGGGCGCTAGCACTCACACTTGATGTGACGGACCCGTTTGAGAAACTGCGAGAAGCTGTCGACAGTGCGGTCCAACACTTTGGCACCATTGACATTCTCGTCAACAATGCTGGCTTCGTCGTCTCCGGCATCTTGGAAGAGCTGAGGTAAAACCATCTTCGCAGTTTCCATTATGTACAAAGCTGACCACGGCTCTCCTGTAGTGACGAAAGCCTCCATCGCCAATTCGACACAAACTTTTTTGGCGCAATCAAGATCACACAGTGCATACTTCCTCATTTTCGCAAATCCCAGTCTGGGGTTATTTTTTTCATGGGCAGCATAGCTGGATGGCTCGGAGCGGGTGCCGGCGCCCCCTACAGTGCCTCAAAATTTGCGCTCCAAGGTAATAATATCGAACTCGTACCGCCAATGGGCCACTTTTGAGAGCGCATTGCTTACCTCTGTCTAGGTGCCGCAGAGTGTTTGGCCCATGAGACCGCTCACCTCGGAATTCGCACCCATGTTCTTGTGCTTGGCCAGTTCCGAACGAATATACTTGACTACAAGAGGAAAGAGGGAGTCCTGGAGCCTACAAGCCTTAGCGATTACGATGCTGTCAAGGGTCAGATGTCTGATAGACATAAGGAAACGCACGGCCGACAGCCTGGAGACCCAGAACTTGCTGTGCAGAGAATTTTGGACATTGCCCGGATCGAGAACTTGGCTGATGAGCAAAGGACGAGCTTGCCACTATATATCCCTCTAGGAACGGATGCTTTGTCTGTCCTCCAGATGAAGTGCACGCAAACTTTGGAATCTCTGAAGACCTGGGAGCATTTCGCAAAAAGCACTGACTTTGCCGGAGAGAGCGCTGTACCCAGTTACATTAGGTAGGAGGCAAAACAGGAGAATTTAAGGCTCGTCTGAAGGTACGATTTTGAATGAGGATCTGGCAAGGCTGATATTTTCTATCTGTCCATGTTACCAATCGTCACGCTTTTGACATTCTGATACTCTGCCATTCCATACATGCTCCCCTCTCGCCCATATCCACTTTCCTTGATCCCTCCAAACGGTGCTTCCGCAGCTGATATCTTCCCCGTGTTGACACCGAGCATGCCCACATGCAAGCGGCCCGCAACTCTTAGCACACGGCTGATGTTCTTCGAAAAGAAATACCCAGCTAAGCCAAACTCTGTGTCATTCGCCAATTTGATAGCATCTTCTTCATCTTTAAACGTAAATATTGGAGCAATGGGCCCAAATGTCTCATCCTTAGCCACTAGAGCGTTACGCGGTACGTTCATAAGGATAGTAGGTTCGAAGAAAAACCCGGGCGGTTTTGCCTGTCCACCAAGCAAAACTTTTGCTCCTTTGGACACTGCGTCTTCGACATGCTCGGTCACTTTCTGTACACTTGCCCTGTTGACAAGGGGACCCTGAGTTGTTCCGGGCTCGAGACCAGGTCCCATCTTCAACGCAGCAACTGCCGCCACCAGCTTCTTAGCAAAGCCATCTGCGACGGTCTCCTGAACGAGGATTCGATTGGCACTATTTCGCACATTAGACACATTTCCGATAGATCTCTTCGACGTCACTTACCACACGCATGTTTGGCCGGTACATCGAAACTTGCAGATCATGGCCGACTCTACGGCAATATCTATGTCCGCATCATCAAACACAATGAATGGTGCATTCCCACCTAATTCTAGACTCATTTTCTTCAGTGTACCTGTGGCTAATTTGGCCAGCATCTTTCCCACGCCGGTCGAGCCAGTAAATGATATCTTCTTGATGGCAGGGTTTGTGCACAGCTCAGTTGCCGCAGTCCTGTCTTTCGTTGGCAGTACTTGGATGAGCTTAGGGGGCAGACCAGCCTCCACAGCAAGCTTTGTTAGAGCCGCACATGTGAAAGGTGTTTCGCTTGGAGGCTTAATAACAACTGCACAACCAGCTGCTAATGCAGGCGCAATCTTCCGCGTGATCATCGCTGCTGGGAAATTCCAGGGCGTGATAATGCCGCAAACACCTACCGGTTCCTTGTACGTGAGTACAGTTGTATTCGCCATGGAAGATGGAATGGTGTCGCCGTATGCTCGTGGCGCCTCTTCTGCAAACCAAGCTACAAACGATGCGGCATAGGCTACCTCCCCGACGGCTTCAGCAAGTGTTTTTCCGTTTTCAAGAGAAAGAATGATGCCAACTATGGAAATTTTAGTATTTTATTGAGCTCCGTAGCATTGAGACTTATTAATCAATCAGGAGGTCGCGTACTATCTTCTTTGTTGGCAATGATCAATTCATACCATCTCCGCAGGAGTTCACCTCGCTGAGCCGCAGTAGTGCCACGATAATATGAGTCCTGAGCGGACTCAGCACTGGCTATGGCTTTCTTGAAATCGGAAATGCCCGCGTTTGAGACTTTGCCTAGCACAGTCTCTGAAGATGGTTCTAGCTCTAGGTCAGCGAACTCATGGCAAGACTGAAGAGGCGAAGTGCATTCTATACAGACCAGTAACATCAAACGTTTCTGTCTTTTTAATCCATTCACCGTCTATAAAAGCTTCAGATATGAACAAATCTGAGCGATTCAACTGTTTTACGTGAGTGGTTGCGTTTTAGCGAGGCCAATGGACTCGCCTTGGAAATTGCAGCTTGGTGGTATCTTTCAGGTGCCATGTTTCCAATTTTATACTGCATAGGGTGATGTGGGAATCGACATTATCCAACCTATATTTGTAGAAAAAATTATGGCCGTTGAACAAGTCATATTGCGCCTCAAATGTTGTTTCCAGAGAATGGTTCCGATAAAAGCCGAGCTTGTCAATGGAACGAGCATTAATCAGATTCATCGCTTGCATGAGCAGCTAGCTGCCCGGTAATTAGGGAATATTGGCATTACTCATACGCAAGTGGAGCCTGGATTAGCTCCGAGCAGTCCCATACACGCGCGCAAGCATCCTGGCAGCGCTCAAAAAAGTTCCTTATGTTACAGCAGCTGTGATCATGAAGCCGAGGACCATAAACAATATCTTTTAAAAGTCGCGAGATAATTACTGTAAAGACGTTCTGAACAGATTCCTTGATATTGTGTTCATCAGAAATCTCTATCAATGAGGACTTATTTGCTCGAACTAACATTGACGTCCCCGCCGCACCCTTTTTTACATCTATGTTGAAGAATCTAAGCTAAAATGATGGAAGAGCGACATTTTTTATGTACATTGAAGTGCTTATGCTTCGATCACGTAGATAAAGCTTGCCGCAGACTAGAGATTTATCCCCATAATCTAATCATATCTACCGCCTCACTGCAACACTCTTCACGCATTTGTCTTCTCCTGAGTCAGAAAAAAACAGGCACCCAAGTGGAAAGGCTGTTAAGCCTTTTCCACAGTTACCACTTCGTTTTTATCATTGTCGTGATGAAGGTGCACGTCGTCTGCGAAAGCGCTGTTCTTGATATTATCCTTGGCAAAAATAAGATCAATTTCTTCAAGTGTCTTGCCTGTCGTCTAGGTATTGGTTAGTAGTGTATAAAAAAATCACAAAATGGTGAACTTACCTCGGGACACATGAAGAAGACGAAAATAACCGCGGCAGCACAGGAAAGTGCCATCCAGACCCAGATCTTCCAACCGACGTTCTGCAGAGCAATACCACCCGCAAATACGGTAATAAACGAAAAGAGCCATTCTCCGAAAGCTCCTGCCGCAGCACCAGCGTGTCGAAGTTTAAGGGGGGCGATCTGCAATATGCTTTAGCGATTCTCCTTGTCCCCAAGGCAGGAAGGCTTACCTCGGGCCCGTAAAGCCAGCAGACGCCAATCCAGCCATAGCCGAAGATGATGTTATATACTAAGATCGCACCAACTGCAACCCACTGAGTCACCAGTGATTTGTTGGGCAGGCCAATCATTGCCACGAAAATGGTCATGCACACTGTCAGGGCTGCTGCGGAGTACATCATGATGTTGCGACGGCCAAATCTTTCAATCGTGAACACAAGTGGCACAGTCCCTAGAGCGAATAGTGTGTTCATGATTGCGGCTAACAGTTGTGCGAGGAACGGCGACAAACCAACTTGGGCGAAGATAAGGGTACTGTAGTATACTGAGAGGTTGATGCCTGTCGCAATGATAAGCTAAGGAGTAGCAGGTCATTGGCTGACTTACCCATCATTTGCTGAATTGCCAAAATCATGAACGAAATACGGATGCGCCGGCCAGCACGCAGACTGGTACGATCCCAGATCAAATCCAGAAGCCTGAATTTGTGCTCATCTTGCTCTTCTAGTTGGATACTTGCTAAAATGGACTGTCGCATTTCTTGTACTCGGGGGTCATCGGATTCAGCGTCGTATAGGTTGCAGACAACGCGGTCACCCTCTTCTAGGCGACCTTTTGCATAATACCAGCGGGGAGTATCTGGGAGTAGTAGCATAGCGAAGCCTGCAACCAAGGCGAGCAAGCATTGGAAGGCGATAGGAACTCGCTGAGAAGTCGATCAGCACTTCGTGCGTAAGTTATATGATCACCATTGCGTACTCACCCACGATATTTGGTTATCCATTCGCGTAAAGCCGAAGTCGATCCAGTAAGCAACGGCAGCGCCTGACACCAGCCATATACAGGTGCCAGCGACGTCAGGGCCACGCTGCTTGATCTCGGTACTCATCTCAGCCTGGTACATAGGAATCGTGCAGGATATGAACTATTTCACTATGTGTTAGCCGACCAAGTCCCAGAACCAGCACAGAGGGAGGGGCTTCATTCTTACTCCGATTCCAAAGCCCTATTACCAGTTAGTCGTGTGGTACTAATAATTTTTTCGAGACAAGATATCTTACACAAAGAACACGCCCAACAATGATTTGAGCTACAGACCAAGCCGAGGCCTGGAGACTACCACCAACCACAACGCAAGCATTACCGAGGAGAATACAATTCTTGCGGCCGAGGGGAAGTCCCATAGTAGAAACAAATAGGGAGCAAACAGTGGCTGCCAGAGTATACGAGGATGCCACCATAGGTATAATGTAGGTACCAGTTGGATTCTAATAACGTTTAGCTTTGTGTATATGTTCGGCCATAAGGCACCATACGCCTAGTGCGCGCAAGAACGGCTTTGTCTCTTGGACACCTCCGAGAACACCAGCATCATATCCGTATAAGAAAAATGACTACAATAAAGCCAGAAATTGATGGTCGACGCAATATACTATTCACGCATCTGGTTTGTTCACGTACTGTCGAGCAGACGATGGTCATCAAACGCTTCAGCGCGTTGGCTCTGAAATGCGGTGCTTTAAAGAACATCTTGGATCCACATAAGTAATATCGGTATGTTGTAATCAAAATATGTTTAGGAGTATTGGGACAACGAGACGAGTTCAGCATGAAAATGTGCTTCGCTTGCTACGTATTCATATGAACCCCTGAACTCACGGAAGTAGCAGCAAAAGTCTGGACTCATTTCCCCGCATACGCCACAAACGCGCCCCCATATCTTGTGGAGTATGGGGAGATCTTAGCTTGAGATTGAAGAGACAGAACGTTCAAAGACTATACACATCAGCCTCGTGGCGCTCCAGAGCCCATCGGAAGCGCGCGGATGTGACTGACGTAACGTTCCCTTCGGCCTTCGTGGCATGAGTCAGTGCGATCAGACTTGCTGAGCACGCTATGGTTGACTAATGTACTTGGTTGAAATTCAATGGGAAGCCATCCGACGCACGCGCTGAGTCTGAAGTTTAATGTTCCGCAAAAGTCAAGAAGCCCAAGGGCTGGGCCTCGACATGTCATGGCTCGATGTAATATCACTGAGAGCACAACGAGGGCTTAACGGGAGAAATGAGTCCAACTTAAATGAATCTATGACGTTGATTGTGTAATTTGGATGATCTATCCTCAGTCTTTGCCAACATCCGTTTTGTTTTTCATACCATCTTTTCCGCCCATTTCTCGTGAGGCATCGCCAACCACTAAATTCTCGTAACCAACCATGTAAGTCATCGGTAAGGCCATGAATCGGTTGCAGTCATCGCTCAAGGCTGCGGCGTACTCTTCACTGTTGTAGAAGGCCAGCCAATCGGACCATGTCCGAACCCACAGCTGTGCGCAACCGTCATAGTCGAGCACGTTTTCCCCCAAGGTCTCAGCTCGCTTTTTCATCTCTGGCGTCTGATGATGCTGCATGAATACAAAAAGACTCTGTCAGCAAGTGACTATGAACAGTGCATAATTATGGGAGACGAGCTCTGGTTATTTGCTTACCTGGGCATATCGTACGATGTGGCTCTTAAAAGCTTGCGTTGCTGTTGCTAGATCCGCATGAACTGTACTCCAGTGTCCAAAAAAGGTGTCATAATCAATGGAATCTATCTTTTTGAAGAATACAGACACCTTGATACATGGCTGGTAGTTTGGCTCGGAATCGTAGTCTAACTGTGGGGAAGCGAACTGGTGGTCGACTTTCTTCCAAGGCATACTTTGTCTGTGTTGAGGGCGTCTCGAGGTTCTTGCCGTGCTTTTATTGAACCTAAAACAACCCTCACAACAGCTGGCAAGGGCAATTTATGAGCTCTTAGCAATTCGAGTGTATTTGTGGTCAATGAACATTGGTCGTCTTCTGCTCATGAAACGTCCGGTCAAGCTGAGCCACGAATGCTCGTGAATAATGCCATTCGGAGGCATACCTTAGTGATATCGGTAGTGCACTAAGCCAAGTAAGCCACGAAATCAGCGATTGACAAACTTTCGTACGTCCTCCAGACATAAGCTTGCCATTTGTCACCGATACTACTACTCTGGGAAGTTGAGATTCTAGGCTAAATCAACGAGGTCCACCACTCGTCAAGCTCGGTAAAGCGAGGTGGGAACGCTCCGTGCGCGCAATGAGGGCCGTGCTCTGCCTTTTCATGACTCATTCCCGGGTTGTTTGGCACGCCTTGGGGCAGCCGACTTTGTCAGGCCCATTTCAACCAATCAGCAAGGTGATCTCGGTTGGTTCCGTAGGTCCGATTCCTTCGATCTTGTTGAGGACATTTTCATACCACAACAACTCAATGACATACATAATTTTATTGTCGTTTCAGTCATGTCAAACACGTCACGTGTGGAAAGTCCGGTTCAATGGCTCCTGCTGTACACTCATAACTTCATGCGTTCTTGACATGGGAGGGTGGACACTGTCGTTTATTCTCTGTTATATTACACCTTTTTCGAACTTGCTATGGGGCTACCCTTTGCCAGTGGTGAAGCAGCCATGTCACCTGTCGCCATAATCACCGGAGGAGGTTGGTGGAAACTAGTCTAAGGCTGAAAATGTATATTTGCTTACACAATTCAGCCTCGGGAATGGGGTTGGCAGTCGCAAAATCTTTAGCACAGAGAGGATGGCACGTTCATGTAGCCGACCTGAATGAAGATGCTGCGAGTTTGGTCGCGTTTGAAATTCAAGGCTCATACTCCGTTACAAATGTTGCTGATTATCAATCTCTACACGCTATGTTCGACAAGGTCTTCAGACAACATGGTAAAATCAACTTCGTTTTCGCCAATGCCGGAGTGGGGGAAAGAGCCGACTTCTATGCGCCTCTCAGTGATGAGCAAATTCGGTCTCCACCTGCAGACCTCGACAAGCTCATCAACATCGACCTCAACTCTATGATCAATACGAGCTACCTAGCTAAGCACTACATGACCAAAAATGATCGAAAAGGGGAAGCATGTCTGGTACTCAATGCAAGCATTGCCGGCGTCTACCCCGTTCCATTCTGTCCGATCTACACAGCTGCAAAGCATGGAGTCGTTGGCCTTACACGCGCCATTTCCGACATCTTCTACAATGAGTACGGCATCAGAGTGAATTCTCTCTGTCCTGGAAATGTGCGCACGAATCTGTTCGAATCAAAAGAGTGGGCTGTTTTTGACAAGCAGGAATGGATTGAGGTGACTCAGATAGTGAAAATTGTAGAGCTAATGCTCTTCGATGAGTCATTGCAAGGCGCCATTATTGAAGCTGCTCCTAAGGACCATTATATCATTGAGACGCCTGCCTACAAGAACGAGAATGTTAGGCTTACGCTTGAGCACCCAGGCGTTAAGAGCCTTGGGAAATGATACTAGTTCTCATTAGTATACGACAATCTCTTGACCTAAAATTTAGTATTTTGTACAAGAATCTCTAAATCCCAGGGAATTATTTTGACATCATATTATCTTCAATCCTTTCGACCGTGGTATTCTAATTACTTGTATCTACTACTTTAGCAGTCAATTTCTGCACCAACTCTAGTGGAGATTATGAAATAGATTATGAAAATAAATATAGGCCGATAAATGCATAAATTCTATTGACCATGGATGCCTAAGATGTGCGCACAACTAGCATGAGTACACCAGTTCATGTCATATATAGGCCACGAAGTTACTTATCCTTGATCTTGAGACACAGCTATCTTAAGAGAAAGAAAATAAGTTATAGTATGCTAAGAACTCAATACTTGTACACATATACGTATACATATACAGCCCTCAAGAGTTCTTACTTGTTTAATTGTAAAGTTAAGTGAAATTCTACTATACATAATAGCTTAAATTTTGGATCTTGGTGGCGCAAGTTCCATTTCTAGCGGAAATCCAATTCCAACTCTAGGAAGTCGATTGCATCGCTTGTAACACGATTGTGGAGCAACATATGCAGCTACACTTAATCCCTGTAAAATAATGATATCTGAAGGTGTCAAAGCCCGAAATCAGGTAGAGTCACGGACCACCTTGAAGTAGTCGGGTGAACCCCGCAGTAGGCAGTTGCAACGGACATGAGTCATGCATTATTAACTGCATTTCTCTTCGATTGGCCCATACCTACCAAAGTTTAGTTTTGGAGATATATCAGTCAATTGGGTGCAGATTCAGGATGCTTCTTTCAATTTCGGCCTTTGAACCTTTATCCGATCCACATTATCAGCACGAATGTCTGCAAAAGTAGATGCTATCATTATTGGTGCTGGCCCATCGGGCATAGCAATGGCACACAAGCTGAAGCAGAAACTGAAGTTTGAAGACTTTACAGTGAGTCAGCCGAAGATACCTATGTGTCACATGCCCTAAGTCAATTCTAGGTCTACGAGAAGCTTAGTGGTCCAGGAGGTACCTGGAGAGTAAATGTGTACCCTGGATGGTAATCTTTCACCATCCAAGCTCGTGGTACATACTAATTCTTCCAGTGGTTGCGATATTCCTACGCATCTGTATTCTTTCAGCTTCAACCTTAACCCAGGATGGTCGAAGGAGTTATGCGAACGGCAGGAAATCCTAGACTGTAAGGTTCTGAGCCCTCTAATGGCTTTAGCTACTGAACTTTATAGATATGGAATCAACTGTGGACAAGTTTGATCTCCGGAAACATATGATTTTTAACACGTCGTGCCGGGGCGCTAATTGGATTCCTGCAGAAAACAAGTGGGAGGTTCAATTGTTCGATGAATCTACTAAACAAAGTTTCACGCGAAAAGCCTCCATCCTTATATCTGCTCTTGGAAGTATAGCTGAGCCAAGGAAGCCCAATTTCCGAGGTATTGAGAAGTTCCAAGGCCATGTCTTCCACACGGCACGCTGGAACTTGGACTACGATTATCGAGACAAGAGAATGGTACTGATAGGGAATGGTTGTAGCGCAGCTCAAGTTGTTCCCAGTGTGGTTAAGCATGTCAAATACCTCAAGCAGTAAGCGTTTCAGTAGCTGCGCCAGCCAGCGTGCAAAATGATCAATGCTAAGACGTTCATAGATTCGCTCGATCTCCTCAATGGTACCACGAACGACCGAACCATGAATTCACGGCTTTTCAGTTATTTTGCTTCAAATATCTACCCTTATGGCAACGCGTCCATCGGTACAATATTTTCCGAACAAGCGATGCACTTGTTCACACATATGGCGCTGGAGAAGATTCCAAAAGGATTCGTGAAGCAACCGAAGAGGGTGCCAAGCGGTATATATATGCAACAGCGCCGAAAAAATATCACAAAATCCTTGTTCCCGATTTCCCCCTAGGCAAGTGTTCTCATGTTCTTCCCTAGCTGTTTGCTGACTTTCAGCACAGGTTGCAAACGACGAATTTTTGACCCCGGCTATCTCCAAGCTCTACATTCTCCAAATATGACACTAGCTCCCGAAGGCATATCCGAGATTGATGCTACTGGAATTACAAGTGAATCAGGGGTTCGGGAAGAATTCGACGTGATTGTGCTGGCGACAGGATTTGAAGTCACTGACTTTCTTGGACCACTCAAGATCACTGGAAAAGACGGTGTCGATTTGCATCGACAATGGAAAGAGAATGTTGGAGCGCAGGCATACCTTGGAATGCATGTTCATAACTTCCCCAACTTCGCAATGATGTGGGTCAACACCTTGCATGTTTGCGAAAGTTTATCTAACAAGTCCTCTAGGTTCGGCCCGAATACATTTCCAGCTCACAATTCTGTCATCTACGCATCTGAGGTACAAGTGGACTATCTTGCTAAAACACTTTTTCAGCCATTGTTGGATGGGGCTGCCCAGACTGTGGAGGTTAAGCAGCAAGCCGAAGACGACTTTGTAAGAAGTATCGATAAGAAATTGAATGGTACTGTATTCCAGGCAGGGTGTTCTAATTGGTACATCAATTCAGAAGGTCGGAACTCAGCATCATGGCCTGGTTACGCCGCACACTTCTGGTACCAAACCCTTTTTCCTCAATGGAAAGACTTCGAATTCCAGGGTGGTAGTAGCTTTTGGGGGTTGCGACGTGGGTATCGTGTCTTATTGGACGTACTACGCTCGAAAATAGCATTTCTGTGCTGTTTAGCGGCATTTGGAGTCTGGTTCAAAGACAGTAATGTTGCTTTGAAGGCGCAAAACCTCATTGAAGCAAATGTACTTTGATCGACAGCTCATTTGAGCCTAGGCATAGTGGTCTGGGTTTTAGTTAGATCGTACAACATAGAACCGATCATAGAACAAGATAACTATCGAGAATTTAAGCATGGACACTGAAAACTCTAAAAGTACCTAAAACAGTTGACTATTACAAGAATATTTCTATCGCTCGCACATTGCTCATAAGTATCAGCATATTTGCCTTGTGTTCTACCTAAAATAGTACTGTTCAGAGGCAAGTAATAGTCTATAAGTAGATAAATAGACAAGCTTTAAAAATAAAAGAGACATACTAAAAAGACCCAGTAGATAGTCTTCATTTTTAGCGTACTTAAGAGAAGTAATTAAAGACTCTGCAATTATCTAGGGTTACTTAGGTATAATTGTAAAAGCTTATGTTTAGTAACTGCATAGCCTATTTTATCTAGGCTAGTAGCGCAGCTTTTATTAAATTCATAAGCTAAAATGACTTCTATCATATTTTATAGCGAAATGCATTATGATAATTAATAGAGTGTTCCTGTTAGGATTTAGGTCTGCGCCCACCAAGCCATGCAACCAAAAAGGTACGGGCAATCCGCAATAGCTGATCTCGTGCATAAAATAGTTTCCATAGCTCTTCAAGCTTCCGCAGCATAGCCTGCAGGTTTGCCTGGAGCGTTGTTTCACAGGACTAGCTATTGTCAACCTCGGAGGGCCTGACAGGACTCTCAAACTGTACATGAAAGATTAGGAATATTTTCATTATTACCATATTTTTATTTATACCAGAGCAATTACAAGTACATGAAGTAGAAAAGTACTCCGTACCTACATCGAACAAGGACAGAAGTGCGTGACTTACACAAATTACATTGAGAAGCCAATCCGTATGCAGGTCGAAATTATTAAGCAGCCCTTGATATCTTGATCTCTGGGTCATGACTCATTCCCATTCATCTCAGATTCGCGATATGATCACCTGTACTACAAATACTAGAGGTCACGTTGGTTATGTATGCCTTGTAGAGGTATCTTAAACACGATACGTTCAGTATCAAATCTATTATGAACAAGCCCTTTCCGTCCACAGTTAACAGACGCAATGGCAGCTGCGCAACCCGGTCAAGAAGTTTGTGACAATTGCAAAATAGAAAATACAAAAGTACGGGCAATCCCGATCCCTATAATGAAAGGATCCAAATATTCTGACATATTTGATGAAATAGTGTGCAAAAAACTCAAATCCATGTCGGAGGTGGATCAGAACAATTCTTCCGTGGCGAACTCTTGGGTTAGTGATTGTGATTCTAGGGATACCGAGGATTGCGTATACTGGATATATATGACCAGAGTTACTGACTTCTGGAATCAGGTCACAAAGTTTCGGACGTGCACCAATTGTTCATGTGACAGACAGTGACTGGGCTAAGGGCCTCGATGAAGCCAACACCTCGGCTCGGAAGTTTGATGACACCATCGAATATATCCGATACTCACTCAATCTTCCGCTCGAAAGAAATTTAGCAACACTAGGTAGTGGGAAAACTGCTGTTCAGCAGATCAATGGTCGTAGCTTCTTGTTCTCACCTGGAGATCAGCGAGTCTGGCATGGACGGGCAAGAGCGTGGGTACAACGAATGGCCTATGCCACATCTGAGGATATTGATTCCGAATCAGTATCCTCTGTATCGGACACTGCAACTAGTCCTCAGGCGGACCTTGTGGAGGCATTAATTGGGCACGGGATATTTCGAGACAATGATCTGAGTCTGTCAGCTATTGGGCGTGGTTCAGACATCGAAACAGGCGACTTACCCAATGCCTCATCACACCCTGCTAGCCCTGCCCATGGACGTGATGCGCCAGACTCAGTGATTGGAAGTCCCGAAGTTGAGATATCAGAAGCGGAAATGATTGTGTATGAAGAGAGTGAGAAGCGTCATCGAAAGGCCATAGAGAAAACCCTTGATTTCGAATACTTTGACTGGTATAGCAGGACAACGCGTACCCAAAGTCGAATCCAGGGCTAGAGCCGCAATGAGTGAGTTACGTTATCATCAATTCATGTCAGAAGTTTCCGATATGGTCAATCGTACATGTCATTGTCAGTAATCAACTAGAGCTCATCTACAAACTTGAAAAGACACAATAGACCCATGATCTCATGTAAGTTAGCCTTGCAGAAGCACTACATTGACTAAGAAGCTCTAAGAGCCAGATATTCTTTACTGAATGGATAATCCGTATACCCTTTTGCGTTCATCGGTGTATAAAATGTGCTTCTGTCATAATCGTTTAATTCCAAGTGTGCCTGAATGCGGAACGGAAGATCCGGCGTGGAAATGAAATATCTACCAAACAGCACTACTACGTTCTTATCGCTGCGCTCCTCATCTACAAGTCGTTTGGCTGAGTCCGGTCGGTATCCACCGGCGATGAATAAGGGGCCATGCCAGAGTTTCGTCGCAAAATCAAGCTTATCGTAGATTTCAACGTCCGCGCTCCCAGCGATACGTGACTCCACAAGATGCAGATAAGCGAGGTTGAATTCATCAAGTTTCTTCACAACATCTTCGAATTGAGGGATGGGATCTACCATTCTCATCCCATTGAAGGTACTCCATGGACTGAACCGGATAGCAGTCCGATCAGCGCCGATGGCCCCAGCAACAGCTGTGACTGCTTCTAGCGCGAAACGGGATCTGTTCTCGATACTTCCGCCATACCGGTCATCCCTTTGGTTGCAAGTATCTTGAAGAAACTGGTCGATCAAATAGCCGTTGGCACCATGCAGCTCAACCCCATCGAAGCCCGCCTCGATTGCGTTTTTCGCAGCATGAACGTAGTCTTGAATGGTGGCTTGGATCTGATCCAGTGACAGAGGGACCGGGACAGCATGGTCGGGGTCAGCTCGGATATTGCTTGAGCTTGTGATTGTAATCTTTTCTTTCTCGGCAACATCTATCTCTGCTGTGCGACCGAGTGCCCAGAGCTGGCAGAAGATGAAACTGCCTTTTGAGTGTACGGCGTCTGTTACTTTACGCCAGGCGGCAATCTGTTTATCATTGTAGATACCAGGTACATTCGCAAATCCGCCTTGCGCTTTGGATATGAATGTTCCCTCAGATATCAGCAACGTCCCTGGAAAAGAAGCTCGTTGTCCGTAGTACTCAGCAACCATTGGGAGTGGCGTATGATCGTCCGCAGCGCGAAATCGTGTAAGTGGGCACATTCCAATTCTATGATTGAGTTTAAGTCTCCCTACAGTTAGGGGCTCGAACAATCTGGTTTCGGCCATGGCGGTGAATATGTTTCGTTTGCTAGTGCTTGAGGTAGCGCTGTAGAAGAGAGAATATGTCCGCAAAGAAATCCTGGAATGCTTAAAATATAGCAAGCAAAAGCTAACAAGGCTTTGCTAGCCACAAGTGCTCAATTAATAATCCGATATCAATCACGAACTTCAAAAAAAATCTGCGAAAAGGCAAAACTGTCATGAGTCATGTAACCTTCCTTGGAAAGGGGGCTCAACTGATTTCAGGATCGCCTTTGAAGCTTTCTGTAGCGGTATTACTAAGCAGGTGGCGCTCTCAAGTCAAGGCACCCCACCAACTTTGCGCAACGCGTTAATTTTAATCAGTCACGGCATTACCAATCTTACTATCGCGATGTCAGTTCTTAATCACGACCAAATTCAGACTAGCATAGTTGCAAAGTTGGTGCGGTGCACGACTCGCCTGTGGTTGATGCATGTGATTCATGGTGTTTGATGAAGCCCGCATTGGAGAGTTTGCACCACTTGGCGCGGTGAATATTGTCACGTCAATGTATAGTATCCCGGCCAACCTGGAAATTCAAACTCCCTCGATACAATGCGAAATTGTCAGTACCATGTCCGTCGCACTCTATACACGCGCCGGGACAATGCAGACGGAGGCTATCGCCCAGAGTTCGCGAACCCGCTCTGCCCCGAGGCGCCGGTGACCCACCGTCACCAGGGCAGCTGTCATGTCAGGCAACTCGCAGTTCAAGAACCAATATTAGGGATGACTTTGTCATACCCAGAGAATGGTGGTCAGGAGCCACTGCTCGTCCACATCCATCAATGATCTGATTGGTGTCGCGGAGTGTGGGATGGGCGCGTCGATTGTTTGGCCTACGCGCCTCCAACCCCAGAGCAAGTAGTCAGTATTGCCTTCCAAGGCTGGTACCTAGCCGCTGAATTCCGATATAGGACAATTATCTCCATTAATCTTGTTCCCTTCGAACGGAAATATCTCCTCTTATCTAACCCTCCTGCTGTTCCCATACTTCTTAGTCCGTCTGTCTATGAACTTTACATGTATTCTATCTCAAGTCTAAGCGTTATTCACGAAAATGGGTTCGGTAGAAGTTCAAATGATGCAGGCTGCTCAATACAACAAGGTGACTATTCTTTTGGCAGATTGCGACTGTCCATAAGAATCAAGGCTGACAGTCACTTCTGTAGCTCACAAACAGAATTGAAGTCACCCGAATTCCCGTGCCAGCCTGTGGTGACAATGATATTCTCATTAAGACAAAATGTGCATCGTTGTGTCATTCCGATCTGGTATGTTTTCCTTTTCATCAAAAATTCATGATGGCATATGACTGACGCTACACGAACTTTCAGATGCTCTTCTGGGGCCACACCGCAGAAGAACCTCCCACTGATACGATAACTATCGGTCACGAGAACACTGGATTCGTCGTTGCTATGGGTAAAAATGTAAAAAACTTCAAAATTGGCGACCCGGTGGGTTGCTTAGGTTGCAGCTATGCTTGCTGTAAGTCAATCCCATACCATGCGTGTGAGATACCATGCTGAGCTCAACAGACGAGTGCGAGGGCTGTCAGGTACATAATCTCTGGTGCGAAAAGGGTACCGGAAGGTTGCACGGGTTCACCTGCCCAGGTCACTTTGCTGAGTATTCAGTTTCAGACAGCCGCAACGCCATGATCCTTCCGAAAGGCATGGATATGGTATCTGCGGCACCACTTTTCTGCGCCGGCATCACGTGTGAGTCTCAGAATACCTGAAACCATGCTCGAAGTTCACTATGACAGTCGTTCTCCTCTTGAAAAGTCCTTATGTTGATTGAGATACAGCATACCATGCGATCAAGGGTTGCAATCTGCAACCTGGCCAGTGGATCGCCATTGTGGGGTGTGGTGGCCTTGGCCATCTTGGTGAGTCAACTTGAGCGCTTCCATACTTACACGGACTAATATCATTGATACAGCGGTTCAATACGCAAAGGCTATGGGCTTAAAAGTTATTGGCATGGATATCTCAGATTCCCAGCTGCAGACAGTGAAGGAACTCGGTGCTGACATTGTCATCAACACGAAGAACGAGCCCGACTTCGAAACTAAGGCCCGGAAGGTCACAAATGGCGGTTGCCACGCAGCTGCTGTCTTTAGCGCTTCGAACATTGCATACGAGAGCGCTCCGAAAACCTTAAGGTACGTCCGCCTTCTAGTGGGGTAGGTGCTATTAGGAAGTTGGAACCTAAGGCTAATTTACATGTAGAATCAATGGCATCCTGATGGTCGCAGGCATCACTAAGAAACCCCTGTCCGTTAACCCTTTAGATATCTTACTCGGCAAATATCGCATTGCTGGAAAGAGCAGTGGGATACCGCAAAATATGCCAGAGGCAATCGAATTCAGCCATAAACACAACATCAAATCACACATCACTACATTCAATAGTATTGAAGATATTCACAAGATAGTTGATTTGATGAATTCAGGTCAGACGGCTGGGCGCTTTGGAATTGTATTTGAATAGGAACGGTTGATAACTAACTCGGGAAATAAGATATCAAATAGAACACTAACTTATCCTATTCTTCTTTTATTACAGATTTTGTAAACCATAAAGCTACATCTAGCTCTATCTTTGACACTACGTAGATATTGTATGAGAAATTCAAAACTTCTAAGATAGAGTAGTCCGATGAAAAACCTATCTGGTTTGCTAATATTATACCAGATTTACTCGACTTACCGCCCTAGTCAAACAAAAACGTTGGTAGATACTAACAAATTCTAATGACCTTGCCAATTTCGTAGTATTACAGGCTACACATTATGTAATATTCTCTGTGTAGCGATAGTAGTAGATTCTACTATCGAGTTTGTTCAATCAGACTATGAATTCCTACTTTAGAGTTCAACTGTTAGATTATAAATAACTATAGTTTAGCGTGCCTTACTAGCAATTTGGTGATACCAGTCTAAAAATTTAAGATATTCGTATGGAACCAAATACTAAAACATATTGCATCAACAACTGTAAAAGTTAACAGCTAAAGGGGATTTTAAGAGATTCGGGAAAAAGCTAAAAGGCTGGGTACACACGTTGATAATATAATAAGAACTAGCTGCTTATTAATCTAATACAAGTCTAGTTAAAAAATTTAGGCTTTTTAGGCTTACTGGAGTTAAATGGCTAAGTTCTGATTTTATAAATATTGATGTTATAGTAAATATTTTGCATACATAGAGGTATATCATTTTACTTACTACTAGCACAAACCTTTCAATAAAAAAAGGTTCTATTAGATATCCATATTTCTATACGTTACGTATTGAACTGTTGATGTTTGATGCTCTACAGATAAAGCCGACTCTCCAGGTCTTGGCCATCCCGCAACTGCGTAATTGCATGTGCATGGCGTCCCTCGGCTATTCGAGAGGTGCATACTATAGTACAGACCATGGCCCGCCTGCCTGGAAATGAGGATGACTTAACCCTTTTCGTGGGTCGTCCTTGTGTCGCATGACTACAACAAGCGTTTTGGCTCTTAGTCATGCCTAATCATGCATCTGTCCAAACTACGAAAAGCCAAGTCTCGAGATTCTCAACTCTCATTCTGGGGTGACGCCTGTGGGGGAATTGCGGGGTACCTCCGCCGGTATGCTGCTTATACAAGGCTGATTGGATCGCACTTCAAACTATTCACTCAGGTTTCTAGTACATTAATTCGACGCTGCGGACAACTATTCCTCGAGAAAATCCTCAGCAATAACTGGAAATTCAATATCCACCCTCTAGTTCGTGGGTATTATTTTGTACGTGCAGCAAGGTTACACCACCACAGGAATGATGGGTTTGTCGACCTCATTACAAGGCAGGCTTCTACGGTATGCTATTCCTATTAGCGCTGGCAGCTGCTACCTACTCTTTGGCTATGATCAGGTGCGTTTGCAACATAAATGAGGATATGAGAGAAGCGCAATAGATAGCTGACCTTGTGAGGGGTACAGGGGGTCCTGGGTGGTTTGGTGACAGAGCCAACCTTTCTAGATGCAATCGGCCGTCCTAGTGCAAGCTTCCTGGGAACTATTGTAGCCTTGTACAATATTGGTTGCTTGGCTGGCTGTATATTTGCCGCCCTGTTCGGCAACAACTTGGGTCGCAAGAATACCATTTTGGTCGGCAGCGTGATCATGATCGTCGGCGGAATCATCCAAACTACGACTTACGGAGCTGCTCAATTGATCGTTGGCCGTCTCATCTCTGGTCTCGGCAATGGTATAACATACCGCCTGTCATTTGGTGCAATCTTTCAAGTTGATCGAGAGCTAATATGTGCAATCTGCAGGCATGAATACTTCCACGATCCCTGTATATGTCTCCGAATGCTCCCCGGCCAAAAACCGTGGCAGATTCGTCGCGATACAACTTTCTATCGTTATTGTAAGACCCCGAAAACTGTGGCTTTCAACAATATATTGACCTGCTTTAAGTTTGGTACCGTGGTGGCTTACTGGCTGGACTATGGCGCCATCAAGAACTTAACTGGAGAGGTGAGCGATTCTTTGCACAGCTTTGAAGTCTTGTTTGTTTTGATCATATTGCTCATTGGTCAACAGGTTGTCTGGCGATTTCCGATCGCTTTCCAGAATTTGTTTGCTCTCTTCACAATCTGCACTCTTCCATTCCTTCCAGAGACGCCTAGGTAAATGATTATTTAAGAGGAAAATCAAAAAAGGGCGTATACTGATTTTCGCCATCAGATGGCTGTACTCCCATGGTCGCAAGGATGAAGCCGTCAGCGTTCTGGCTAGACTACAAGGCAGCACCGAAGATGACCCCAATGTCAAGATCATTGAGGAAGAAATGGCGGCAGCCCTAAGACTCGAAGAAGAGTCTGTCAAATTCGCCCTCAAGGATCTCATCCACGACAAAACTCCCGTCAAAAACACCAGACGTCTGGTGTTGTGCTTTCTCATTCAATTCTGGCAGCAATTTACAGGGATCAACGTCATTGCCTTCTATATTATGATTGTGCTCGAAACCAACGTCGGTCTATCTCGAGAAACTAGCAGCCTGGTCGCTGGCTGCATCCAGATCGCATTTTGGCTTGGCACATTCCCCCCCATATTCCTCCTAGATAAGTGGGGCCGCCGCCCAATACTAATGCTCGGTTCAGTGGCGCTGCTCACGGCTATGGGTATCTTCACAGCTGGAATTGCCGTGAACACAAAGGCGGCCGCCAACTTGGCATTGGCTATGCTCTTCGTTTTCGAGATCTCATTCGGCATGTCTTGGAATGCTATCCCCTGGCTGTACGCCCCCGAGATCACGCCGATGCAATTGCGCCATGTAGGTTCTGCTGTTGCTACGTTCTCCGAGTGGCTGTGGACTTTTGTAAGTTCCAACATCGCGTATGGCAGCAAAACGTCAAGAATAGGGCTACTTAACTGAACACTGAAGGTTATTGCCCAAGTCACTCCTCACGCCATTGAGAATGCCGGCTGGAAGTTATATCTACTCTTCTGCATCATGATCGCTCTCAACATTCCTTTCACGTTCTTCTTCTTCCCAGAGGTGGGTGCCCAGTTGAGAGCTACTTGTACCAATACATACCCAGCTGAGGATTGTGTTTGCTGATAATCGTTGCTTCAGACCAGTGGAAAGACTCTTGAAGAGATCGACTACATCTTCGCGAAGACGGTGGTAGATACAGATGAAGGAAACGTTAGTGGCTACACAGGGCGCAATCACGGCATTATCTGCCATCAACCCGTCGAGAAACACTCCCACAATGTTTCAGAAGGTTAGTAAGGGAAGATAGGAGGCGCTTTAACTTAGTCAGACTATATAAACATCGCAGATCCAGTGTGTGGAATTACGTATTGAAGCGAAAGAAGAATAGAGTTTAGAAAACTGCGCTTGCTTCGAATTGAAGTATGTAACAGTAGAATTATTGGACAGTATCAGGAATGAAGGCCGAGGCACAGATGGGTCCCAGCACAACGTAGAGTTCTCACTTTAGTTAACCACATTATTGCTTTTGCGCAAGCCATATTTATGGATACGGCCATTAAGAGAATTCCCATGTAATTTTCAGTTACTGGTAGCTGACACTCTTTTTTGTTACCGCTCGATTAGTTCCCGTGTCGCCTATGCCAAGGTATTGATGCTGCCACGGTCGATTGTCGGATTTTGTGATGTAGAAAACATGAAATAGATAGGAGTTGGAGGCTTGAGACTGACATTGGGCGCTAAGCAAAGCCGTGGCTAGAAATATACGCTACCATCAACTGACTTCAACATTCATACTGTCAAGGCATTTCCAGTAAAGCTAGTCTGCATTGCCTTGGCAGCGTCTCGGGCAAAATATGGAATGAGTCATGTCACCACGCTGAATAACTGCACCCTTAAACTATGTGACAGCAAACAAAAGCTTGATAAGTTGTAGTAGCGCTCGTCATAATAAGTTGCAGCCCTACCTAATGATATTTTTTTATGGCGCTCATGGCAGGAGACATTCGACAGCCTATTGATATAGCGGCTCTTACAGAGTATGTGCGGACGAATGTTCCCATTATCGCCGTACCGTTCAGTTTGCAACAGGTAACTACAATCTTTACGCTCACTCTTTGAACAAAATAGAGTGCTAATATAATGCGACCGTAGTTCAGCCATGGGCAATCCAACCCAACCTATAAAATCACTTCATTAAACGGGGAGAAATACGTTCTTCGAAAGAAACCTCCAGGAAAGCTGCTCACGAAAACTGCGCATCAGATTGAGCGCGAGTATCAGGTGCTCAAAGCCTTGGAACAGACGAATGTGCTTGTTCCAAAGATCTATGGCTTCTGCGAAAATCCGTCTGTCATCGGAACACCATTCTATATCATGGAGTTTCTGGATGGCAGAATATTTGAAGACCCTTGGCTACCAGATCAAAGCCCCAGAGACCGTCAGGAAATGTAAGTTGTTCAATTCTACAATTTGAGAGCCCAGACTCTCATGGAGTCTATACCAACATCGTCTAGATGGAAGGAGGCTGTCCATATGTTGGCAACGTTGCATAAGGTCGAATTGTCGGCGGTAGGGCTTGACACATTCAAAAAGCCTTCGCGCTTCTACAGTCGTCAAGTGAAGGCACTCGCAAAGGTATCCGTTGCACAGGCACAAACTACAAACTCTGCGAGCGGACAGGAGGTAGGGAATTTACCATACTTTGATGAGATGGTTTTTTTCTTCACAAATGAAGTATCTCAGCCAATTGAACGGAAAGCGCTGGTGCACGGAGACTATAAGCTGGATAACTTGATATTTCACAAAACCGAAGCACGAGTGATAGGCATCTTGGATTGGGAGATGGCCACTGAAGGACATCCCACATCTGATTTTTTTAATCTGACTGCTCCGTTTGCCTGGTCGGCGCTTCAGGTACCAATGTTGACAGAGCAGTCGCTGACTGAGGAGCTGAGAGAGGTCCAGGGTAAATTTCGACCCGGAAGTGTGCCAGGTATTCCAAGCATCGACCAGTGCTACTCCTGGTACAGCAACATCGTTGGTTGGAGCCCTAAGGCAGATGCGGATTGGGCAATTGCGTTCAATCTCTTCAGGACTGCGGTCATTATGCAAGGGATTGCGGCAAGACTGGCGCAAGGCAGAGCGAGTGGAATTGAGGCCGCGCGGTTCGCCTTGCAAGCCACTCCTTACGCACTTTGGTCATGGGCAAGTATCGAGACAATCAAAAATAAAGTGTGCAGGAGCCTGGAGAAACTCTGACAAAGCATAAGGAAGAGTTTGAGGAGACGCATAATTTTTGAGTTTCTGACATGACTCAAGCCAGAAAGTAATTACTATGCCACAATGACTGTGACACTCCTTTACAACATGACTGTCGGACTTTCTCTCTTCTTTTGAATGTGCTCTGATCCGCTTAGTGAATCTCGGTCTTAAATATGCCATACTTTCAGCTCGTAGTGTGGCCATATGCACTGAACACGCACTCGAAATATGCGCGCGGTTGTTTTCAAGGGAATACGACGGGTGGTGGTCGAGGATCGACTTAAGCCAACAATTCAAGATGCTAGGGACGCCATCGTGAAGGTCCGCTATACAGCAGTATGTGGCAGGTTAGTATCCCTAATACCCCTAGAGGACGCGCCAACATCTCTACTAGTGAATTGCACGTCTTTAGAGGCCACCAACCCTCCGCAACTGGCTTCATAATGGGTCACGAATTTACCGGCGTGATTGAAACAGTAGGCGACGATGTAAAGCAGCTTAAACCTGGCGATTTTATCGTCTGTCCGTTTACTGTTAGCTGTGGAATTTGCTTCTACTGCAAACACGGATATTCGTCACGTTGCGAGAAATGCTTGCTCTTTGGATGCCCACTATTGGATGGATCTCAGGCAGAATATGTCCGGATACCGCTTGCAGAGACGACTGCAGTAAAAGCCCCACAAGGCATCGAGCATTTGAAGCTGTGCCTCATGGCGGATATCTTTCCAACCGGATACTTCGCGGCCTATAATGCATTGGGCAAGATAGATCCTGAAGTTGCACGACAGAGCGTCGTGGTTCTCATAGGGTGTGGTCCAGTCGGTCTGTGTGCGCTGATTGCAGCATTGGAATACAAACCAAAAGTCCTGCTGGCGGTCGACGGAATACCGTCGCGCTTGGCGACCGCAGAAAGGCTTGGCGCCGAACCTTGGAACTATTTGACGGGCAAGGACGGTCTATTTAACCGCGTAAAGGAGCTCACAGATAATCGCGGCGCTGATGTGGTAATTGAGGTGGTAGGGCACAGTGATGCCCTTGAGATGGGATTTGACTTTCTTCGCTCTTGGGGTACGATCTCGAGTGTTGGCGTACACAACGGTGAAATCCCATGGACAGGAAATCAAGCCTACGGGAAGAACTTGACAATTCAGATGGGTAGATGCCCAGTGCGTAGTAAGTCAACCTATCATAGCATACTTGTATCGCCTGGTCAAGAGCTAAGCTTGAGTTCAAGGCATCTTTCCATATGCACTTGAGTTGCTGGAGAAAAAGCAACACCTTCTTGAGTAAGTTGTGAATTCCAACAATCGAGACATTTGCTAATGAGACTAGCTTTATGACGGAAACGGTAATGCCTCTTAGTGATGCTGTACAGGGCTATTCCTTATTTGATTCCTCTAAAGTTCATAAGGTGATCTTTGACGCACAGAAGTAACTTAACAGGTGAACGAATAGATGGTGCAATCTTAATAAATCCCGGGCCGTTTATATGCTGCTGAATGATGGGTTGCACATGTACTCTGAGTATGTATTTTGGGGGCCATTATTAAAGATCAAGCTACTTTCTCCCCATCCAATGTCTTGATGCGCTTTCCGTTCACGTATGTCCCATCAACGAGATATCTAATCGCTTTCGCGCTTGAAGGCAACTCATCTAAAAATCTCCAATGAAGTGCCTGTTTCCAACCCTCTTTCTGCCAATTGTTTGCAACGCCTCGTGGGAAGAAGGTGACGACATTAAATACGGATGGATCATGGGCGATCAGAATCAGAATGTTTTCATTTGCATCTAGAGCTTCCAGCTGCTTGATGTTCTGACGTGCCTGTCCAGGGTTGAAGTACCACGAATCTGGTCGACAGCATGGTGTGTAGTATGGTGCAGTCCTTGCATGATTCTGATCGGGATGACAGCGGGTAAAGACTGAGTGCTCGTATGGCTGACTCCGTATCCCTCCGTGTCCGACTTGGTGCGGGCTCAGTGACTCGGGCATGGGCACAAATTGGGTCGGTCGGAACGCTCCTGCAAAGTGGCAGACATCTCCGCCAAGGAAGACAAAGGTGTCCTGCGTTGTCCTGACGAGCGCTGAAAGGTGACCTATCGCATGGCCTGGCGTATCAAGAATGTACACGCTACCATCTTCAAAGTAATCTATCGCCCGGTATCCAGCCACTATCAGGTCGTCTGAGAATGATAACTCGTGTACCATACGACCTTCCAAGTCAGATTCGAATGCAGGACTGTCTGGAGCAGTAGGATACCCAGGCAAGAACTTCTCCGAGAAGCCTGGGCCCACCAACAGCTTCATAGAGTTTGGAAAAGTGCTTGGATCTCCAAAGTGGTCATAGTGATGATGGCTTATGATTGCTGCGTCCAACTTAGTGACATCCACACCCCCTTCCACAAGCACATCGACGAGGTTTTTTTCCACCTTGATCCCCGGCACTTTTGCATCAATAACGTCTGCCAGTGGAGGAGGTAAATTCCAAAAATCTTTCTTACATCCAAGGTCGAACAGAATTTGTTTCCCAGACACTGGATTGGATATCAAGAATGCCAACGTAGGGAAGTTCATGAGTTCGTGTCCAATTATCTGCGGCTCGACCAAAGTATTGCCTGGGACTGTCAGTTTGCACGTGGTGTCTACGATCGAAAGGGTGCAAGTTTTCCCTTTCGCGGGGATCTTGAGAGGTGGCGCGTCCATCGCGGAGATGTCTGTGTGAACCATGGCCGAGGATGTGGGATACAAGACGTTCTCCTGACCGACTACCGTAAGTCACGCGATGTTGAACCTGTTTTCTAGACGTGTCTTCCAGTATAAGTCGGTCAAGGCTAGATGTGCATGACTAATGACTGGACTATGACCGGCAAGTATGTTTGAGCGTAGATCTGCTGGCTGAGGTAATGTGGGGAAAACAATACCTATGCCTCAGAATACTGTACAGGTATAGACACATAACAATACCTCATAATAAATTTCAAAAGTATCCTAATTACATGAGTAGCCTTCTCTACAAAGTCTAATGGCTACAAGAGAACTTTATGTAACATCTTGCTCTCATATCATACAATACTTGATGATTTAGTCTCATTACAACTGTTTTAACGAATTATAGTATTGTCCCAGCTCAAGAGTGAAGTGTTAACTCGGCGCTCGCTGTGAAGAGTTGTGTCTGTGCACAGGCCTCCAGATAATATTCAATCACATTTTTTACTTCTAGCTTCTTACGTGATGTCTTACATTGTGCTCAATAGTTCATAGGTAAGAATAATCGCTTCCAATCAAACTTTTAAACACGTGCCCATAGCATCTCGTAACAAGTTCATCGGCGAGAATCACGTAATCTACTGAGCAGACCTGTACTGTACCTGTTTCAAATAGATGATAACCTAAATGGCGAAACAATACATACTAAATACAAATTGAACCTATAGCTTCTACCCCTCCATAGAGAGGTCTATAAACGAAACGATATGCCAACAGAGCCTACTCATGTAACAGAAAAAATTGTTTGAGATTAATTCAAGACTTTAGCCTCGAATACGTGTCAGCAGAGTGCCCTTTCCTGTTGTATAGGAATTCTGTTCGCATGTTACATTCAGTTTAAAGGGTATCATTCTTTTGAAAGGGCATGCTACAGTTACGATAAATCTTAAGGGCATTTATTTGTAATTGGCCAACTATTTTGCTTTTATTTGCTCTTTCCACGCCAGGTTTCTTAGCCAGTGTCATGCTACAGTGGGAGCCAGGAACAGCTTTAGCAGTATACAGACAGCTAGAGTTCCAAAATAATGACCTCTAGAGAGGTTCTCTATTATTGAGCAGAGTACTACTATCGAAAAAGCTTGTACTTCCCGCCATTAAGGCAGTATTCGCCACTATATCGAAAAACCTAACTTGATGAATCATGCGTCCTATTCTAGAGGCAATGACTATTCGCTTGACCCCGTTAAAGGTATATGCGAATAGTCTCTTCAACTTGCTTGAATGACTAATTAGTGGATTGTAATGTGCGATCACAGCCGCATGACTTCTAACTGCGTAGAACATAGTGCAACCGAAGCACTCTTACAGACTGGCAAGGTTTCTACATACAAAGCTTACATAGAAGCTTTAGAGCCATATCTGACATAGAGCCTCCTTCAGTTCCAAGGCGGATGGGGAAAGTCCTCAATATCGGAATCATCATCACAAATTCTTTGTGGGAGCCAGCATTTCTTCCAGTTCCTCCTAACACTTTGATCAGGTGTCCCAATGAACAAGAGCAAAGTACAGTGAGTATCATACGTGAAAAGTGACTTCACAGTAGCACTCTTCACCCGGCAGACAAGTTGATGGTGAAGATCCCAACGAAGTTCATGGAACTGTACAGGACCTTCCACTCGTGTCTCAGCCAGCAACTTCCAACCCCCTATCAACCTAGTCTCTCTGAAACCCAGCAGCATATCATACAATCTGCCTACTTCAAAACCCTGTGGGAAGCAGAACTGTACCGCTATTGCACCTCCTTCTTCTAGAAACAATCGCATCCACACATGGCCACCGCTCAAACCATCTATCATCATATTATCTTCCTTGCGCTGTAACTCCATTTGCAGCCTTTTAATCAAGTTTCCAGATGCTGACACGAGGGGAATTCCGCGCTAGCTCGCTTCCTCACACAGGTATTTATCGCGAATGGTGGGATTAGAGGCCCAAGCGAGGCCATAGAAAGGGGCATGTGCCTCAGTAGTAGTAGGCTGGTTCTTATCACCAGCCGTCAAGCTATCTAACAGCGGCGAAAATCGGGAAATGAGAAGTGCGTGGATGGCACGGTCATGGTTTGGGATGGGTTTGCTGATAAATATCGGTAGCAAAGTCTTGAATTTCTTCACGAGGGGAACAAGGACGAAAAGTCAATATCTGCCAATGCACTAAAAATAAGCCGTAAGATATCCGCAAGCAGCTCGATGAGGAGAGTCATTCTGAAGGCATTTAACAGTCGCTGGCTACTGCCAACTGTTTCATTAGGGGTGTTTGATGTCTTCCAGATATGCAGCTGTCATTCATCTGCAGTACATTTCGTTCGAGAAAGGTCGAGATTAGAGATGTAAGGCAACGGCTCGCTGCTGGTTTGGGTCTTTGCTTCCGTATGACTCGCTCTAAGGCTGAAGGTGCTTATTGGTTAATAGCCTAAATCCGAAAAGGCATGGGCGTCTTTAGCAGCGTCGTTTTGTATTCTTGCACTATCTTCGCGGCACCCAATTAATTAAATAGGAAAGGATGTTACATAGGTGAAGAGGCTTCAGGTGAGTAGACTAGGCAAGTGGTAACTACTAGTACATCGCCGGATCCCAGCCCTAACTCTGCAGACTTTAGGGTCAACAAGGGTACAAATACCACATCACGAAGCTAGTACGCCGCTTTTGAAATAAGGATACAAGTTTATCCAACGAATGACTTACTTTGTTTCGACGAATGCTGCAGAAGCTAAGAGAGTGACTATTCAAGGTGGTTGCCCCGTTACAGTTAACGAAAACACTCCTCACTTTTTCTTCAATCACCTTCATCAACATAAACTGGAAATTGCAGGAAATGGCGCAATACCGCTATACAGTAATTCAGTTCTCTGGAAGGAAGAGCTAGTGTTGAATACGTAATCCTCAAATTATTGTCATCTTTAAATTTTTGGACCTGCTCACATGAGCTCATGGCGTACTTATCACCTGACTTTCTACTACATAATTGAGTGGCTGTAAAGGAGACTGGATGCAAGCCGTTAGATCCATTCATACTTCTTGTGAGTTTGACACACCCTTAACGAGTTGAGCGATTTGAGGGATACTACCAAGTGCTATCTGGGTTCCCATTGCCTTTAGTAAGATGAAGAACGTGCCCTAGTACGTCTAGGATCAATGTGATTCAGCGCGTGCATATTAGCATATTCGGAACAGAAAATTCGGTTGCTTGACCAGTCAAGTTCGAGTGGTTCGGATATAAGATGTCATCATGATGGTAACTGCTTGAAGCATTTTTGGTACGGTACTTGCGATAAGCTAAGGAGGCGAGTGTTGGAATTATAGTGAACATGAGTTATACAGGTCCTAATCAAACACGGGTAGGAGGTACTAAGCGCTACTTGATCTCCTAGCGGTGCTATTCCATCATTAATGTTTGGGGATTTGTGTGACGCTGCATTTATGACTACCATTCAGATTATTGTGTGGCACCATTTCATGCAAGCTCAAGCTCAATCAAAGAATCAAGGCTGTGCGGATGTCGCCAGATGCCCACAATCTTTAAACCAGCTCCATCATAAAGTTTCTGGTGCTCTGCTTCCGTGCGATGGCGTGCTCCGAGAGCTGCCATGAGCTCCCAGTCAAGACAGGCTGCTATGTATTAGCATACGGATAGTATTGTGATCATTGCCAACTTACTTTGCGCCCAATGAGCACCCTGGTTCGGAACCACAAAGTCGTTCACGAGCACTTTAGAATAGCCTCGCTTCATTGCAGGGACGATTGCTGCCAATATCTGAGTGTTCACTTCGTCGTTCCAGTCTTGGATAATAGAGTGAAGATAGTAAGCGCGCGCCCCCTTAATGGGCTGTTCGGTCAAGAAGTCATGTGCCATGCCCTCAGCACCGGCGCCAACATTTGCGATCTTGATGATCTCTGGTCTGTCTTGCAAAATGAGTTTGCCAGGTAGTTGATCGTTGAAAGCTTGTCTCAAACCCTCAACATCGTGTCCCGAACCACCGCCAATGTCGACCAAGAAGGGAGTACCACCCTCTGCACCACTGATTAGTCGCTCCTTTACAGGGTAATAATCTTCAAAAAACCATCGTGGCCGACCCCTACTCCATACGTCCATCATGCTAGCAAAGCGTCGGCCCATCTCTGGGTTGAATTTCTGGAAGTATTCGAAATAATGGCTTCCTTTACAATTGTAAGCATGTTGGAATGGCCCATCAACACCCGAGTCAGGTGATTTGAAGCCATGTGATTGAAAATAGGATGGCATGGCTTGATGCACTGGCTGAAAGTTTTCTGCGATGTACAAAATGGTATCTTGATACGCTGGCTCAGCAAAGGCACTTGTCGTCGCTGTTGTTGCAAATGTATCGGGACCAGTTTCGCGAACTGTTCCCATGGCAGCGAGGTGTCGAAGCATACGCCCAACGATCACAGCATCTACCTGGTTGTCGCATTTGCTTGCGATATCCGCGACAGTTGCACCAGTTTCCGGGATCCCTTCCATTGCTTGAAAGAGCTTAATTTCCACAGCCAGCCAAAGGATGTTTAGATGCGCTGGCTGTGCCCAAAGCAAATGCAACATGGTTTCGGAAGGGTGGCTGAGCTCTGCCATAAGACTGGCGCAAGCACCCAAAAGGCCCTCTCTTGCACCTTGTTGGCCATTCCTGAGTCCGTCGCTGAGCTCAGCGATATTGTCCAGGAGGGAGAGTGTAGATTTAGAAGGTGGGGTAGAAGTCATGTCTGGGTATTCCGTAGGGATTATAATGTGTTGAAACGAGCTGGGATCGGTCAGTTGTGTGACGTGAGGGCGAATACGGGAACCCCACATCGGATGATTATGGGCCGAGCGACTGGAACATACAGCCGAGCCGAACCCCGCCAGGGCGTTATCAGTATCGTGGCACCACAACCCTGCGACTTTCGCCGACTTCATGCCCGCAGGGATGGCAAATGTACGACATTGATTACAAGACGTCATAATGCAGCAAAGTCCTAAGGCGCAAAGTCGTCCGGCCGCTGATCCGTCCACTTCTACAGCGGAGTCCACAGCCACGGCGTTATCAGCGGTAGACTCTGGAATCGAGTCATCAGGCGAATATGATCAAGATAATAGCGGAAATCACTTGCTTCAGGCTCAAGATGACACTAGCGAAGTTTCTACGGATGAAGGGTATTTAATCTTGATGGCAGCAAAGCCCGTGGCGCTGACGAAAGTGCAGCTACGCCGACTCAGATGCGTCATCTTTCCTCTCGTCAATCTTATCTGAAGTAAGGCGCGGTGTTGAGATTGAAGGTCGTTTGTACCCGACATACGGCAAGCACGATTATGGTATGCCCATCGATGAGAAAGAAATGGACCGGAATGACTTGCAACATCACAAATACAACCTTCTCCTTAGAGATCGGCTGTTCATTGCACCTATCTCAGATGAGCAGCTCAACACCGGATCTAGCCGCATCCTCGATCTCGGAACAGGGACTGGCATATGGGCTATCGATATGGCCGACAAATATTCTGCGGCAGAAGTACTAGGTGTAGACATCGCAGCTACACAACCGCCCTTTGTTCCACCAAACTGCACGTTTGAAATCGATGATGTCGAAGAAGATTGGCCATATAGGCCTGCTCACTTCGATTTTATTCACGGACGCGACTTGATGACCGCTGTGAGAGACTGGCCGCGCCTAATACAACAAGCATATAATCACCTCAAACCTGGCGGCTGGATCCAACTGGCAAGCACGATTCCTGGTGCTCTTACGGACGATGACAGTATTCCACCGAACAGCGGCTATGTAGAGTGCGGGCGACTTTACTACGAAATAGCTCAAAAAATGGGAGCTCCACTGGAGGCGCCTCGAAGCTGGGCAGAACAAATGCGCGCCGCTGGCTTCAAAAATGTCCAAGACGAAGTTTACAAGCTACCCATGGGCCCATGGCCGCGGTCTAAGCGATTGCGAACCGTTGGTAGACTGGAGCAAATGATGATCTTAGAAGGCGGATTTGAAGCTTATATGTTACGGGGTTACACACAAGTACTGGGTAGGAGTGCAGAAGACTTGCAAATTATTTTGGCACTTGCTAAAAGGGAAATCCGAGATCCGAATGTGCATACTTACGTTCAATTTCACATCACGTATGGTCAGAAACCGCTGTAGGGAAACTGGTCGAACAAGAGCGGCCGTCGCGACTGAACACGGACACTTGGTACCGTTGCAGGGCTTTCATTAGCTTAAGATATTTGTAATTTTCATGTTTATTTTGAAACGATATAGTACGATGGGGCCGGCTTGCGCAACAAAAGTTTCCTTCTATCAGGGTAAGACAACAAGAGTAAGCTTTCCATTTTGTATCTAAATCTCAAAACTCCTCAAAAATGACAGAAAAAATTAGAAAATTGTTTTGTCAAAGCTGTAGCACCTTGGCTTTACTCACCACGGTGAAGAGCCAATTGGCGCTCCAGAAGCTGGATCAACTCGTTTCGCTCGATCAAGCGCCTTTCGTAATTCGAAGTCTGCTCTTCGAGCCAATCGGCGTCCTGGAGAACAGGGGCCACAAAGAACCAATTCTCGTTCTCAGCGCTCTGAAGCACTTCGCGGATTTGTGCCTTGATACGGGCTGCGCCATACTCAGCACCATACCGCATATGTTGGCCATTTTGTGGCCGTACAGCCCTATATAGGCGGGCAAGTAATTCGTTCATACGCGTGTGCAAAGTCCTTCTAATAGCATTCACGCAGCGGACATTCAAACGATTGTAGTCGTCTTCGGAGGCTTGGGCAGCCTGGTTGAAGCGCTCAAGTACGTCTGCAGGAAGACTTGATGGCTGGTTGCGCATTGTCCTGAATCCAACTACGATGTCGCGAATCAAGCCAGAATCGTGGGCATTTTGCCACGCGGTGATAATATCAGCATCAGACTCAGCCTCTTCCTGGTGACGCACAAAATTACTATGACGAGATAAAGCTATTGCGACAGACTCCTCAGCAACATAGAGCGATATATGTGCTACAATCGCTTCAGCTGTGATGCTGCGGTCGTTGAGCAGCGCGGGAAGTACGGGTCGTATTCTAGCCATGAAATCAACGTCCATCTGTCTAGGTTGGGTAAAATCGCCATCTGGTCTAAATAGAACCCTTCGATCGTTTGGGCAGGTCCCACACCGCTCGTGAGTTGATTCAAACCAACTAAGAATGCAGTTCTTGTGGAAGAAGCACCTCTCGCACGGTGCCAGCTTGACCACGTCTTGATTGTCTTCGCAGGCGGTGATACAGATGGAGCATGTAATATCTCTAGGAATCGGCCCAGTTGCAAGCCCCTTTTCGAAGAACTCGGCTTGTGTGGGCACAGAATCACCAAATGAGGTTGAAGCCATGCTGTGTTACGTTGAGCTGTTTGTGTTTTGTGAGTGTTGATTGGTATTTTTGATTTCCTGGGGGAAGGAGTAGATTTTCTGGGTTTAAATACAAAGTTGTACGCATTGTGTACCTGTGTTTTAAAGGTTGTTCTTCAAAGAACTTGTAATTTCACAGTCCTCAGTCGAGTATGTGCGCTCACAATGGTTGTGAATATCCCTTTGAAAGCCTGACACATACGAAAACTACTGTAAGATAGCATAGTTGGTTACCACTTAGAGAGACACTTTTCCTAGCTCACTATTGGAGTCACCCCACATTACCAATACAAAGTTATTATGAACGTGACCTGACTCTTTGGATACTATTCCAAAACCATAAAAATCTCTGCTGATTTAATATTTAATGTTGAATGTGCTGTCGCGGATGACTTTAACTTAAGTAAGTGCCGACTATGCGTACACATTGATTTGCTAAATTTTTTATTTATGTGATCTGCTATAGCTGTCCCCGAATACTAGAGGATGTATTTGTTTGTTATTTGTATGCCTACATCAGACAGTGCCTCCTTTCTAGCCGGAACAGGACGTCGCCACTAATCTTGTTATAGCATTAACTATTATCAAGGCCTTTCTACTCTTAATGCCTATAAAAGGGCTATATATGCCTCAGAAGTACGTTTTATTGCAAACTAACCAGGAAGGCATTGATGATTCACTTTGTTTCTGCTGTGAGGCTCAAATTCATGCAAGGTCGCGTAGTCCACTACCTGAGACTTTTAACTAAAGCAATCGCTGATTCCAGCTCGTAAGAAACTGTCCTGTACGTGCTAACTATATAATTATTATAACGTGAGCAGCAAGCGAAACGCCTAGGTAAGCGAAGCGCCCACCCTACTAAGCTTTATAACTTTACACGTTAATAACTTAATCTTATAAAAAGCTATTATAGCTTATAGTAGCTTAAATTAATCCTCTACTTCTACTATATCTTTTTTACACGTGCGCTTATTATATCTTACCTCTCTATAAGTTTTATAGCGTTAGATACTTCTTATACTAGCACCTGTTTAAGCCTTCTCTACACGCCTCTTTACCTTAAGTTAGGTATTAACGTCCCTCTAAGTAATTAAGTCCTCTCCCTCCTCCTTTAATAGGGTCTCTCCCTGCTAGATCTACTTTTTCTTACGCTTTTTTTACTTAGAAGTAGTTTTATTTACTTACTTAAGACTAGCTACTCTAGCTTCTAGTAACGTATATAAGTATACTTTTAATATTAATCTTTTTTTAACTTATAATACTATCTTAATAATAGAATTACGAGAAGAACTCTTATAGTTATAAATCCTCTTTATAATTAGTATTATTTAAGCTTTTATCTCCTAGGCGTTACTAGGTATTTTAGAGTGCTAGAGGGTAGGCCCTAGTAGAGGTAGTATTAGCGTGTAAGGCTTTACCTTAAGCTTTAATAGTACTACCTCTAGGCTGTGTAGGACTAGGCTAGTTACTTAGAAGCTAGATAGAATATTCTACTATAAGAATAAGGTCTTAAATACCTCCTTAAAAGAAGTTAGGAATACATTTTTATTAATATAAGTAATATAACTGTTTACTAAGACCCTAATCTCTTACTAGTATACCTACTTTAATAGCGTAAAGTAGCTTATATTAAGTAGCTATAAGATATAAGATAAATAGGAAGGTATATAGAGGGTAATTATCTTATTCTCCTTATATAGATCTTAGAAGGTAAGTAAATTATAGCTCTTATAGCTATTAATTACTAGTAGCTAGTAACTACTTACTATCTAGGCTATTATATGCTAGATAAAGTGCTGTAGCTAGGCTAGACTAAGTTTATTATTAGTCTATTTGTTCTTACTAAGGCTTATACGCTAGCCCTTAGATAGATTAGGTAACTAGGACTTATTATAGTTTTTAGCTTTAAAGATAATAAAGGGTAGAATTGTCTAGCCTATAGCGTTAATACTAGTAATTAACGTTACTTACTTATAGTTACTAGGTTATATCCCTAGTAGTTAAGTACGTCTCTTAGACGTAGTTACTACCTTAACAGACCCTCCTACGCCTATAGTAAAGCTAGTCTTATTAAAGTTATAGGTATCTTTATCTAGACGCTGTACTTAGCTTTAATATTACGTATAAGGTTAAACTAGAGGCTAATAATAGCTAGATTACTGTATAGGACTCTCTAGTAGTCGCGTAGCTTACTTAGCTAGGATTTAATCTTAGGCTTATAAGAGACGAAGTTTCTAGCCTATTTTTCTCCTACTTAGCTACTACTATAAGTAGCTAGTAACTAATTTACTATCTTATAGAGATAAGATAGTGTAAGGGTAAATCCTCGCGCGTCTAGCTTCCTTATATATTAGATAATTGCGTCTTCCTTATACCTGTTAAGCTTTAATAAGTTAGGTTAGCTATCGCGTTGTAAAAGCTTTTTAGCGCGTTAGTTATAGAGAGTCCTTCTAGGAATGTTATAGACTGCTGCAGCTTATTAATTACTTAATATTGCGTCTTTTTTTATTACTTAGATAGCTAAGATAATTCTATCCTTATAAGGGAGTAATTTAATATTAAGTTGTTGAGATATTGTAGTTAAAGGTAGAAGGAGGTGTAGTCTTGGCAAGAGTGGGCGTTTCGCTTGCCGCTCACGTTAGTATAATTTACTTCTATTTGCTGCGAGACTTTTAGTCGTGCGAGGCTGTCGTAAGAGTACTAAGTCCAGCCCTCGAGCCATATATTAAGTTTAGCCTTGGGTGTGCCTTTAATTAGCGGAATCTACGAATTTTCGAGAGAGCGGCTGGGGCTAGTCAGTTGTCTCTCTTTCTAACGCGATCAAGGTGTTTTTGTGCCCTCTGACCTAACTGTGGCAAATCCTTGCAATTCTCTCACTAAATTGACTATCTTGTCACTACAGCAGTCATCATGGCTTGAAAGTGGCATGTTTGACCTATCTGTAAGGGTAAGTAATTGTCACAACAGGTCATGTCTATTATATCATATCCTATAGTAAGAGCGAAAATATTGGCGGGAGGACCGATTAGTCAATGGACATTGCACATAATTTTGCAAGGTGGGTTCCATCAAACTCACCCCTATCTTTAGACCCCTATAGAAAAAAGAAATTTAGTAGCAATAGCCAGTATAGAATAATTGGTGATTTCTCTCTAGATAGGTTCCCCTAAGTCACCAGGATTCGTCAAGCTCAAAGTTGAACGCCCCCAACAAATCCCATCCAACGCGAAGCGCGATGATTGATCCTCCACATTTGTATAGACAATGAAAGTTCATGCATAGTAAAATAACACGTTGCATACTTTCATACAGCGAAAGAATCATTGGTAAGACCTGTGGACACTTATTGCTATTGATATGATCGTTTTCGAAGTCTAATTTCTCTTCCTATGCAACGGCTCGTGAAGAGACAATCTCTGCAAGTCTTCTCCAGCGAGGTGTTTGTAGCCCTATATTTCCAGATTATTATATTTTCAGAGCCTACGAAAATGCAATATGAATGCTTACAAGATGGCGTATACGTCGTCAGCGTAGTTATAGGACGATACTCAGCGATTTCAAAAGGTCCGCTGCCTTCTATATCTACTGCGGGGAGGAATAGAGCACTATTCTCTGTTACGTCCGAAGCGACAGCCTTCATGACCTTATCGCTAATTGGCTGTTCGTAGCTGCTCACGAGATACTGATCGAGAAGTTTCTGGATCTGTCTCGGCGAAAGTATCCAGCAAATATCTCGGATAATCTCGATATCTTTGAGACTGGCCTTTCTGAGTTGTAGAAGTTTGGTTGCCTGCATGAGATGCTCAGTTTGTAGCATACACTCAGTCAAATCATGGCTTTTGCACCATTCTTCAATCCTAGTGACATTGTAGTTGATCTGAAGACCGCGCTTCCAAGACAAGAAGTCTCTCTTCACCAACAAATCGTTGAATGCTGTGACGCCAAGGAGGCGGATCAATTCCGTCAGGGTCTGGACGACGACGGAATGTTCCAGGTAAAAAGCCTTCAAGGCTTTGTAAACATCGTTGAGCAGGCTGAGAACGTTGTCTGTACTATACCCAGGCACTATATGAGTTTGCAGGAGCCTGTAGGGGTGGGATTCACCGCTCCCATGCTCGACAAATCCAGGGATGCATTGTGACTCAACGACGGCCGGCACAATCATTTTGGAGAGCTTCTTCTTAAGCGTCCTCATCAAAGTGTGGTAGATAGAGAATTCTAAAACCTCTAAGTCATATTTGACGATCTCAAGCAGATGGCCGTACTCATTGAGGCTGGACTTTTTTAGTTCATACCAGTGCTCTGCATGGAAGGTAAAGGAGAGCATCTCGTGCACGTTAGAAAGCCAGAATGCACATAAATTTACTGCTTCATCACTCTCGCGTTGTATAACCTTCTGCTGGATTGACTGCATTGCGTTGGCCAAGAAGTGTTCAGACTCTCTGACGGCGCCATTAGCCCACATCTCGGAGATGACAAGGTTGATGAGATTTGCCGGGAAGAGAACCTCTGCTTCCGTTGGTGCGAGTGTGGTGGCTGGCGAAGGGATCTTGAGATTCTCGATCAGACCTATGGCGACCTCATTATTGAGACCCTCCTCGTCACCCAGGATATCCTCAATCTCTAGCTCGAAAATGCCATGGCCAGGGTTGAAGGTGGACCCAGATAGGTTTCCACGATACGCAGTGGCGGTAGAGACAATTTTATCATGACGCTTACCAGAAATTGGGCTAGCAGAGTGTTTCGGACATAAAGCAAGGCCGCGCTGGGCAACTGTACTACTTCCCCAGAGGGAAGGTTCTGAGATCGAACTCGAAGAGGCCGCGCTGGGCAACTGTACTACTTCCCCAGAGGGAAGGTTCTGAGATCGAACTCGAAGAGGCCGGGCATTCGACTTGCTCTTCTCTTTGTTTCCATTTCGCTGATGATGCCGCTGCCGTACCAACCCTTTCCAGCTTAATTTTTGGAGCACAGTCATTACAAAAGCATTCAAAAACTGGGCTCGACCAAGGTTGCCATAATAGATTCATATGATGAAGGAGAGCTGCGGCGCTGATGCGATCTTCATAATTGGGCTCCAACATGTCGTAACAAACGCGAAGAATCTGATCTCGGCCTGGCACACTAGCAGAAGAATGATCTAGAACTTTTCGAACGCTGTCAATGGATTTCCAATATGGTCGTGAATTAAAGGATCCTAATCCGATTTGGGGTTCCAGCACGGCCAAAATATCAATAAAAACACACCCCAAGGAGAAAACATCTGACTTCCGGTTTCTCTTTTCCCAATTTGCAAATTCTGGAGCACAATAATGGTAAGTTAATGCTCCTGGATTCCCAGCAGTGGTCGTGTCTTGGTGACTAGCATCGAGTGCAATGCCAAAGTCAGTATAGATTATACGACCATTGTGGACTAAAATATTTTGCGGTTTAATATCCTTGTGCCGAATTGTATGCTTATGAATGAACGTAAGGCCACTGATAAGGCATCCAATTGAACGATCGAGAATAGCGTTTTGTTCTGTAGTTGGAGGTTTTCCAGAGTCCAGTAATGCTTGCAGATAGGCCGCAAGATCTCCACTGTCGGCAACTGGGGTGAGGTACATGCCTAGATCGCGGCCGCAGGTATATGTCGCAAACACATTGATGATATGTGGGTGAGGGGATAATCGTTTTATGATCTCGATCTCGTTCCGAAAAGCCTCTTTGGCCTTCTCTAGCGCTGTACCGTTGTATTTGCGAAACGCTTTATGCGCAAACCTCAGACCATTTGTTTTGTCTTCTACCAATTCGACAAGAGCACTTCCACCCATGCCGAGGTGCTTGACATGTCGGAAAGGCAGTATGTCGCGGTCCTTAATATTTAAGTGCTGCCCCTTCAAAACTACAATGCCACTATGTTCACAGATCGTTTCAACGTCTGTTGGAATTGCCTGACTAGCTGAAAAAGGTGAGCTGCGTTGTAGAGAAATCAAAAAAGTACGAACATTCGGGCATAGCTGGAAGGGTGAGCGGCAAGGCTGGAAACTAGGGTTTTGGGATTCGCCACCTGCACTCCGTGGGGGCATACGAATGCCGTTATGACGTTGGTAGGAGGACGGCTGCAACGCTTAGGCCATACCCTTGCAAGGTGGCGAGTTCTGTAGAAGTTCTAGGGAGTTGGGCTGGTTCATCGGAGGCATGGACCTCCACCCGCTAATAGTCCCCCGTAGCCAAGGCTGAGCTATACCGCAAAGACTTCGGGGCTCGTCGGCCCCGCTAATCACAGCTCTGCACAGCCGCAGGCCTAACAACGGTTTGAGCAGATTGCATTCTATTTATTATGTAGCACTTCCGAGCCAGTTTTGTCAATTAAAGCAGCAACCTTGCATGAATTTGCGCGCCATGGCAGGCATAAGGAGGAGACTTCACAGCATTGCAGCGCGCTTCTGCGGCTCAGAAAGACCCTTGTTGCATCACTACGAGCAATAAGTGCTCAATAAGAGTGCCGTATAAGAGGAAATTTCCTTGACGCGAATGAAGGCTCTGAGTAAATCAGGCGTAAAAGTAATAATTTAGAGGAACGTAATTGTAGGCAATAGGGCTTCTTACTGCTTAGATATTTCTACAGCACACTACTTGAATAAAACTACAGCAAATGTTGACCTGGTAGGCGTTGTTTAGAGTAAAAGCACCCCTGACCTTTTCTCAGTATAGTGGATTTCTCGGTACGTTACCTTTCCTAAAGTGACTTGGAAACTTGAAAGGAACCGAAAGGGTATTTTAATAACAGCATTACACTTCGTGAGGCAATTTATAGTACTAACAAGATAGTAGATATGAAGTATGCGGCTAACACAATTTTAATGCTTCATCAGGCCTACCTTTGCGAACACTCAGTGCCACCGGAGGTGGTAATACTGTTACCAAGGAGTTTAGGGTGGGCTGGAAAATCGTCCGAGTGCGAAGTCTGAAATCACGGTGCGAGTATTCGCTATATTTAGAGGGGCGTATGATTCGTGATTAATGGTTCTGACGAAGGTTATAGTGAGCAGCGAGACAAGACACTCATTACATTGTTCAGCTACCATATGAATGTCACTGCAACACAAAAATGTTCGCTAGGAAAGCCTCTACAGAACAAGCCACATGTCTCAAGCACAATGTCTCGTATTTTTCGTTGAAGACAAAGGAGTGGATTTATTCATGCTGTCTCTTTGAGACGTGAAAGTGATTGAGCCATCGGACAACATCTCGGCCTTGCTGGATACGAAACACTCAGAACGCTGTGTGGATACTAATGCGTAAAGTAAGTCCTAGTATTGATGGAAATGCTCCACTTCTGATTTTCTCGATGTAATGCCTGGAATACGTGATAATGAATAGTAAAGTAGCTGCTGCAAATGGTGGAATGCTCGTGAGAAATGAATTGATTTATTCCTCTGCATCCATAGCGACGTCAGATCAACTGCTGAGACACTAGGTGAGCGTGCAAGCCTGTGATGATGACGCATCATCACATCTAGCTTCAACATCTGAGTGATGATTATCAGAAGGGCCATGGCCCAGTGAGAAGAAGTTCGCAAAAAGCGGTCAGCGAAGATTTTGAGGGGCTTCTCGCTGAAATAGTACACCATGCACGCGTCTAAAGCTTGACGTATTTGCGAAAGGGGTGCTGCAGAGAGGGCACCAAGGACCCTCGGAGTCGATGTCATCGCTAAGACCCGCCGAGATATTGGTGTGAGTTGAGCTATGAAGACCCATATCTGACATGCACTATACACATGGGCACCAGCAAGGTCTTAAGCACCGAATCCTTCCCAGCAATGCGGTACGTGCTTTCGCATTAGCAAGTCCATGATTCTTCCCTGAGTATCCACACCTGCTCTCGTGCCCCTGCTCCCACACAACCGGTGCAACATTCTTCAGATCCGCCAGCTGACATGGCGGTGAAAAGGTGGTTGAATTTGAATTTTATCGTCGTGTCTTCGCCTCGTGGTTACGCTCGTGGGTAGATCGAGGAAGGCGTCTTGTATGCGTGTGGGAGGGTCCTGCTGGGAATGAGAAACGAGACATGCTGACTAGCCAGATTGGGGCAATATAAACAGGTACGGTCAGTCAGTATGGTGAGTCACATTTGTGGGAATATTGGAGTTTGCAAGTTGCGCTTGGAAAACGGTACTCCTGGGTAGCTTGGCCTAGCTCGTTGAGGGGAGCTCTCGTTTGGGACGCACGATTGGCAGAGTAATCCAAGGCAGTCTGTGAAAGAAGTATAGTAAAGTGTTGATATGTGAAGTACAAATTATCTAAGAAAGGATGGAGTTACACAATCTCTCTACTTAGCCAGGCACCAGCGTCCACCCATCTTACCCACACACCATCACACATCATCATCACACACCTAACCACACCATATCCACAAACACATCACCTCCCCTTACATGCTCCACCACAGACACCCATCACCCACCTACCACCACCTCTCCGATCGCACGCGTCGCACCGACCCTGGCCTTCGCAGCCGGTGGCGCGATTGCACTACGCTTCTCCTTCTAGCTGTGCGACACTCAGCCGCAATGTGCAACGGGCACGGCTTCCGCATTGGGGGCAAGTCAGGTACGGGGGCCTGGGGGTCTAAGCCGGGTTGCAACGCTTGGTGAGAGGGTGAAGTATTGATTGTCTGGCAGGATGGATGGATGAATGGATGGGTTGGATGGGTTGGGTATTTGTGTCTTTGAGTTTGGGAAGGGGTGGTGAGGTATAAAAGAAGGGGAGTTTACTATGTTTATTGTTGCATATCAGTGTGAAGAAGAGATTATTGCGACTTGATATTTCCTGCTCCTGCCACAGATCTGATAAGGCGTTCTTTCCCAGATCCACAGGTCACACAATACCATGCGTCCCGTCGCCATCTTCTCCACGCTACTCGCGCTGACACCGGCCTCCCTTGCTTTTCGCCGGATCTTCAAACCTTCAGGTCCTCCTCCAGATCTGCCCCCAAGCATGCTCATCCCCGTGTACAACTTCTACAGCTTCATCGCATACCCGAGCGCGCCCGAGGAACTGTCCGAGGTTGACTTTGTCATTTTAGACCGCACGTATGCAACATCGTGCCGCGTCCAGGTCAAGGCCAACGAGACGATATTCTCAGACTACGTGTACCACCCGTGTGCGGGGGATGTGAAGTATCCCGATGTCAAGTTTTCGTTCCGGATAAATGAGGGGTTCACAGAAATGACTTTGAAGAAGAGTTGGGATAGCAATGGGTGAGTGAAAAATATTGGTGCAAGGGGAATGCTGACGAGTGCAGGACATACATAACTGGCTTCGCCAGCCAGCAAACCAACTGGAACGAGAGCGAGGGCGGCAACGTGACGGCTAGCGAGTCTGGAAAATACTACACCAATCTGGGCAGATGGGACTTTGAAATTACAAGTCTGATTGCGTGAACTGGGCTGAAGGGCAGGAGATGAACAAGGCCGGATTGGGAATAGCGTACTCTGGAATGATAAGGACTTGAAGTTTGAAATCATTAATTAAATTGTCAGGTAGCCCCAGTGTCTCTTCTCTTGAACGCATAGCTCAGAATTGCAATGATAAAGCCCCGTACTCCAAGGTCCAAATATGCCCTACAGGAAGGAAAGCCGACGAAGACAGATTCGACATGACGACATGTCAACGGCAGGACGTGCAGCTTGATTGATAAGAACGCTCTCTAGCAGACGAGCGATATACGTAGTGGAAATGACAGAGCAGATCGCCTAGCAATTGCAGCCTCCAGGACCCTGTGTCTGGTTGGCCTCGGGCCTTAGGTTGACGCCCTGTCGTTGCTGGCCTGGCCGTAGATTCCGCGGCCCAGCTTGGTCGAGCGGTAGCTTCTTTGCGATGGCGGTGAATAGTTCGCGAACATTTTCGCTCGTCTTTGCCGAAGTCTCGAAGAAGAGGAGGCCGGCCTCGCGGGCATACTGCTCGGCGTCGGCAGTGGCGATGGCGCGCTTATCGGGGGATTCGGTGACCAAATCGAGCTTGTTGCCGGCAAGGGCGATGATGATGTTCTCGTTGGCCAGGCGCTGCAGCTCCTTGACCCATGCCTTTGCCTTGTCCAAAGATGCCTGTCCCTGTCAGTACCGGGCAACGTCGGTGATGCCATGCACGTACGGCTTGTGTGATATCGTAGACGACGACGGCGCAGTTTGCGTTCCTGTAGTACATGGGCGCCAGCGACTTGTAGCGCTCCTGGCCTGCCGTGTCCCAGATCTCAAACTTGACTGTTGTGTTCTCATCGAGGGCGATGGTCTGGGTGAGGAAGGCGGCGCCGATGGTGGATTCCCGGTAGTCGTCGAATTGATCCTGCGCGAGTCAGTCTAGCATCACCCTTCGCTCCCATGATACACTTACTTTGACGAATCGCAATACTAGCGACGACTGTGGTGGTGTTAGCTCAACGATAATTATATCACGGCTGCCTTGATGGCATATGTACCTTTCCAACGGCGGATTCACCTGCGCATGGTTAGCCACAGCCGGGGACATGCATCACGCATTCAAAGCATACCGAGCAGCACCAACTTGAACTGGGCGAACCTGGAGCCTCCAGGCCGCTGACCCTGTGGTGCTCTGGCGGACATGGTGGAGGAGGTGACGCGGCGCTACTGGGCGGAGGGTGCGAGGTTGGTGATGGCTCTCGGGGCGGATGGAGCGGCCGAGGGGTCCTGGCGATCGGGAGTGGAGGGCGGCGGACGGGGTTGGGCAGGTCTTGGGGGTGCAAGTGTAGGGTGAATGAAAGGGCTGGTTGCTGCTGTGACGAGGTGCTGCGGTGCTTGGCCTTAGCGCACAAGCCGGACCCCTTCGCCGCAGTGGCCGCCATGACGAAACGGCTGCATGGCGTTTTAGAAAACACATTGCGACACCACGGCCAATCCTGCCCACGCCGCCTGCACAGCTGTATAGAGAGTGTCTCGCAGCACAGTGTACTATACTGCACAGTCTGGACATAGTATCTGCCACCATGGGCACTGCCCTGCCGTACCGCGACATCAATGTCCACTCGTCGCCCTCGCACTACGCCTTCTCCTCGCCGTCCTCGCCCTCTGCGCCGACGCTGGTGGTCGACCGGCCGTCCGGTGACATCCGCCTGCACGATGGAAAGCTGCTGGGCTCCAAGCGCGTGTCCAGCGTGGCCGGCATCCTGGGCATCATCAAGCTGCGACTAGGTACCTGCACCAACGCCTGTGAGAGAGCGGGGAGCTGATGCATACAAAGACAAGTACATTATCGTCATTACAAAGGCCCAGCCCGTGGGCAGAATAAAGGGTCACATGATCTACAAGGTCATCACCACTGAGTTCCTGCCATTGCGCGAACGGCCCCTGCACGACCCCGACGAGGACAACTACCTCTCCCTGCTCAAGACGCTCATCAAGACGTCGCCGCTGTTCTTCTCCTACTCCTTCGACATCACCAACAGCTTCCAGCGCCAGGCCCACCTCGACCCCTCCACGCCCCTCTGGAAGCGCGCAGACGACCGCTTCTTCTGGAACCGCTTCGTGTCTAGCGACCTCATAGACTTCAGAGGGGGCCTGGGCGGTGGATATGGAAGGCACTCGAGTGGCCAGCAGCCAGACGTGGATCCGTACATTCTGCCCGTCATGTACGGGATGCTGGAGATAAAATCCACGTCCATCAAGGGTACCCCGCTCACCTTCATCTTGATCACTCGCCGGTCACGACTGAAGGCGGGGACGAGATACTTTTCGCGGGGTATTGACGAGAACGGCAACGTGTCCAACTTCAACGAGACAGAACAGGCCATCATCCTCAACGACAGCGCCTCGGGCGGCCCAGGCGGCTTTGGTTCCACTCAGAATGGGGCAGCTGGTGGCAATGCAGGCAAGGAGACGCAGGTCCTTGCCTACGTGCAGACAAGAGGGAGTGTTCCGGTGTACTGGGCCGAGATCAACACCTTGAAGTATACGCCTACGCTGCAGGTTCGAGGAGTCGAGGGCGCCCTACCAGCTGCAAAGAAGCATTTCGCAGAGCAGATACGGCTCTACGGCGACAACTGGCTCGTCAATCTCGTCAACCAAAAAGGCCGCGAACAGAGGGTCAAGGAGGCGTATGAGCAGATGGTCGACTACCTCGTAAATTCGCCCGTGGAGAACGTCGAGGGGGATAGAATCACTTCAGAGAAGTTCCATCTTATTGAGTCGACCAATGCGCAGACAGCCTACGATCGTTTGCACTACATCTACTTTGACTTTCACAACGAGACCAAGGGCCTGCGATGGGACCGCGCGAAGCTCTTGATGGATCAACTCGCACCAGACGTCATCAAGCACGGCTACTTCCGCGGCGTCGACATGCCAGGTGAAGCTGGGCGAGTCGAAGTCCGGCGACACCAGACTGCTGTAGTCCGGACCAACTGCATGGACTGCCTCGACCGTACGAACGTAGTTCAGAGTATGATTGGCCGCTTCATCCTCTCGCGCATGCTCATCGATCTTGGATTGCTGCACGAGGGGGAGAGTGCAGAGGAGGACAAGGCATTTGAGTTCCTCTTCCGAAACGTGTGGGCCGACAACGCAGACGTCGTGTCCAAATCCTACTCTGGAACCGGCGCTCTCAAGACTGACTTTACCCGTCTCGGTATTCGCACCAAGCAGGGCGCTCTGCAGGACTTGAACAACTCCGTCACGCGTTATTGCCTGAACAACTTCCGCGACGGGCCCAGGCAAGATGCTTTTGATCTCTTCCTAGGGACGTATCTACCTGGCGACTCCAGCATTGGCAGCCAGCTTCTCTTTGCCGACCGAAGACCCCTGTTCATCCAGTCGATTCCGTACATTCTCGCCGCATGCGTCTTCTTCATCCTTGTGGGCAGTATGACTCGCCGGGCGCCAGAGTCTGCGGTGTGGCCCCTCCGACTGCTCCTTTTATTCTCGCTCGTGGCAGCGGGCATTTGCTTCAATTTTATCTGGAGCAACGGCACTCTCTATGTAAGTTGAGGAAGTGAATTTTCACATTTTGTACTAACATGCGCAGGTTAATTGGCCCAAACTTAATCGTCTTCCAGCGCAGATTGAATCTTACCAAGACACATTGTCGAAGGTGTCGAATAGCGCTGTCGTGGGCCCGCTGGTGGGCACGAGACATGAGCGCGGGAAGAGCGATGCGCGACTCCTTGGGTTGGAGGAGGGCAAGAAGAGGATTGAGTAGATTGTGGTCCGAGCACACTAAGGGAATATTCACTTTTATTCTTTGAACTCATTGTTATTGCATATATTAGGTGTAGAAAAAGGAGTATGTATAAAAGATTTTAATACATTGCATTTGCTACCGCATAAGTCATGTCTGTCTATGTATCTGTCTGTCTGTGCATGTCGAAACACAGCGTCGTCTGACACAGGGCAGAAGACGACGACATGTGTCGTTGAGTAGATGGAGAAAGGATTAGGGCCGATAGTGCAGTGGTACAGGGTATCGTGAAGAGAGGGATACATGGAGTGGTGGTACAGTGTCTGGGTATCATTCCAAGGGCCGAGAGAAGGAAGTCGATAAAGTAAGAATAGAAGAAGGAAGAGGAGGAAGAAAAATATGGTCGTGATTCGTACAGACAGACATAGACATCGTCATGGACAAAGGAAAGAATGGGAAACATTAACAAGAAGGTCCCCGCTAACACGAGACGTGTACGGCGGGGAGAACTACGACGTCGAATTCTTCGTCGACGCTCTCATCGCTCTGGTTGGCCTCCTCTTGGAGTACCTTTTTATCCTCCTCGTACTTACCCCCGACAAACGCCCATCCATCGCCCTCGAGACGCGCACGGAGACGCTCGAGATTCGAATTTGCGGCGCGGCGGAGCAAAGGAGCCCACTCACCCAGTCGCTTAGGCGGGGGCTGCTGCTCGGCTTCAAGCTCCCAGTCGTCGAAGTCAGGGAGGATCCAGAGATCGGACTCGGTGCTGGGGTCCGAGGCGAGGTTGAGGTTCAGACAGGTGCTCTGGTGGAGTTCCATGCGCTGGTCGTGCGGGGCCAGGGTGCGCTTTTTGGGCTGGGGCAGCCAGGAGGGGCTCGCGGCGTTGAGGCCGAGCGAGATGCTGCGGTGCGAGACGGGCAAGGTGTCGAGGCTGCGTTGTCGCTTCATAGTCTTTTTGCGGGTGGGGGATGAGGCGCAAGAGCGGCGTGGGGATGGGTCTGTGGCGCGTGACGGGAGCATGCCGTAGACAGCGTTGCTGAGGTCGTAGCTGTAGTAGGGCTCGTCACGCGAGCGAGGTGCTGAGTGCAGGCTGTCATCCATGGTTGGGAGAGCAAGACGAGGAGAGAGACGAAGAAGCAGAAGACAGTGAGATATGTGTGCAAGATGATCTGCAATAAGGAAGCCGCCACATGCAGAAGCTGCAGCTGCAAGATGCGAGTAATGGGTCTGTCGGTGATGGTCTTCCAGCAGGCCGGGTGGGCGTGGAGGTGGTTCACGGGCGAGAAATGGCTGCCTGGTGGGCTCGTGCAAGAGTCATGCGATGACGTTGCGGGAGGGTGATGCGGGTGGCTGTGCTCACTCAGCGTGTTCCGGACGGGGCGAGTATGAGAGGAAATGAGTGGAAATGTTTGACATGGACTAAAAAAGAAATGCGAGGGAGACGAGTGTGTGGTGCAGTGAAGCACGGGTGGTGGTAGTGGCAGGAGGGGATGCGACGTGGAGTCTAGGCAGGCTGTTGGCTGTCATACAGGGAATTAACAGGAGTGAGCCGATAACACGTTCGGTGTCAGCCGATAGATGAATAGAACACGAATGCTTGACTTCAAGTATCGGCACTGGAATATCAGGACAGAAGTGTTGGGATTGAATATCAGGACTGAAGTGTCGGGATTGAATATCACGGCTTGAGGCGATGATGCGCCGGGAGCTATACCCTGTCGGGTCCCGGCAAGCCCGAGCGCCTGACGTTTCCTGGTGAGCTTCAATTCTTCACGCTGGCATACGACACCATCACCTCCGTCGTCCATCCTCATCCCCGCCATCCGGAGGCAGCCCACGATGCTGCGCGCCTCCATTCTCCGGGCTGGATCAGTCGCCCGGCCATTGGCTCGCCAGGCCCGCCCGCAATGGCGCGTCGTCCAGCGCTGCTACGCTGACGACAAGAAGTCAGGCGAGACGGCCATTCCCAACCCTGCGCCCGCCGTCACGCCCTCGATTGCTCCTGCAAACCCCACCCCCGTCCAGGAAGCCACCATTCCCGCTGCCGACGTACCCAAGCCGCCCCCCGCCCCCGAGACAGCAAGCACGTCTGCAGCGTCATCGCGCTCCGCACCCGCCGTCCCGCCCGCGACCACTCCGCCCACCGGCCCAGGGTCTGCCAGCGTCGCCCCCGACCCAAAGCAGCCAAAGCCTAGGAAGCGTCGCATTCTCCGCAAGCTCCTGCTGTGGCTGACCATCCTGTCTGGGCTGGGATATGCCGGCGGCGTGTGGTACTCGCTGGTCTCAGACAACTTCCACGACTTCTTCACCGAGTACATTCCCTTTGGCGAGGATGCCGTGGCCTACTTTGAGGAGCGTGAGTTCAGGAGACGCTTCCCCGGCCGCGCTGGCCAGCCCAGGCTGCACCCCCAGATCTCGGGCGAGAACAAGGTCACCATCCCAGGCAAGAGCGGACTCAAGGCGCGCGCAGCCGAGGAGCCCAGCAGCGACCTCGCAACCAAGGGCCCCCATGTGAGCGCCGTGGGCGACAACACCCCCAAGCCCGACGCCGGCCAGCCCAAGGTCGGCTCCAACACACCAGGAAAGAGCACACAGGAGAAGAAGCAGGAGGCGGCACAGAACGAGAAGCCGACCGAGTCTGCACAACATGCGCTGCTCCCCAAGGACACCAAGGCCGATCCCAAGGTCGAGGTCAAGGACGTCGTCACCCCAGCCAAGCCCATCTCGCCGCTTGACCACCTCAGCGTCCCCTCTGCCACCGAGCCCGTGGTCCAGGACGTGGTCAAGATCGTCAACGACATCATCACCGTCATCAATGCCGACAAGGGCCACAATGGCAAGTACAACTCGGCGCTGGACAAGGCCAAGTCGGACCTCGCAAAGGTCGTGTCTGACATCAACCTGCTGAAGGCCGACCTGGAAAAGACGACCGAAGAGAAGATCAAGGCCGCCCACAGCGAATTCGACGAGGCCGCCAAAGAGCTTGTGCAACGGCTGGACCACCAGATGCAGGACCAGGAGACGCACTGGAAGGAGGAGTTTGAGAACGAGCGGGAGCGTCTTTCGCAGACATACAAGGAAAAGCTACGATCCGAGCTCGACGCCGCACACAAGGTGTATGAGCAAAAGACCAAGAACCAGCTGCTTGAGCAGAGCATCACCCTACAGAAGAACTTCACCGCCAACGTCCGGGATCGGGTCGAGGCTGAACGTGATGGCCGTCTCGGCAAGCTAAACGAGCTCTCGTCCTCGATCCACGAGCTTGAGCGACTGACTGCCGAGTGGAACGACGTTGTTGACGCCAACCTCAAGACGCAGCATCTCGTTGTTGCCGTTGAAGCTGTCAAGTCGGCACTAGAGACTCAAGCTACGCCCAAGCCCTTTGTCTCCGAGCTTGCTGCTCTCAAGGAGATTGCTGCTGATGACCCTGTTGTGAGCGCCGCCATTGCCAGCATCAACCCCGTCGCATATCAACGTGGCATCCCTAGCTCAGCCCTGTTGATTGATCGCTTCCGCCGCGTTGCTGCAGAGGTCCGGAAAGCTGCTCTCCTTCCCGAGGACGCTGGTGTCGCTTCTCACATTGCCTCGCTCGCCATGTCCAAGGTCCTCTTCAAGAAGTCAGGTCTTGCACTTGGCGGAGATGTTGAGGCCGTCCTTGCACGAACTGAAGTCCTGCTCGAGGAGGGTGACCTGGACTCTGCCGCACGAGAAATGAATGCTCTGCAAGGATGGGCCAAGGTTTTGAGCAAGGATTGGCTGAGCGAGTGCAGGAGAGTGCTTGAGGTTAGGCAAGCATTGGATGTTATTGCTACCGAGGCGAGGTTGAACAGCCTTTTAATCGACTAAGCCGCTTTTCTTCTCATGTACTCCTAGACCCCTGATTCGTAGACATGCAAATGGGGTGCCTTTCATTGTGTTCATAGTGTAACCTGTAAGTGTAGCTTATAGAATTGTTCACATTCAGTTCGTACAGGATTACCGTGCCTTCTAGGATGATGTGCGACATGGCCGTTGCTCCGCCACACACTCAGCCCCCACGCCTTGCAGGACCCCATACCTCCCCCAACTACTGATTTCACCTCATCGTTCCTTCCCTCCCCAACCCCACCATGCCTCGCACATCACCATCCAACTCCCCACCCCTCCCCTGCAAAACACCCCCCACACCCCCAGAATCCATCTTCTCCCTCTCCCCCGACCCAGAGCCCCCCACTCCCACTCCCAGCCCAAGCCCCAACCTCACTCCCCCCTCCACCAAAACCTCCAAATCCCCCTCCCTCCCCACCAACCTCTTCGACCACACCCTCCGCCTCACAGGCACCCTCTGCGCCCTCCTTTTCGGCATCTGGGCCCCGCTGTCGTACCAGCTGCAGCAGCGCGGCACGCAGAGCAATGACGCGGAGATGCGCAGGCTGGTTGCTGAGGTCGAGGCGCTGAGGGTCCAGATTAGCATGATGGGTGTGTTGAAGGCGTTTGAGCATTGTGAGAGGGTGGGCGAGGCGGGTGAGGCGTGTAGGGCGTTGTTGGAGAGCGGGGTGGATGGCGTGGTTGGCGTGTTTGCGGCGGGGATCGGGGTGGCGGGTTCTACGGCTGCTGAGAGGGGGGAGGGTGCTGAGAGTGCTGCGAGTGTGGTGAGTGCGTTGAGTACGCCGAGTGCTTCGAGTGCGTCGAGTGCTTCGAGTACTGCGAGTACTACCCGTGCTGCGAGTGCTTCGAATCCTGGGCGACCGAAATACTACTTCCAACCCTCGAGGAGAACAGGGATGCATACAGTCACCATATCTGGCGGTATCGAAACTACTCTTTCCTCAATACTAGATCTAAGTCCTCGCCCTCTCCCCCCTCCATCAATCTCACTCCCAAGCCCTGGACCCCCAGTCGAAAGCATGGTATCGAGCTTGATCAGCGGTATCAGTGTGCCTACTCCCAACAGTATACCGCCAATCCCAACTTCTACTCTGCAGCGTGTGACGTCCCACACACAAGCGTCGGCTAAGCCAAATATCAATACCAAGGAGGAGCCAGTGTCCCAATCCAAGGTCCAGCAACTAAATGTTAATGAGTGGAAATCATGGGCTGGCAGTCGTTGGGCCGCGTGCAGAATTACTCCCCTCCCAGAACTTGTCAACACGACCGGTTCCTCGGCGGATCACACAACAGAAATCATCGTCCTGAATAGGGACGCGATGTTTTATCCGCAGAGTGATTACAATTTCCTGTTCAAACCTGGCGGCTTTTGCGAGGCGGCGCGAGAGACGCTGGGTGACCTGTTTATTGCGGGCGTGGGTATGGAGGATCTTGGTCTGGCGTTGTTAGTAGTTTTTGTTTCTTCACTTTTTGTGCGTGATGTAAAGAGATGGGTAGGGAGATGGGGTGGTAGAAGAGTAGAAGGGGATGGGAAGGCGAAGGTGAAAGGAACATGATTAGTGTTTGTAAAGTTTCTGGCTGGTTGAATACTTGTTGAGGCGTTTATGCTGGTGGATGACTGATAGATTTATAGGTGCTTTGAACCCTTCGTTAGAGGCTTTGAAACATTGTGAGGATTATCTCTCACTGCATACGGTGCGTGTGTTGGTTTAAGACCTGAGGATTACAATGTCCTTACAAGATTATCTCCAGGTATCTAGTGTCTTCCACACATCCGCATAGAGCAAACAAATGTTTAGTTTACTTCTCCTAGTCATTCTATGCGGATTCTTCTGTCGAAGAAAACATAGTCTGACAGTGCAACTGACAATTTCACAAAATTACATCTCCATTGAATACCGAGGTGGACGGCGTAACGAGCCAGACGGCGTAACGAGCCACCCAACCACCAAAATCAACACCACAACTTGAGGCTATTGAGCCTCACAAAATAGCTATTAACGCGATATTTTTTGGTGTTGGGGCCTAGGGGCCTGTGCAAATATATATAGCTACTCAAATCTAATTGGAGGGTTGATTTCCCTGCTGCGTCGTGAGCGAGCAGGTAGAGCGCCCTCTGCGCCTTGTGCAGACCCTCCACTATCTCCAGGCTGCGCAACCTCTCTATTTTTTGAGATTGCTTGAGTAGCAGCCTTAAGCCTCATCTTGTTCCCCTTTTGGGTAATTTTAAGAGCGTTTTGAAGTCGTTTTTGAGTCCTACGAGCAGCTGCTCGAGAGGCTTGATCCTCAGCCTTTTGAGCTCTCTCCTTCTCTCTCAATAACTTAGCTGCAACCCTCGCAGTACGCCTAATCTCCTTTGCCTCAGCCTTAGCCTGCTTCCTTGCCTCACGGAGCTTAGTTGCTTCAATTTTTTGGAGTCGTTTTTGCTCCTCCTTAAGCTCCTGCTGCTGTAGACGGTCACGTGCTTCCTTCACCTTCCTTGGAGACCAGAATACAGCACCACCATGGTACTCCTCAGGCTGCTCTAATAGTAGGACCTTGCCTCGCTTCCTACGTCGCCTCTCATTAATAAGAGCCTCTCTAAGGCCTTGAGCCTCGTGTTCAAGCAGCGTTTTCTGAACTGAGATTGAGTGGAAGGCCTGGCTCAGCTTTTGAGCTCGTGGATCTTGTCTATCCTTGACAACCTGGCGTAGTAGGCCCTTAGTTTTCCTCCAGTTTGAGGCGCTCAAAGCTGAGGAGTCACTATCACTTAAAATTGCCTCAGGAGCCTCAATGAGGCTAAATCTCTTAAGTATTACCTGAGGATTAAAAGGTGATAGGCCAGTAGCTTCAAACGCCTTAAGGATAGTTAATTCCTTAAAGGAGTCCTCCCAGGCTGCCATAAACAGTGGAAAAAAGTCTCTTTTACTCATTGAAGTAAGCCCTTGGCACCTCTCCATAAAGGCTGAGATCTGATTTGAGTAAGCTGTTGAGAGAGGCTTAAACATAACAACATCTAGTGGTTGAAGCGTGTGAGTTGAGTGAGGAGGATACACTGCAAGGAGGATCTTGTTTTGATTGCAGTACTCAATAAAATCCATTGTAAGGTGAGATCCGTGGCCATCAAGGATAAGGAGCCTATAGGAGGAGTGCGCCTTTGCCTTTGTCCTGCGATCAAACACCTGTTTAAGCCATGCTAGGCCTATATCATTGTTGGTCCATCCTGAGGTTGAGGAGCTGAAAAAGACTTGATGAGACTCAGGATCGCAGGCCTGCAACCACGAGTCTTGAATTGAACTTGAGGCTGATTGATATATGAGGGCAGGCTCAAGGGCAGATCCATCAGCGCATACGCAGGCCAGCAGCGTTATCCACTCTCGACTACCATCCTGGATGTAAGCCTTAATCTTGCGCTCCTCATATAGCCTCCTACTAAACACCCTCTTTGACCTAGTAACTACTCCTAGCATAAAGCCTTTCTCATCTATATTGTATGTATTGCGAGACTCAACGTTGTATTGGCTAATCTTATCACGCAGGAGATTAAAGTAGAGGGTGTACTTTGCCCCTGAATCAGCTTGGTGGCGCGATCGATCGATCCCAGTTACCCAATTTGAGATGAGCTCAACCGTGTGATTCTTGATATAGCGATCAACCCAGTGTACGCCAAGCTCTTTTTTTGCAATCTGTGAGCCAAAGCGTTGTATCATAGGCCTAGTAGGGGGTAAGCCTTGCTCTGTAAGGCGTTTAATGTAGTGTAGGAGCTCCTGCTCTTGATAGGGGTGGAGAGCTTGTTGATTTTCTGCCTTGGTGTTGCGTGAGCCTGATACTCCTTGGTGTCTCCGCGCGAGCGTTGTACGGTTACAGCAATACTTTTTTGCAATTTCTCGATAACTAAATTTTTCTCCAGGCTTCAGCGATTCTATAGCTGCAATTGCAGCCTCGATTGAGCTCATATTGGTGAAGGTATCGCTTGTTGAAGTTTTGTTGTTGTTGAGGAGGGGTGGCTCGTTACGCCGTCTGGCTCGTTACGCCGTCCACCTCGGTACAAGCACAACATCGCGTTAGCGATTTTTGGCGCTTGGCGTTCACTACATAACAACATCATGGGTGCTGCAGGTCCAACCCAGTTAGGCATCGGAGTTTCTGAAACACATGTTTATCTTTAGGTGACCCACAGCCATATTTGCTAGTCTTTCTACTAGCAGAACAAGCATTCAGATTGCTATGCATTTCTAGTGCATGATGAGATGGCAAGGATCCTTGACTCATCGGCGTCGCTCGTATCGCGACTAAATGCGGAGCACAGCCACACTCATCCCAACGTCCCGCAAGCCATGTCTGACACGTTCGGAGCGTGCCGACCACTAACAGTCCGCGATGCACAATACCCTTCAGCTGCCTAGACTGGGGCTGGACTGACGCCTCGATCGTCGACCACGAGAACATGGCATGAAGCAGTATGGCTCGCGTGGCTCAGGCACACATTCTTCATAAAAGTAGATTCGGCACTCATTCAAGCTCGAGATATCGAAAACGTAGACTCGCATCATAGATCAAGTGTCATGATGCGGCAGAAACGATCCCGAGAAGCCAAGCAACCGTTTCTGCTTCGCATGCGTGATCATCACCTCGATGATCATACTCCAGGACCTGCACCACAACCCATTCTCCGATTCTCAAGACTGCGATCTTGTTTCCCGTCATGGCACTCTGTTAACAAATTCTGGATTCTCGAAGCCCTGTCAAGCGCCTTCTCCATCGCTCTGTTCGTCGCCATTATCGTCATTCTGTATAAACATGATGGCACGGCGTATGGCACTGCTTCCGCCGTGTCTCAAGGTGATCAAATCAAGAGGCCGGGCATATATCCGATTCTGGCTTTTTTGAGTGCGATTATGCGCGCGTGCATGCTGCTTCCTGTTGCGACGGCAATCGGGCAGTTGAAGTGGAGTTGGTTTCGAGATAAGAGACGGTTGATTGATCTGGAGAGATTCGATGAAGCTAGTCGGGGGATGACAGGGAGTTTATGGTTGCTATGGACAGTCCAGTGTAGGTAAGTGAAGTGTAGAATTCCTATCAAATTCCGCTACTGACGAACTTAGGCATTGGGTTGCTTTTGGGGCTGCTCTGATGATACTAACTCTCCCCATCGATGCACTCATTCAAAACTCTATTCTCATGCCTCAACGGAGAGAGCTGAATACTTTCCCGTACCGCAGAGACGGCATAACGAAAATACAAAACAGCGTCACTTTGATCAATTTTGATCCCCGGTACACCACCAACACTACAGGACTTGCCAAATCCAGTCGATACGCGGAATACGAGACCTTGATCGCTACTTCAGAACCATGGGCTACTATCGAGATGATCAACGGTGTCACATTTGGCATGTCCTACATGAATGGTCTGGAGCGGGCAATCTCAGCAACTCCGGTAGTGTACTGTCCAACAGGATCTTGCGAGTTTGGTCGATATCAGAATCTCGGTGTGGGTGCAATGTGTATGGATCGGTCTGAGTTGGTTACCAGAGTAGGAGGAGACTTCCCAGCATGGACCATTCCCGGTACTGGTCTTCGACTTAATACATCAGCGAGCGACACAGGCGCACGAATGATTATCACAGCGAACTCTTCCACAAATTATGACCCAGCGAATTTCAACGACATCACCGCACCGCTTATTGCTCGAACAGCGTTGCTGGTAGATGCTTGGGAAGGACAACCACCAGTAGGGATGGAGTGCATCCTGATTTGGCTACTCAATACCCTCGAAGCTAAGATCGACCAAAGCACGAACCAAGCTCTGCAAGAAAATGGTGTTTCTGTGCATTGGAATTGGACTGTAGACGATGGAGGAACGGCACTCAAATGTTTCCCTGACGAATGCTGGATCAATAATCGTACAATTACTGAAGAGCAGGATCCGATCCTCTACAGCGAAGAGTGTGTTTCAACCGTCAGCATCGACGCAAACCGTGGCATCCAAAACTTTCTCCTCGACCGACAAAGAGGATTGAAGGGTAATTTGTTCTCAGCTCCCGACAATACGACTGCAAATGCAACAGATTTCACGCCTCTGAACAGCTTCATTGCTAATATCAACGGCCTCCTCAAACGGCCAGGTAGTAGTCGAGATGTTTTCTTGGTAAACATTGACCAGTTCTTCTTGAACATCGCCGCAGGCATGACGCAAGTGGTTCGTCAACAGAACATTCTCCGTGCCGATGGGACGACCCGGCCAAGTTTCACGACTGGCAACGTTTACCAGTTCATCTTCTACTACAAGATAGCCTGGTGGCGGCTCTCTCTACCTGCTGCGTTGGTCTTTGCGAGTGTAGCTTTTGTTACTATCACTGCGCTGATAACACGGGATGATTTGGATTGGAGGCGCTCGACGCTACCACTCCTCTTCCATGGGCTGGCAGACCGAGAAAAACAAGCTTGTGGTAAGGTGCTACAACTTGCAGATATGGAAAGAGCGGCCGAGGACATGCACGTCAAGTTGGTCGATGCCGGAGAGGGTGTGCGTTTGCTGAGCGGCAGGGGCTGGGACGAGTATGATAATGCAGAGATGTTGAGGACTTTTAGTTCCTGACGTTTTGATGATTCAGTTTGTTACTATAGTTTATTATTCGCCAATATAGACTACGAAACCTGATGTGTTCATTTTAACGGATTCTTGAAACGTCCAAGCTCTATCGTTTTGCTCTGTGATTCCACTACAACGCCTTCAAATAGTTGTGTCAGCCTACAGTATTGTTATAGAAGCATTGTACCAACACGACTCCTTGAACCTGTGTGGAGTGGGAAGACAGGAAGAATAGGGTGAGCTGTATAGACTGCGATTGAGATAAATACTACTGCTCCCAAGCCTGTGACGACGTTCCATAAATGCCGTAGTACATCGAATGACACGCATGTAGCCTCCTAATTAGACTGATCTTCTGTTCGATTCCAAAGCCCGAATCGGAACGTTAACATCAGATCAACATCGAGAAGAGTCATCTTCCCATTTACCGGAACTCTTACGGTGGGGATAATAGCAATAAGCGCCCCTATAAGGTTCCAGAGGAGCCTCCTGCCTGTTTCGCGTTGCAACATGTGTTCTTATACCATGTGTAATAGCGCTACTGGGAGAACAGAGCATAAAAATGCTATCGTTGACAAAACGGATGCAGATGAAGACGCCAGCACTGAAGTTGCGGCAATGATTTGGGAGAGAGAGGCCATTGTGGCAAAGAGTATGGCAACGCAGAAGATGATTGATGCGTTCAAAAATAATCCTGTTGAGTCCTTGATGGCTGAGACTACTTCAATTTTGGGATGGTATTTTCTGATTCATGTACAAGCAGTACACTTAAGGTAAACATCTCAGGCCCCTGGACAAAAGCGACTATCTGTCACCCTTGGCCAATTTAAACTAATGCATATGTCATGAGCTCATAACAACCTTAAATCCACGTACCATCCGGCCGGTCAAGGCTTTATCTGGCCTGGTCCCATAAAGATAGAATATCTCCACCAGAACTGGAACCCATGTGGCAAGTGCTAGAACCTGACCGAACGACCATTCCAGGTCCTTGTTACTTGTTCCACCGAATTCATCCAGTGTCCGCCGAAACTGGATGAGCCAGCCAATACATAACCACATCGTAAAGAAGCCTAATGTTAACCCTAGCCAGGGAAGTGCCGAAATCATACTCCTGTACCAGGCTTGCTTTCCAAGCCTTTTAGGAACAGTCAGGACAGGGATTGCTACGTATATTGCGAGAGCAACGAAAAGTAGAGCTCCCAGACCTGTAGCGAAGTTTCTTATATTCCGCATTGGGCCAAATTTAGCACATGTATTCTCCCAATCAAGTTGATCGTCATAGTAGCGTCTGCTTGAAAGCCACTCCTGATCATACCGTAGAAGGGTCTTGTACCAATTCACAATAATGCCCAGTACGAGCACGACGGCTAACAAAATGGTCACAAGGAACCACAGGGCCCTTCTGCCTCTATTACGACGTAATATATCTGACAACGCCATATTCAAGAGAGCTGGCGGGAGGACAGAATACATCGACACCATCATTGACGCAGTGTACGCAGACGTAGCCATTGGTTGTGTGCGCACCACAAAAAGTCGGATGAACGAGAATATAGTAGCGCAGAGCATGGCAATGCAGAATACAAAGGATGCATTCAGGAATATTGTCGTAGAATGAATGATGGAGGATGTAATTTTTTCGACATACGGCAATTGGAGAGTTCGTCTCGGTATCACGTCGGCCCGTGTCGCAAGGAGAATACTCAGGTACAGAGTTACCAATAGTGCTTGTAGCACATACGTGGTGAGCATCTACGTAGAGAGGTGAATTAGTACATGGATCGTCAAGCATTGCAATAGGGCTGCTTACCCCAACACCAGTGATGTCCGAGTTACCCTCCCAGCGCATTTTAGGACACACCTCGTGCCGGCACGAATTCAGAGCAAAATCCCGCATTCTTCTTCGCACCTCAACCTCTTTCGACCATGCCACGAGTTCGCCATAATCAGGATCTCCAAGACCTTGAGCCTTCAAATAGCGAGAAAGGCCGTTCAGGAGAAATTTCGCGGTGGCCGCGTATGGTATATCGGAATTTGGTAATTTGACGGTGTAGAAGGCCGTGGCGAGTCTGCAGCTATTAAAGCCGAGTACATTTGGGTCCGGAGGATCGAACTTCGGCGGCGTTTCTGAAAGGCTCGTCATACTGCCACGCGGAGGACGTTCAGCTGTGGATTCAGTGTACGAACCTATCGGGGGGGAAATTTGGCATGGGTTGGGATTTTGGAGTCATATGTATAGCTCACTGAAGCAAGACAGCAGAACGCGCTGCCTTCTCCAGGGCAAATCTTCGTGGTCAACATAATGCCTGCTGATTACTGGAGCAAAGCCACCACAAGCCTCGGCAACATAGCCTTATTGTCCTCCCACAGCGCGCATCGAAGGTGCACGTAATATGCATAAAATGCTCATTGGTATGCCTAGATGGTATCACAAAGCCAGGCGCAGCCATGATCTCATTGCGCAATCGCCAAATCGCAGAATAGAGTATGCCATTTGTTCGCAGCTCGCCAGGTCGGCGTGGCGTAGGTGCAGGGGTGTGAGATATGAAGCGAACACCTGCAGTCAGCATACTTGGCCCCATACCGCATTTTCGCCCATGTTCGACCAAAGAGAACGCCTGTTGGTAACGATAGGAACCGACTACCTTGCAATCTCTCCAAGGATAGGCGGAAGCTGAGTCAGCACGGTATGAGCATGGTGGCAGCACAGCCTACAGGATGACCTTGGCACGCCTCCATGCCTACGTTGCCTTCACGTCGCCTTGCGATCACCAAGGCGGCTACTCGCCTGTGCTTCTTGGCATGTTCATTTGTAGCGAAGGGACAAGGCTTTTGTTCTGTCCAACGACCTTATTGCCACACTGGTGTTAACCTTTTTCATGATCAGTCCAAGAACGCCGCAACACAACGTGTGGCTCGCGACATATTTAAAAGTGGATTACGGACTACTCAAGATGGCGTCATTGAGAGCCAAGAGAAAACTAATTGAAATTTGGCGAGACCATGGCACGATACTTCGCTGGGTAGTATGTATGATACATTCGGTAAGCTCAAAAACCAGATTGTAGGCTCGATTATCGATGCTGTCGTAATTGTAACATGTAATAGGTTGCTGACGTCCACTTTGTTTTAGTTTTGCATGTTTAAATGGCATTCTCTTGGCCGTTCCACAGCTCTTGCACCTCGTTGGAGTAGGTTGCCCTGACTTCCCCTGTTCTTTCCTGTAGATATCTATGCCTCTGCTGTACTCGCCGTGTTCTCATCATGATTCATGATAGAGCATACTATTCAACCCAGGCCAGTTACAGGGTTGAACAATGCTTTCCTAATCTACTTCCACTTATGACTGTATGGATGGACTTCTACTTGGAAGCTAGCCCTAATGCAAACCCCAATCCATTTTTGCTCTTCTATCACCTAATCCGGTAGCGATAAGTGTTTAGTTTTCCTTTGCAACAATCACTCGAAGATCACAGTTTTGGGTAACTCAGTGCAAATTTTTGCCGCATGCGATTCTCACTGTAATGATACTACGTAGGACAACTTCACAGCCCATTGACAAGCGGTACTTCGACGTTAACAACCACCGCCCTAGTGAGGCCTCAAATATCGTGTACAATTTCCTTTCGAGATGCTGACCCCTAAGCGTCCTTAATACCTACAAGTTTATTAGAGTCCTTCCAGAGACGATCTTCTAGTGCAGAGTCGAATGCCCAGGAAGCGTATCCAAGGTCGTAATCAGCAGGTGTGCCAACCTTTACAGGTTCAGCTTCGCCCGCATTTTCCAAATATTTGCCTCCAATGCCTTCGAAGTCTTTTCCAATAGCCGCCAAAACGGTAGTTGCAGCGCCTTGGGGCACTGACTTGAATGCTTTCATCAGTGCCTGATCCTTAGCAGCAGCCTCAAGAAAAGCTGGATCCACATGACGACCTAGTTCCGTCGCAATCAAGCCGGGATGAACAGCAAGGCTGTGAAGGCCTTGAGAACCATAGTACCGCTCAATTGCGTTACTCATGTATAGATTGGCTGTCTTTGCTTGGCCGTAGGCGAGAAACCCATTATAGTCACTCTTCTCAAAGTTGTAGTCATCGGGGAGGATCCCCGAATATCGATGAGCGGCTGAACTCAGAACGACAACACGAGAGTTGAAGAGTGGCGTAGAAGATTTCAAAAGGGCTGGCTTGAGGAGCTGGAAGAGCAAAAAGTGGCCTAACAGAATTAGTACATCAACCACACCTATTCAAAGCGAATTTACCGAGATGATTCGTTCCAAACTGAGCCTCAAATCCATCCGTGGTTAGGGTTCGAGTCGGTAGAGCCATGACACCAGCGTTATTAATAAGGATGTTAAGCTTGCCATTGCTCCTCTTTAGAAAGTCCTCTGCAGCCGCTCGCACGCTAGCCAGTGATGCAAGATCCAAATGCAGGAGTTCAACCTTGCCTTCGATTCCTTCGAGGGCCTTGGTGGCTTTGTTCAGATCTCGAGCGGCTCCAAACACAGTGGCGCCAGTCTTCGCTAGGACCCGGATTGTTTCAACTCCCAAGCCAGCTGAGGCGCCCGTGACTAGGATTACCTTATCAGATAGCTTTCCCTCCAAACCCTCATCCTTAAGGATCTCAAGAGCAGTTGTTCGAGCGTCCCCAGGGCCCTGAGTGATCTGGTGCGCAGCTGCGTATTTGTTGACTGATGGCATGGTGAATAGAGGCTGGGAAGATTGAAACTGGTGTCGGGATGAAAGTGATAAAGAATATGTTCGAGTGATGAGAAGAATCTTCGAGTGATGGTGAATGTAAACAGAATGAGTTCATCATTGACATTTATATGTCCATTCTTGAGCCAAAGCCGCATTGTTTTGGAAGGCGTGATACACTGGAGTGCGTCTGAGATTACAAACCTTGTGAGGGCTTACAAAATTCCGAAATTCAAAACGAAGGTTGGCTTTGTTGAGATAGCTTATGTCCGACGATTAATTGCGTATCTCCAAGTTTCTTACAAAAATATTCAACTGAGCTACCCTTTTTGTCGGCACGAAATGTGTTTTTTCGATTGTTAGTCGGACGAGCATAGCCGGAGAGACTCGGCGCCACTTTGGCGGGACGGACATAACAAATTGTGTACTCAAAGATTGTTAAACTCCGCTAATTTGAGTGCCAGTACTCTTTCTTGCGGCACAAGTACGATTGCGTTTTGCTTTCTCTAGATGCGCTAACGAAGTTTGTAGAGACTATGATATAAACAGTTAGTGAATGCAGTACCCTTTGACAACCTCGTGCGTCTGATTAGTATTTCAGTCCATGAACGCTAAGCCTCAACGAGAAATGCGCCAGGGGGTCTAAGCCACACCAATTTGCTAAGAAGGGCCCATCCCCCGATCAAAGTCTCCTGCCTGCAGATCGCAACAGGACCACTTCCGACCTACTACGCAACCAATCGCACCTCTGGAATGGGAACTCTAGCGATCGCAAGCCTTTTGCTAGTCAAATTGGCAACGTCGCTAAAATGCAGTACGAGACTCTCAAGCAGCACGCGAACTCGACTATGACTTTCTACCTGTTCGGGCTGGAAGGGAATGATGCACAAGGTGCCGAGAGCGCAAACCACCCTGGAACAGCTGGTTTGTGAACGGAGTACTGAGGACCACAACCACGGCGTTTGCTTACACTATTAGAAAACAGTGTTGAGAGTTCGCAAAGCTACAGATGCATGTACTAGTGCACCCGCTCAATGTACTCCTAACAGGGTCTCGGATCGATCGCAATCATTTGTCACAACTTTTTCATCTGCCTTGCATGCGTGTCACTTCTGATGCGACAGCCTGATGCCCCGAACATCTATTGCGAGAATTGCAACCGATACCAACCTACTTTCTCAATGCTTGAGCATGGTGTTGTTTGGCGAAATCATTTCACTCCTCGGCTGAATGCCATAACATGTCTATTATATAGCTGTATGAGAAAACCCGTAGTCCATGCCACGTTAATAATATGCAGTATAGGAATATACTCTCTGCCGCCATCATCCTTTGAATCTAGCGTGAGAACTACCATTAATATTACATGCGCTATTGACACCGTCTAAAATGTGTTTTACAGAGCCCTTTCTATGTTTCCTCTTTAGTCCAAATCGAATCGTCGTGACTCTCGGTCCGGCAGATTGACAACATTGTGATTCAGCCGTTGGAAATAATACTCATTTTCCCATTCATCTGGCTGTGGAGTGCGCTGCACCTGACCTAGCAAAATTGGCTTCAATCCCTTGTCGAAATGCAAAAAGCACAGAGACCCAGCGACGAGAGCAGCCACTGTAAAGGCCAGTGCTACACAAGCATAGAAAACCATCTCGTCCTTCATCGACGTGCGAGACAAGAGTCCTCCACCATAAAGGACGAGGAGCCTGCTAACAAGATACGCCATCTCGGCCGCATGAACAAGCTTGAAGGGTACCAAAGTCAGTGTATACTGGCTTCGATGCAGACATTTGACGTACCAATATTGCCACCATTCCGATTCGTGACTCGATTCTCACAACATACACAGCAAGTGCGACATGAATGAGCGCAGCAGGTATGATGGCCATAGTTAATGAGAATTCGGGCTCCATATAATGGACATTTACGAGGCCATAAAGGAGGATGAACGCCGTGAGAAAGAAAGGCGTAAATTTGAGGATGACGAGATACACCTAGACAATTATAAGCAGGTGCAATCCGAAGGATCTCTCAATGGACCGACCTGGTAGCTAAAATATCGATTGCTAGTCTTCTTGTCCGGGCTAATGTGTTGGTATATAGCCCAGGCAAATTCTCGGTGTAGACGAAAGGCCAAAACTGACATTGCAGTACTGCAAATGCATGAGATGGCTATACATACAATTAAACCAGGGGAAATGTGCTCCCAGAAATGACGATCATTTTTGGCGAAAGGAAGCTTATGCATGTTGTAGCCAACAAGGATTCGATCACTCGCGTCCTTGATCTGGCTGTACTGCATGACTGTTGATATCGACAAGCAGATATTGCATATACATTGTGCAAAAAGCTGGATATTATTCTTGATACGGTATGCATCAAGCGTCAAGACGACTTGATAGAGAACACCCAATGTCGTTACAGCCAGTGACATGGGAGTGATGTACGAAAGCGGCACCTCGTACACCGGTGGATTGACCCATTGAAGATAGACGACCAAAATAACGCTTTCGCACGATCCTGTCAGTGAAAACCGGTATAGGCGAAGGATGCATGCCTACATTTGGATGGTTGCGACAATAACAGCTTGTGTCGCTGTCGACCCGAAGAAGGCCAATTCCAGTCTCGTGCGTGGCCACCATAATGGCATGTTAAGGCGCTCAGTCGGACTTCAGTTAGGCTGGGAGGAAGAGAGAGAATTCAGTGCTACAATGATGGCCACAGTTACCACGATGGATGCAGAACAGCCACAGATGTGCGGCGGAGGCTGCCGAACAAGCCCCGTAAATAAAAAATATTCGGCCCGAAAAGGGGTACTTAGCTATACCGGATTCGGCCGAAACTGAACGAACGCAGGTGTCGATCACCAACGTCGAAGTGGCTCAGTTGCAGACAGTTGTTCGATGATCCTTTAGTAGATACAAAGTTCAAAAAATATCATAGCTACTCTCCACCTTAGTAGCTGAAGACTTTGGAAAGTGCTATTGTATGTACAGTTGACCGCACAAGATCGGGTAGCAGTCATTTAGTCTGGGGCTCGGTTTCAGACGTGTTTTGGCGAGAAACCCAGCATTAGTGCTGAGCTCAGCAAGAGACTACAAGTCAATTCCTTCGTCATAGGCGCAGATGCTTATTGGCTGCCACTACATTCCATAAGGTGCCAATCGCTTGCGCTTTACCGATGTTGGGTTCTGTTCTCATGCGTTGTTAGCCTGATCATATTGAAATTCATTTTCGAAGGCTGATGCCGATCATCGATGAGTGAATTAAAGAGTGAGTCGATGTCGGTGAACATGGGGCAAAACCGACTTTCCACGAAGAGAATTGAACACACGAAAGTCCACATGCTCCATGATCTGCAATGCTTTGCGACTCCCTGACGTCTGCCAGATTGATTGTCACTTGTTACTTTTCACTTTTCTCCCTATCATGAATAGCTAACTTCGCTTCTTCTCTTCTTCTCCTTCGATATGTAATCTCTGCAATCAACATACCACACGCAATCGGGACTAAAAGCAAAAAGTACCATGGGACTCGAAGAACAGCTATCAATATCTCTAGTCCGAGATCTGGTCGTAGAAAAGTACTGGTGCTCGGTGATGTCTCGATTGGCCAAGTGGGTGTCTGACCAAAAGTGGGACTAGCAATTCCAGAAGAGCTTGGATGGACAGGGTCAAGTTCGTCATGCTGTGGCTCGGTGGCTGGAGGTGCTGTGGTCGTTGAGATTTCTGATACTGTCCTAGAGACAAGAGAAGTGTAGGACAACGTTTGTGTGGATGTAGATGCAGGCGTTGGAATGACTTGAGTCGCTGTTGGTGTGAGATTTCTAATCAAAGCATCAACATCCATTGACAGTTGAAATGCCTGACAAGCTGGAAGGACCTAATCTTCGTCAGCTAATACGTGCAGCGTAACATGAAAAAAAGCGCACTTGTCCGGCATCACTAGTACAGAACTCAAATGCTCTGAGCAGAGCAAGTTCACTCATCTGTGTCTTTAGGCTATTGATTTCTCTCCCCATAATGTCGATCTTCTGCACCAGCCGTTCCTGAGCATCATCGTTGCTCTTGTTGCCAAGGTCTTGCAGGCGATAGGAGATTGGAGCCCATATGCCGAACAGGATCGCACTGGTGACGGCCAGGACTTTTAAGATCCAATCAAATGCAAACTCCATTGGTGAGGTGATTCTTGATTGGCAGGTCAAACTTCGCTCGATATCCGGTATGCTCTCTGTTTGGAAGCTCTTCACCGATTCCGGCGGTGTGATGGGGAACCCGGAACGGCGATGAGAATTTTTGGATCCTGACATTACTGGCGAGTTCGATGCTTTGTGTACGTGAGCTGGTGAGGAGTTGAAGGCACCTCAAGAGTGATGAGAGCGTGAAACGTTCCTCAGGCTGGGCTGAGGAAGTGGGCGGAACTGCGCCGTGGCTGTGCACAGCACTATACATCCGAAACACGGCAGGTTGCCCAACGCATCCTGTATTGATCAACCATAGAGTTTGTTCAAGCTTCCCATGAGACCAACTAACACTGATGTCTTTGAGAATTTATATCACCATGCCCCGAGAGGCAATGCGGCGTGGTTGAGTTTTTATCCTTCACACGCCTTGATGTAGCGCATTGTAACTTGCGCAAACTTACGATTCAAGCACGAGGATGTTACATTCATCACACTAAATTCTGAGAGGTTTCTACATCCAATGAAACTAGTATTTCGGACGGTCAAGCTGTCCAGGGTTGTTGCTAAAGACACGCGTCGTTACACAGTCGTGGGGACTCTGCAGGTGTAACGAGAGTAGGAAAAACCGACACGACCCAAAAACCGAAACATCTGCTCGCTCACGACAATTAGAAAATGGAGGAAATTTGGACAATGAAGACGCGTTGCTCGTTGAGAAGAGGAACAAGGCGCCTGCCTTGTTTTCATGAGGCCGAGGGCTGGGCAAATACCAAGGTAGCGCGTTCCCCACCTTTCCCGCCCAAAACCGTCTCGATCCTCCAGCTCCCTCATCCTCCTAGCTATACAGCGCACGCCATTGAGCCTCAATTACACCTGCACGCACTTAGCCGGCGTCATGTCTTCTAATCATCACAACTCCGAGTCGGCGCCACTGCTCCAGAATATCATTCCGCAGCACATCCACCCTGATGGCGAGAGCGGCCGCTCCGGATTCAGTCCTGCTCACTTCCTGAACGTAGCGTGGAGATCTGGGAGCAATGCGGCAAAGTACACAAACTTACTATGGCCTTTCGTTATCGTGGCCATTGTCCTGCACTTTGTGGCACCTGGTTTGCCCATTGCCGTCTTTGTGACCAGCTACATTGCAATGGTACCCGTGGCCAATCTGCTCGGCTTCGCTGGACAGGAATTTGCACGAAAAATGCCAAAGGTTTCGGGAATCTTGATTGAAACGGCGTTTGGATCGATTGTTGAGATTATCCTCTTCATTATCCTCATCGCCAAGCATAATGCTGGGCACGGCTCATCTGAACACGGCAACCTCATCCCCGTCATCCAAGCGGCCATTTTGGGATCGATTCTGACGAATTTGCTCCTGTGTCTTGGACTATGCTTCTTTGTTGGCGGTCTTCGTCAAGCGAGCCAGAAGTTCCACGCTTCTGTCAGCGAGGTCGGCAGCGGGTTGCTACTAGTTGCTGGCTTTGGCCTTCTCATTCCAAGCGCGTACTACTCCGCTCTGAAGGGCTCAGCTGTGACAAAGGCTACCAAGCACCATGAATTTACAGAGAAGATCTTGGAACACAATGTCCTCAAGATCAGTCAAGTCACATCAATTCTTTTGATCATTGCGTTCGCGATGTAGGTTACCTCGACCTCTTAAGCAATGCGTTGCGTTGACATGGTATAGCTTTATCTGGTACAATGCGCGTTCGCAGCATTCCATCTTCGACGAGGTTCTGGAAGCTGATGAGCACGCCGATCTTGACCATCATGAAGATCTTGCTAAGCCAAAGTTCACATTCACAGAGTGCATCGTCGCACTTGTGCTCTCACTGGCGGTCGTCACTCTACTTGCAGTGTTCCTCGTTGAACGCATCGAAGATGTTGTGGAAGCTGGCATTCCTGATCAGTTCCTTGGTCTGATCCTGCTCCCTCTAGTGGAAAAGGCTGCAGAGCACCTGACCGCTGTCGATGAAGCCTGGGACGGCCAGATTGTACGTTCAAACCGCCCAGACACTACATCACAAGCTGACTTGTTATTAGAACTTTGCGCTCTTTCATTGCATTGGTCCCTCGATCCAAACAGCATTGTTTAACGCCCCTTTGGTTGTAATCGTTGGATGGTTCCTGGGTAAGGACATGGATCTGAACTTTGAGATCTTCATGGTCGTGCTACTCGTCCTGTCCATTGTGGTAGTGGGTAACTTCCTCCGCGATGGCGAATCCAATTACCTTGAAGGCGCTCTACTAGTGATCGTCTACGTTATCATCGCTGTTGCAGCATGGTACTACCCCAACCCAGATGTCGCTACCTCGAACGGTATCCAGTAGTCTTGCTAAAGGCTCTTCCCTTGTAGCAGATAATTCAGGACCTCGGATAAAGCTACAGGGAAACCAGAGAAATCCACACGAACGCAATGCCGGGAGCTCATATCAGAGTTTCGCAGCTAACTATGCCTTTCAACTCAAAAGGTGGAAAATACTCATGTATAATTGAGTGAACGGCACACTTGTAAACCATTTCATATAACTCATTATCATCCACCTATGTAAGGGTTTTCTTGAACCAACCCCCTGTAATTAGGAGACTGTAACGCAGAAAATGTAGAGACGCATCAAAAATTGATTACTCAGTACTTCGAAACTATACAACCTCCACTATCGCTCACCAGTGCCCCTTCGCACCCGCCAACCTGAGCAGCTTGGGGAAGTCCGGAGTTCCGAAGCCGGTGATTGGATCCCAGCCCTCGGTAACTGGGAAACCTTGAACATTGCAACCGTAGCTGAAACCCTTGGTGATGTCGGTCAATCCCTTGTAGCCCTTCTTATACAGCCAAGGATTGATCCATCCGAGCGCTGGCCTTCCTGACGCAATCAAGGCATCGTTGACAAGCGAGAAGATACCGGCAGTGAGAGGTGTGGAAGCGGAGGTACCACTGATTGTGCCTTCAGTGCCGTTCCAGAAGTAAGCAAAGTACAAGCCCTGAGCGGAAAGATCAGGATAAGCGCGTCCTCCCTTGTTGTAGAGACCGTTATACAGGTCGCCAAGTCCCTTGACGTATGCTGGGACAACCTGATCCTGCCATGACGGGCGGTCGAAGTAGTCGCTGAAGCCGGAACCACTGGAGTACAAGTCGCGGAAGCCGGCGGAGGTGTTGCGAGAGGCACGATACGCAGACTCCTCGGGCTCGAAGTTCATCGTGGCGCCAACCGATGTGATGTATGGGCAAGAGGTAGGGAAGTCTGGTTGGAACTTGTACGTCTTCTTTCCATCGTTGGTGTAGCAAGTATCAGTACCGCCAATGCCATGATCTCCGGACGAGAAGAAGAGAGTAGTGCCGCGAGCACCTACTTGGGCAAATTGCTTGCACACGCGCTCGGCGTAAGAACGCGGGATCGTCTGCTCAGGCTCGCCGTATGAGGTGGAGATGACTTTAGGGATATCTCGTTGCTGAAGGAGCCAGTTTACCCAGGCGAGATAGGGCTCGTTGGTGTTCTCGGGGGTTGAGATGTCGGGAATGAATGGTGGTTGGCCTCCGGTGGAGTAACTGGTGATGGGAGTTTTCCAGCTGATACCTGCGATAGCCTGTACGTCAAGGTTGGCCTCACGGCTAATTCCTTCAACTGTAGACTGGTTGTATGTCAATGGGCCGTCCTGCACAGGGCCATTGTCAATGGAAAGCTGTTTGAACGCATATGCTTGTGAAACAGCCTCGGGCCGATACTTCTGCAAGAACAGCTTTGTATCTGGGCGAATCGGAATCTCGCCGAGATAGTTGGTGAAGCCAATGCTGTTCTTATCGCTGGCTTGGGTCTTGTACCATTTAGTTGAGTAAAGAGTTTGGAAGCACTCAGGAGTAACGGAGGTTACATTGCAAACGCTTGCAATTGATCCATTCTTGGGCGTCTGGTAGCCGGCTGGCACTTCGGCGGTCTCGCTGACCCAAGTCGCAGCTCTCGCAGCACCACGGAAGAAGGATGTAGTAGGCTGGATCGCATCAATGTGGTCATGCAGATGGCGAGGAAGTGACCATGTAGTTGTGCGAGCGACGACTGAGCCATCTTTGTGCTTGTAGTTGTGGTACTCTGTGTCGAGGAGATTTTCGACCACTTCGATGGGGAGATGGACGATAATCCAGTCTTTCGCCGAACTATAGCTCAATTCTTCGGCATCGATACCATTTTCACGAAGCCAATCATGCACAAGATCATGGGTTTCTGAGCTAGGCGCCACGAGTTCGTCGACCTCATCCCCGCTAAGGTGCTGGCCATACCGTTCGTGATCTGGGTCCGACACTGATGCCAAATTAGTCACGTGATCAATCAAAATTGGGTTCCTGGACGACTTCAGGTAGTATCTTCAACTTCCGTCATTGATTCCGTAGACTTCCTGGCCAGACGTACCTTCGTGGAGATGGCGATCAAGCTCTTCGAATCGACCCTGTTTAAGGCCTATCTGCAGCTGGATTGTCTTCCTGCCATGTGCGCGATCCAGTTTGCTCCATTCTTTAGGCGCGAAATGCGTCTCTTTCACGACATATGGCGAGCGCGCTGAGATGGGCGTCGCGAGGGCCTCTTGGGCGGCGATGGCAGCCAGCAAAACGGATGCGAGGATCTGCATGGTGAAATGAGTGAGTCGTTCGCACGACAGCTGCAAAGGCTTCGGCCTCTATATTTATACATCTTCATTTGCTATCGTTGACCTTCACGTCTCGCGTCATTTCCGGCGTCTTCAGCCTACAATGGAAGGTGAATGGCACATCAATCACTTGTGTCATTCAACAGCATCTGCATGTTCAGATTCTCGACGCAGCTTCTTCATTGCGATTAGCGCGATTCGAGCCTGCACACAGAAATGGAACCCAGGCGATCGGAGCTGTAACGCAATTCGTCGCGCACAGTTCATCCCAATTAAGAGTATCTCGAGGTGGAAGGCGCTGCTGGGTGCTGACTGGAGCCCGAAGGTTTTAGCCTTGGACATGGCCGCACTAAAGCTCGAAGCGGAAGGTGCAAAAAGCTTGACATCATCGCTCAATAATAAACAAGCACATCAAGAACACTAGCCGGTGGTTCTAAGCTTCGCTTGGAGAGCTTAATTCCTCCATGGAAGGTGCCATCGTAACGGGCCCGTATATTGAGCAGACATCGCCATCGACCCGGTAAACGGCGCCGATAACCCCAGGATATCCAGCATCTGGACCACTCCGTCTCGTACTTCGACATTTTCGGTATTAGTAAGGCACAACTCGAGTTCTAATTCCTTATCCATTTCGGCCCTTTCTTATCTTCCAATCTCAGTCCAGTATCACGTGGTTGGTTTTGGCTTGCCATCTTGGACTCGCCAAGCACACAGGCCATTGCAGCTTTGATCGAACTAATCTGTTTATCAGTTTCGCGCCCATCATCGCAATGATAACTTTCTTAGGCTGCGTTCTCCATCGCACGATGAATATTCGAATATCTCATGTAATGTTGAGCAACCTTTCACAACTCTGAACGCGACAGCTCTTCTCCTCCCTGATGTTACCATTATCATGTCCTAGAACTCTCTTTCTTATTATATATACAACTGCGAAAGTCACAGTAGCGACAACAAAGACCAACCAACTTTCCATAAACCTTGCACTCACTCTCTGACTTGGTCATGACATCGCATTCTCAGATCTTCGATTCATGGCATCATCGCAACAGCTGACCCTAGCGAGACGGTCCGACATTCTCAGCAGAAAAACAGTGGCCTCTGTCAGCCTAATGAGTGACTGGAGCCATCCTACTACTTCTCTTCAATCCGGAGCTGCACGGTACTATGGGTATTTTCGCGAGCGCTCTGATGGCCCTGGCCGCTTTATAAGCTTGCCCAAATCCTCAGCATGCGGAGCTTGTAGGAATCACGCTAGATAATCGTAGTATTCTGGAGCCACCGCAGTGAATCCATGAGCGGTCTTCCGAAAGCTTCCCGCGAGCCAGTGTATGATGCGCATTTCTTGTTCTGTGGGGTGTCTGAAGAGTTTCAGCACGGCAGGACGGGCTGTCCCTCTATCCTTTTCCTTAAGCCATTGTGTAAAGCATCCATAATGGAAGAAGTTACCGCAATCTTCGATTCGAATAACCGGATTCCGTACGTCAAGTGGTCCCGGTAGTACGTCGTTTGCATTGATTGCATATAGGCATATTGAGTAGCCGGGGATTTCGACTCCGTCACGCAAGAAATGGGTGAGGCTGTGCTATATAGCCACCATGGCGTATTCGATCGACCTAGGAACTCTACAGGGTCTTTTCTGAATCTTATAAAAAGAAGGGTGTGCCGAAAATTTGCAATTCCCCGTCAGCGTACTTTGGTGCGTGTATAGAGAATCCAATAAGCCGGGACCCGGTACATCATGATTTATCACAATTCATTCTCAAATGCGACTCCTCCCGGCAACGCTCTCTCTCTGGTTCCTAGGGTCAAAAGATTTTCTGTTATTTATTCTATTCACATTACCATTCGCAAGGCGAACAAATATGTTATTAGCAGAGCAGACTTCGGGTCTGATTGCGAATGGTAAGACTACTCATCTGGCCGCCTAAATAGTTCACCATCTTCGCCAATGGTTCTACAACATTAAACGTGGGGTGGCAACGGGCACTGGAAGCCAACTCCGCGTAATTAATTAACTGTGGCGGGCCTTGCAGAACAACACTTTAAATCCCAGTATCAAGCAATGATGGACGTCTTCTCCACGGTGTCGTGGTCGCGACACCAACTCCTCATTTTTCTCAATGCAAACCATGGCAAATACCACTTGCATGTCTTCCACGTTCGCCTTGGTGTCTATTCCGGGTGCGACTGTCAACGCAATTACAGCCAATCTTGTACAAAACCACACCGCATCCTCTCCACCGTTCTACAACCCGAACCATGATTTTCTGCCTCCAGTGCCGGTTGACTTTTGCAATGTCACTGTTTCGCACAAACATGATGGACATGACGAGGCCATATTGACGCAGGTCTAGCTTCCGATCAGTACTTGGAATAATCGCCTGCAGGCTATCGGGGGCGGTGGATTTATTACCGGACTCTACAGCTTCATGTTTATTGGAATGGAAGGTGCAATTGCTGAAGGATACGCCGCGGTCAGTACAAATGCAGGTATCTGTGCAACCGATGTCAACGGCGGAGATGCAAATACATGGTTCCTGCCCGAAGATGAAAAACCAAATTTGCACAAGCTTGAAGACTTCGCTTACCGCTCCATCGGTGACATGAGCATTATCGGCAAAGAAGTAGTGAACCAGTACTATCTGGAACGACCAAAGTACTCGTACTTCAGCGGGTGCTCAAACGGCGGAAGGCAAGGATACGCTCTCGCCCGAAGGTATCCTGAAGCTTTCGATGGTATTGCTGCATGCGCGCTCGGCCTCTACTAGGATCATTTGCCGGAGTGGTTTTGGGCGTCGCAGCTAATGAACGAGGAGGGAACTTACCCGTGGCCGTGTGAGCTGGATGCGCTTCGTGACGCCGCTTTACAAGCATGCGACACACTCGACGGCGTTCGAGACGGTATACTCCAGGACCCAGAGGAATGCAAATTTGATCCAAACTCAATGATTGGGAAGACTGTCAATTGTTCCAAAGCGGGGCAGCCAGTGAAGATATCGAAAACTGCAGTCAAAATCGCCAGAGGGGGTGTGGCAGGGCTACCGGTCTCTTCCGGGAGACAATTTTCAAAGCGAAGCAAGCTGGGTATGATGTCGATCTGAAAGCCTTCGCAGGCATCATTTGCTCCAATAGCAATTGTGTTGCAGATGCCAACCCGCTCCCTACAAATTGGATGAGGATCTTCGTCAAAAAGGATATGAGCTGGGATCCAAATACTATGTCGAGAAAGGACTTCGAAGCCCTTCGGAAGCAAGGCGTTCAAGAGTATGAGCCCATTATGGGTAGCTCAAGCTATGACCTTTCCGAATTTCACAGGGCTGAGGGGAAGATGATCACGTACAATGGGATGGTAAGCAGCTCCCGGCATATCCTTCTTAATTGCATCTGAACTCATCATCGCAGTCTGACCCAGCAGCAATCTACAAGAACACGCGCCGCTTTTACAACGCAGTTTCAAAACTTGACAGTAGTGTTCAAGATTACTTCCGTCTGTTCCTGGCGCCAGGTCTCGGTCATGGCGCTGACGCACGCGGTGCTTACCCTCACACCACATTCGACGTCCTCGTCAAGTGGGTGGAGAATGATATCGCACCAGAAACCCTCAAAGCTACCAGCCCACCTGATGCAGCAGGGAATATCATCAACTGTGTTCTTTGCGCTTATCCAAAGAAGTCAGTGTATGATGGAAATGGGGATACGAATGACTTTGCAAGTTGGCTGTGCGTTTGAGCGGACGGAGCTCATGACAAGCCCTCAGAAATTGGTGAATGAGCGCGAAATTATGTATATAGTAATTCAATTCTAGATAGATATTCCAAATTGATATGCTGGATCTGACACGATGCGTTGTGTTTGGTTTCCACTTTGTGAATTGTTGGCGTGAGCATTCCATGTCAAGTTCAGTGTATAGCTTTAAGATTGAGAATCCTTGCTAGGTCATAATTCTTGTACTAAAAATGAGTCGAAACATTAATGGCATTAGCCGTTTCGCGATCTGCTTTGATTCTGAACCTGTGCAATGTAAAGGATAGATATCAGGGCTTAGCATAATCTCACTGCTGATCTCATAAACAGATTCAAAACTAGCCATAATGGAGGAAAGGGATACTCTATATATATATTCCAATTTTTTTTAAGTAATCAAATTACCGCATGAAGTCCGGGGCGCTTTCTTGCATAGCATGTCGAGATTTATGCATCACTAGTAACAGCAAGATTACGCGCTTACAGCAAGTAGTTTCAGTTTATATGTCTTGGGTTCTATCAAGATTCGCAACATCAAATCAACCTTTGTTGCTAGCTTAGCTCTTCGAATCATGAAACCGCCAACGATACGCTGATTAAAGTCACGGCTACCGTCGCCATATGCCATGTAGAGGGCCATCGCACCCTCATGCCAGCATTCGCCTCCAGAAGCGCCTCTTGCGGGATTCGACTACCTTCCACCACTACATTGGGCGCTACACATACGACCTGCGTTTCCAAGACGGTGCCATTATCGAAAGCTCCCGCAATGACCCATGGAATAGGTCGTTGAACATGGAGGTCATACCACGTGAAATTGTCGTAGTCGCGGTCTGAAGTGCGTGGTGCTGCACCAAATCCTGTACCAGGATGCGTAATGTAGTTGCTCGGTGTATCGATCCCCGGTGGGTGGGGAATGGTACATGAATGATTTGAGAGATCTTGCACATACCCTGCAATATAGTCAGCGAAGATGTTTGGAAGAAGGGAGGAATATAAGTCCCGTCTCAACAGGATTTGTCTCCTTTAAAGGAATCGCTTACCGTTGGAAATAAGGGGTCCTCTGTATAGTTGGTCGCCACAAATCTCCTTGGCTTCATCGCCTATGGGCCGTGAATCACATCTAAGGTCGCCATTACTATTTCTTGTCCCTCGCGATGGGTACCGTATCTCTCTTTTCAAAAAGTCCACACACTCCTGACTAATTATACCTTCACACCCGTTCATCTCGTTCCCTGCAGCATTGTCCATCCCACCGTACATGTAGACACAGACTTCAGCTTGAACATCTTCAGGCACGCTGAGGTATCCTTGAATATCGTGCATAGAAGATACCAGGATTGGGTCGCGGGTGTCGTTTACAGTCACTGACATGTACCAATCTTGGTCACCCGAGTATTGGTTGGAGAATTGAAAGGGTCGGTTGCCCGTAGAGTTGACTGACGCATCAGCGTCGAGATCTCCGATAACAAATCGGCAAGAGCGGAGATCGGTTTCGTTGGACTGAGCAAGAATAGGTTTGATGAGAAGGAGAAGCGCACCGAGTAGCTTCAAAGATGATGGTTGAAAATTCGTCATAGTTTTCATGATATGTTGTGAAGTTAAATGATGGAAATAAAGAGGAAATGAAATAAAGTCCATGTTGCCCTTGATTTTGTACGTTTTTACCACCTTGAACCTCTTCTAGCATTGCCACGCTTGGCGGATGTCATTAGCGTTTACGGATTACTCTGTGTTCATGGCATGTTGGACCCTACTGACATGGTTGCGAACTAGCGAACAAGATAGGATTGGGCCACGTTAGTTGCTAACCGAGTACATATTGTCAGAAATATAATTTCTCTCATCATCTATTGAATATGCCATGAAAGACCGCCAAATGTTTAAAGCAGCAGTCTGCTTAACGAAGTCAAAGCCACCCGTTTTGGTAAGGTGTGCTGGACGCCTGGCAAAAATCAGAGATTGTACGTGGGCCATGCCGGGTGTAACCCGACTTGGCGGTACGCATGAGGACGCCTAAAATCCCGTACGTGCAGATCTGTCTGGATTTAGAGAAACTAGCCCTAATAGAGACATGGATCTTTCAGTAATACCTAAAGAGTCTTTTTTTCTCAACCTGATCTCTGAAATCGTGATGGATATAGAACGAAGCGGCGATGGCCAGTGGGACAGGTAGCCGAATGAAAGTGTCATAGTATGCAAGACCAAAAGAGACAAAGATAGAACTATCGTCAAAGGTGTTAAGAAGAAAATTTATGCAGGAGCCATCAGACAGGAACACAAGTTGGAGTTGATGTGCCGCACATCGGATGGGGTGGTTCAGTTGACATCTATCAAAATCACCGAGTTACCAGCAAAAGCACTGTAGATGAAAGTGTTGGGATCAGTTGAGTAAAAGATGATTCTGTTGCATCAGTCGCATTGATACAAGTCACTCCAATCGCGCTGACTTGCTCCGAGGAGTAGTCCGGGTATTGGAACGACTTTACCGCGCCACCGTTTTGCTTTAACGGGAGTGTGACGTTCTGAAGAGCGTTGCAGTAATCCTGGCCAAGCACAGCCTCGCAACAATTTAGATCATCCCAGAAACCAAGGCGTTGGGATCACTGGGACCCGGATGAACATTTATCTCGACTCCGTCTTGGCCCGCTGATATCGCTTCAAGCCTGCACTATGCTGCAAGTGTTGCTGCAATTCAAGGCAACAGGTGAAAATATTAGGTCTGACATGCATTGCGCTCCTTATAACATGGAAAGCAAAGATTGGTCGCTGAGACGAGTAGAACTTTGGGCGAGAGCCCAGTCTGACTGAGATACGATATGCTGATCGCGCATACTGGATCAGGGCTCGCCCCAATGATGCTTACGGTAGGACCAGACAGCAACACAGAACTCATACTCATATGGGAAGAGATAGAACTTTCAATCCGTTCGATGAGACCAATGGAAAGGTTTTCGGTTGTGCAAGCTAGGCAGGCGAAAAGTGCGCACTTTTTGGCCGTGCCTCCGCGGCACGCTCCTGAGCTGCCGATTGCGGAAGCACCAAAACCACCACGACCATTATTAGATAAGCTCTCCGCGGTGTAGTATAACGCCTTAGGATATAACTATTCATTATGGCATTGTCTGCTATGGCATCTGATATTTTCTGTTACAGGACACCCACCAAATGCGACTTGTTGCTTTCGCTGCAGTATGCCTCGCATCATCCGCATTGCAGCAGCCCAGGTTGGTGCAGTTCACCGAAGTGACAGCCGTAAGAGCACAATTAGCCGACTTCTTGTACTATTAGACAAAGCTGCATCGCAAGGTGCCAAAGTCGTACTGTTCCCGGAGTGCACATTTACTACCTTCTTCCCGCGCTATTACTTTACGGATGAGGCAGAGCTCGAGTCCTTCTTCGAACATGGTGACGTCACGACATCAGACAACACCAGACCAATTTTTGACAGAGCGAAAGAGTTGGGAGTAGATATATGCATAGGCTTTGCAGAGGCAAGCAGCGAAGGCGACCATTACAATACCTGTGTTTACTACCATGCATCGTCTGGGTCTGTTTTGTCAAAGTACCGAAAAATACATCTACCTGGAGATGCTGAACCGTTCGCAGAGCCTGATGCGGTCAACCAGTTAGAGAAACGCTACTTCAAGACTGGAAATCTAGGTTTCAATGCTTTTCGTGTTCCGGATTTACTTCCTGGGAATGCTGAGCCTATTCTGGGAATGATGATATGCAACGATCGTCGCTGGGCGGAAGCATGGAGATGTCTTGGGCTTCAAGGCGTCGAAGTTGTGCTCACTGGCTTTAATACACCAGGCTTTGCGCCCCATATGTGGGGTACGTCTGGCGAGCAAAATCCTCGGGAAGCACGTGCTGAAGCCATTTTCCACCACATGTTGGTCATGCAGGCGCATTCCTACACAAACGCATGTTTCTCGGTGAGCGCCGCTAGATGCGGTTTAGATGATGGAAAATACGACCTGATAGCAGGATCGACGATCGTTGGGCCTGACGGAAAGATCATTGCTGAGAGTAAGACGGAAGGGGATGAGGTTATTGTTGCAGATTGTGATCTTGACCTTTGCCTGCCCGGAAAGCAGAGGACGTTTGACTTTGCTCGACATCGACGTATCGAACATTATGGGTTATTGACCTCACAGTCTGGCGTAATAGAGCCTCCCAGGCTCTTCCCTGAGGTCAACATGATCGCAAATCCCTCGTCGAAAGTTAGCGGCGAGGCTGTTTTACGATCAGTGACTGGCTCAACAGACGGGAAGCAGTTACGGATCCTTCTTTGCAATCCAAATGCGACAGAGTCCATGACTAACGCCTGCCTCGAAATGCTCGCGCCAACTCTCCCCCCAGACGTCACCGTGTACGGCTTTACAGCACCAAAACCTGCCCCATCAGCAATCGAAGGCCACTTTGACAACGTCATGTCCGCCGCCGCTTCAGCACGCGCGATCATCCCGATTGCAGACCAGTACGATGCATTTTTGGTAGCATGCTACAGTGATCATGCGCTCACAAAAATGCTTCGCGAAGAATTGTCGCAGCCAGTTGTCGGTATTATGGAGGCCTCGTTGTTCGCGGCGCGCACGCTAGGCGGTCGCTTTGGCATTATCGCGACATCGCAACGTTCAAGGTACACTCTAGAAGAAACCGTGCGCCACTACGGCCTCGAAGGATTCTGCGCCGGTGTGAGAAGTTGTAGCCTCGGCGTGTTAGAGCTGGAGTCTAAACCCGAGAAAGAAGTCTTGTCCATTATGTGCGACGTCGGTACAAGACTGGTTCAGGATGGCGCCGACGTCTTAACGCTTGGTTGCGCTGGTATGACAAACATGAAGCGAGCTGTCGAGCGTGCTGTAGGCGATAACGTACAGGTTATCGACGGAGTTCTGGCAGGAGTGCAACATCTTATAGGTCTTTGTAGGCTAAACGTACGGACGGCGAAGAGGGGAGTCTACGCAAGTTCTGCCGATGGTAGGGTGCGAAGGGGCCAGCACTGGTGCTAGGTACTGCAATTACGTGTTGTCTCCACGTCACCTGCCGCTCCACATTTCCGTTTCATTCACAGGCCCAAACCCTTGGCCTTAGTCACACAACTTGCTTGCTTAGTGCTTGTACGGGTCATGTGATGAGCCCTATAAGCAATCTCTCGTATCCCGTACAAACAATCTGGTAGCAGTCCATGGATAAAAAGCGCGCCGATCCTTTACTATTATGTATTCTCGTACCTCTTCCTACTTCTAGAACAACAACCTCCTTCCAGACTAGTTTAAAATTGATTATTCATTCGCCGCAGGATGTCGAACGCTCCTGACCCTCCAAGGAAAGTTCCTCGTTCGGCAGGCGCCCCACCTGGAAAAACACCAATCGACTCACAAGAAGGGGTGAATGAAGGTGGAATGTCACTGGAGGAATTCTTGAAACAAGATCCTAGCCCGAAACCCGAGGAGATTGGAGCGGAGAAGCAGGGAACCCGTGAATCAGCAGAAAAGAACAGCCAAACTGGAGAGGATGAAGAGGCGGATAAGGGTGAGAGCAAAGGGTGAAGTGTTGTGCGTAATGATTGAGTAAGAAAAGGATGTGGGAAGAAGTAAAGTAGCGCATGTCATCTGTATCTTATTCCTGAAGGTCGATGTCTTCCGGTAATTCAATACGCCATGTACGCTCAATCTTAGCACTACATACATACCATCGAAAATTCTTTTACGACTTTTCATACTGAAATAGAATCACCATTAACTCGAGAAATAAGGTTTGTTCTTTCAGTAGTCCATTGTTGACCTTCGTCCTGTCTTTGCACACTATGACTATGTGACAGCAAAAGAGGAAGCATTCCGTAAGTCCAACTGGCTGGTGATTACTTCGCAGCTAAGGATCATGATTTCTCACCAATATCGTCGATGTGGATCGCTTAATACAATCTGTACCTTTCTGAACATTACCGCATCTGAAATTACTCGGGCGCCATTTCGGCTGGTACCGAATTCACGGTCCGCGCAGATCTCTGGTATGGACGCCTCAGCGCAGACGCGGCCCCAAACATCATGCACCTTCCAGAAACGCTCAACACGATGTCTTCTCTGCTCCAGAAATTCATTAACAATTTGATATTTCGAGGATACACAGTGAGCGATAAGATTATTTCAAAGCAGCTTCTTCTTCCTTAATGCGACTAAGAAGAGAACAAAGATAATGGAGGCCAGGCAAATGAAGAATGACAAGAATGTTTCCCAGAAGCCCGGAATGACAATTGCATGGTCCCAGTAAGTCGCGCGTACGGAGAGTACGCACGGATCGATCTTACTAACAAACATCTTATACAATTGATTGGATGCCAACGATATATACCCATAATTGCGATGCACTTTTCGAGGCTACAGTACACCAAATAGTTCAAACGTTATAACAAGCTTTAGAAATATCAATATCGGTCATGTTTATTGAGCCAAGGAGTTCTTCAACGATACATCGCAGGACTCCTTAACCCATCCTCAAGTAGCTTCAATACGTGTTCTTTTAGCTTGTCAGCTTGCACTCTGTCCAATACCTAGTGACCCCTGTCCACCTTTCCTCCCTCTTTCATCCTCAAGCCGGAACCATTCTTCCGCTGAGCGAATCCGCTTACGATAAATCTCACCCAGGAAAGTATAATCGGTAGGAAGTATGTTTTTCGCGTGGCTCCAGATGTTCCGTGCTCCCGTAAAATTGCCTTCGATCGCCATCTATGCGGGATCAATAAGATCGGCGAAATAGGCAGCTGAATGATGTGCATACGCTCAGGGGTCCTGGGCGGAAGTACACTTCCACACTGACGTCCATGAATCGAGCAGGCTTGCTAATTACATTGGTGAAAGCGACTGCAAGGTCCGATTAATGAATGGAGTCAACTAAAACCTCGAAATCTATCCTATCTGCTCGGTTAGGGTTGTCAAAAAGCCAACGAAGGGTAGTGTCCGCAGTCAGGAAAAGCAACCTCCGGAATAGCACCTTGGTACGCAACTAGAACGCACTAAATCAGAGCATGTTTCCCATTCTCGTTCTTTTCAGTTCTTGGGGTCATGTGTGTCATGCTTTCGATGGCCATTTCCATGTATGGTCCGGGCGTGAAAATTGCCGCACCCGTGATCGCCTCGGGCATCTCCAGCTTGGAACAAGATCCCCTCGCCATTGCGATCCTTGTCATCGGAAAGGCCCGTTCTGAGTGCTTCCCTGTATGCAGAGTTGTTGTACACATAAGGCAAACTGTCGTACACGAAGAACGTTATTGCCCTACCCGCAGCAGCCAGTTCATAGGACCAAATCAGCCAAATAGCTCCGCCTTCTCGCCAGCATTGAGGACATCTATATTGACGAAATGCAGAGTTACAGCTGAATTAGCGACGGCACAAATATTCTCATGGGTGAAAGACGTTCAAAAATCTCAAATATTTTTGTCTAACGCGCGGAGGGATCGCGAACGGGCCGAACTAGGGTCGCGGAAAAGAACCCGAACGGTGCACTTGCCGTCTTGGATGAGTCTGCGAACGACAGGTAGACCCCGGTCCAATACCGCCGACTTTGAATTTTTAGGTGATCTGGAGAGTCGACATAGTGGACAAGCATCAATGTGGCGGGTTTCCAATTATTCAATCTCTCAGCAAAATGGTTGGGTAATTCAAGAGTCGCTTCAATATTATCCTGGGATGTAAACAGCTGTTTGACCTATTCACTTATACTTAAATTTTCACCACAATGTTCTAGAGGCGCGGTCATGCCGATCAAAGAAACATTTACCAGCCAAGGCGGCAACGAGGCTGTCGAACAGAAAGGGTCAAGAGGGTGAAAATTGTTACATGCTAAGCCCTAAATTACTCCTGACTGTTTATTATATCAGATTCCCATCCAAGCGAGTATGTATATATGACGCCTAAAGGCGAGATATCTAATGCTCAATGAAATACACCTCGACATGACAAAGCGCAATCCTCGAAAGAAAACACTGTCAATGGAGCTTGGACTAGTTCTTACAGCCAGATTAAGATCGAGAATTGCCTAACTTATAAGCCTAGTCTTAGTAATTACTCATGGGGTCTGTATTGTATCAGAGACTTGATAACAATTCAACATAGCGTATATAGCGACTCCGAAGGCGAGTTGGTTGGTTAGCTTAATGTTTTCCTCTCATCGCCTGACATTCGGTTCGTGTTCTGTAGTATCGTACAGTGCCCTTCCAAAAGTTCTCGCCGCGCACGCACGAGCCACCCTCACCAGCACATGGGCACAAAACTTCAATACTATGAATCTCAGCCAATATATAATATAATTTAATTTTTTTTAAAGCAGTAGTTGCGCACGGGTTTAGTATTTCGTTTACCACCCTCGCGCTTTCTTAAATACATTAATTCGTCGTGGCATGCTTATAATAAGGCGCCGAATCAGGCTGGCTAGTATGCGACGCTAGTAACTTTTTAATACAGCGTAAAAGTGTTACGACCCAAGAACGTACCGAGGGACAGCCGCCTTAAGAAGCCCCGCGGCCTGGTGCGTGCACCAAAACATAAGGCTGCACCCAAGAAGCACGTGACTCGTCACGAGTCTCACGGTCTCAGGAATCTCACACGCTAACATACAGTCTCTGTATAAGACTCGCTAAGAGTAATACAGTCTTATAAGACTCCTTATATATATAGATTACAGCAATAAACTCTTATAGCTTATTATATTTAACTTAATATTATACTCTATAGTATAGTAATAGTAATACTAATTATTCTTAACCCTTAGTACTCTTTACAAAAGCACCCTCTTACTATCTTAGTATTAAACCCCCCTTCTATCTAGTCTCTTACTCTATCCTAGAGAACTAACCTTATAATCTTATTAGTTATCTTTACTAATAGCTTTTAAGATTCTTTATACTTTAAATACTCTTAAGATAAGTAATACTTATATAGAAAACGCGGCCTACTATACTACTAGGCTAGGTAACACTGTTACTAAACTAGACCCCTTCTATAGAGATTAATTTAAGCTTAAAGAATAGCTACTCTAGTTTAACCTATTCTTTAAGTTTAATATAACTACTATAAATAATAATAACTAAGTAGTACTTATAATAAGCTATATAAGGGGCGAAGCTGCTAAATAGGTAAAGCCTTATTTAGTTAAGTACTTAGCTAAAGAAACTAAACTAGAGGAGCTAATTAAGATGTTTAAACATATAGGAGAATTTAAGACACGCATATAATAAGTATTTAGATTACTAAACGAGACTACTATTACAGAACGTAAAATCTAGAATATATAATAAACCTAGTCTGTAGCTAATTACGCTAATAAGTTTTTAGGGTATACTAGATAAACTAACTAGAAGAATAATACCCTAAAAACTATATATAAATAAGGCCTAAAAGTAGATATCTAAACTAAACTAATATGCTCTAGTATAGGTATTACTACGCTAGATAACCTAATTAATAAAACTATCTAACTAGATATAGAACTCTATAAGCTCTGTGTGCGACTTAGAGGACAACTACTAGAATAAATAAAAGAAGATAAGAAACCTTAGAGGGATTATTATAATAAACTAAATAATAGTTACCTATAATACTAGTATTAACTATAAAGAGTACCTAGGTAGTATATATTAGAAGACCCTAAGGTAATATATCTAAATAACCTTAATAGAGGAAAGTTAGGTAAGAGTAGAAAGAAAAAAGAAATAACTTACTTTAACTATAATAAGAAAGGCTATATAGCTAAAGACTATAGATAAAAGAATAAGGTAACCTCCTAGATTAATATAATAGTTATAAAAGAAGAAAATAGTAATAATAAAATATAGGAAGTTATTATAACCTAAGAGGAAGGAGCTTAAGATATAAAGGTGTTACAGCTACCTCTCTAGAAACCTGCGAAGTAAGAGATTCTAGGAACCTAGTATAGTAAAGATAAGGAAGAGAGTAATAGCTCCTTACCCTTAGTCTATAAAGATATAGAAAAAGACCTTAATAATACTATAGTACTTCTAACTAAGGATTAGAAAATAGAGAACTTCTAGAGCTAATATTAACTAAGAACTCTAAAGCTAATAACGCTTATAGAGGCGGAAAAAGATATTATAGAACTTAACTACTAACTACGCGTATAATTTATTAACGCGCTAACTCTAGAAGAATAGGAAGTAGCTATAAAATAAGGAATAAGTATAATTATCCTAGCTAAATAAGTAATATAAGATATATTATAGGAACACTATTATTACCCTAAATATTATATAAAGGTAATATAAAAATAGGTAGAGAGAGCTAAGGAAATATAGTAACCTATAAGTGTTAGAAACGCACTATAGAAACTTTAATAAGCTAGATAAATATAGGTACTAGAACCCTTAGTAGTTAAGACCCCTAAATACACACTATAACGCTAAACTATACTACTATTAATATAGGAAGACGCCTTCTACGTACCTAATACTTAGGACCTAGTATAATAAAGGTACTTTTAAGTTAACTTCTATAGTAAGATTATACTTATAGATAGTAAGAAATAAGATATTTATACTTAGCTTAAATAATAAATATATTAGGAGAATAATAAAGAGAATATTAACCCTAACTAGCTTCTTATAGAGGAAGAAGCTAAAGACTACTATAAGCGCGCAGAAGTAGCTTAAACTCTATATACTATGCGTAAAAGACTATAGAAACTAGTACTAGACTACTTAATAGACCTACGTAATAAGTAATATAGTATTATCTATTAGTCTTTCTGTACTACAGACCTATATATAATATACTACTTAAGTAAGATAGAATAAGGATACTTCTCTTACTTATTTTACTAATATAAATACTAATAGTATAATTACCTTAAAGTTAAATATAATAACTACCTATAAGATAAGAGGACTATCCTCTACTTCCTAGGAAATAATAACTCTATAGCTACTATAGTAATATAGCTAGTCTTTAATAGAGAGTATAATTAGTAGTAATAGTAAACGTGCCTTAACTCTAACTACCTTAAGTATAAAGACGTTAAGACACTAAATAGGTATTAGGAGAAGCCTTTTTTAGAATCGCGCCTACTAATAAGTAAGAATTATAAACTTTATATATAATAGGCGTATAAGAACTCTTTAAGCTAAATATTAAGCTTAATAGAAGCTAGATAAAGGTACTAGTAGATTCTAGAGTATAATAGAGCTATATTTCTACGTAAGTAATAAAATAAGCTAGCCTTATCCTATTATTAAAATTAGTACTATATCTATTAATAGTAACTAATAGATAACTAATACTATTAGAGTCTATAATTATATATAAAGTATAGAGCGTATAACTTATTATCTAGAACTATAGGGAAATAATTAACCTAGACGTCTTTAGACTATTATAATATAATATAATACTAAGACTCTTATAGTTAGGAGAATATAGTCTAGAAATAGATTAGAAAAAGAAGAAGTTCTTATTTAAATACTATAGAACAAACGTAACTATACGCAAGCCTACGCTGCAGCTAAGTACCTAGGTAGATAAGAAGATAATAATTAGAATCCTTACTTTAAATAAGGATAACCTTAGGATATAAGAGTCTAACTTAGCAGGTACTAATAGGAGGCTCTTAGACTAATAAGCTAGAGTTAAGGAGTAAAGCGTAACTCTAGTAATCTCTAATAAGTATAAAGAATATAAGTTACTCTTTTAAGAAGAGATAACTATAAAAGTATTACTTAAGTATTAACCTTAGGATTATAAGATTATCCTATAAGAAGGAAAGTAACTAACTTTTAGCCTAATTTACAGTCTATTAGAAAAAGAACTTAAAACCCTACGTAAATATATTAAGATAAACTTAAAAAAGAGATTTTTTAGGGAATTATAGTTACTAGCAGGATACCCTATATTATTTATACTAAAGAAAAATAAGAAGTTAAGATTATGCGTTAACTACTAAAAGCTTAATAATATTATAATAAAGAATTAATACTCTTTACTAAATATAGTAAAACTATAAAATTAACTAGCTTTTATAAAAGTCTTTATAGTATTAGACTTAAGAGGAGCGTATAACCCTATTTATATAAAGGAAAGTAAAGAATAGAAGACTGCGTTTAAGACACGCTATAGCTACTATAAGTATATAGTAATACTTTTTAGTTTTACTAATATACTAGCTATATACTAGGTACTTATTAATAACGTATTAAGAGAATACCTAGATATATTTATTATTACATACCTTAATAATATCCTTATATACTCTAATAATCTATAGGAATATATTAAGTATGTTAAAATAGTTCTTACCTATCTAAGAAAATTTAGTTTACTACTTAAACTTAAGAAATATAAGTTCTATAAGAAAGAAGTTAAATTCCTAAGATATATAGTAGGTGTGGGTAGAACTTCCTCTGCAGCTGCAGCGTGCGGTAAGTTATCGTGTATATAGTAGGTATCTGTGTTTATAGTAATTATTCTCTATTTATCTACGTACAGTTAAGGAGAGTTCTTATATAGGGGGTATAGAGCTTTAGCCCTTATACCTAAAGCTTCTATTATTATATAATAGCGCGCGACAGCTTAATATTATATATACTAACCTTATATATTATGTATAGACACTAGCAACTTTTTCTTTTATACCTTACGTATGTATATCTAGGTTTTCTTCTGTCTGTAGTTTACCTACTTAGGCGTTAACTATATATAATATTTTTAGCTAGTTACTTATATATTCCTGTAGTTAATTAGCGTTATTATATTATCTTTTATTAGCATATATTATTTACGCGACGCTCCTCTTTTCTATTACTCCTGCAGGTAGATAGCTTATACTGCTTCCTTATTATTCGCGCGATATCTCTCTTTACTATTACTTATTTATACAGTATTCTCTTTTACTACTACTTACTTATATAGTGTCCTTTATTATTACTTCTACGTACGTATAGACTATATTATTCTCCCCTTTACCTTCTCTTTTTACAGGGGCTATTATATTATATTACACTATATTATATTATTAGGGTCTACTCTTAGCGCCTGTAGTAGGTATATATATGCTCCCTCCCTCTCTTTTCTCTTTCTCTTTAACTACTACTCTTACTACTACTACTACTACTACTACTACTACTACTACTACTACTACTACTACTACTACTACTACTACTACTACTACTACTACTACTACTACTACTACTACTACTACTACTACTACTACTACTACTAAAGTAAGTTTATTTTTTCTTTCTTACGCGATTTTCTAATTACTTTGTGCTAATTCTTAGTATAGTAGTAGCAGTATTAGCAGCAGTAATAATAATAATAATAATAATAGTAGTAGTAGCAGCAGCAGCAGCTACTACTACTGCTACTACTACTGTAAGTTTCCTCCTTCCTCGCGTAATTCCCTTTCTCCTTTTTTACGTGCGGTGCTAATTTTTATATAGAGTAGTAGTAGTAATAGTAATAATAATACTACTACTACTATTACTATTATTGTATAGGTGCTTCCTCTACTTTATTTCTTTACCTAGGGCTGATTGTAGTAGATATCTCTAGTTCTGTTATCTACCGCTGCCTCTACTGCTGCCTCCTCTATTACTGCCCCTGCTAGGCTCGCCTTCGCTAGCGTCCTTATGCGCCTAGGCCTAAGTAGGCGTACGTTAGTAATATTACCTACTAGGCAGGATATTAGTCGCGCCTTTATACGCTAACTCTATATTAATATATATTATTCTTTTATATTTTTAAGGTGTAGTATATACTAATTCGCGTAGTAGGATGATAAGATAGTAGTCGCTGCCCTCCCCTCTTATAATATTGTCGTGTCCTTTACCCTAGGGACTAATCTGCAGCTCTAGATTGCTAAGCTCGTGCGGTAGGAAGGTTACTTCTACGCACTCTTAGTCTAGAGTTGTAGGTCTGTTCCTAATAATCTATATAATTATTAGTATAGTAGTAGGTCTAGTCCTCTACTATTTATAGAGTGTTAGACCCTCCCTAGGTTCTAGGGTAGCGCGTGTGCGTTATACGTATAGTAAAGCTACAGTTTGTAGTGCGAGCACTACAGTTAGGTTCTATTGCGTAGTAGAAATTTTTTTTTTTTTTATAATATAAATATTTTCTTCTAGGTATAGGGGGGGGGGTTTCTTTTTAGGGGGGGGGGGGAGGGAGGGCGTTTAGGTGTTTTTTTTTTCTTTAATAATAAATCTCCTCTCTTTTCTTTTATTATATTATACCCTCTTAAGTAATTATGCGTAATAAGTACCTCCTATAGAGAAGAAAGGGATAGAAAAAAAATTAAAGGAATAATAGACTTATAGGAGAGGGCGAATTATACAGCTATACTTAGGCTTACTTATATTCTTTATATAGGCTTAATTCTATTTACAAATGCCTTAACTTTTACTTTTAGCGTGTTAGTTAAGATAAGTCTTTCTATTATAGAGTTTAGTGTTGTTTTTATGCATGCGTTAGTAAGGTTATCCTTCCTATTAATCTATTAAATTTTAGTAATTTTTCTCTTCTTATATAACTCTCTAAGAGACATAATATTAACTATTAGCCTCTTCTTATTTATTATTCCTAGCTTTATAAGGCAGTCGTATAATAACCTTAAGTCTAAGCAGATAACTACTAGTATTTTTAGTAGTTTTAGTATTTGTATAATCTATTATAATGTTATACTTAGTGCGATAGCGGTGTTAAAGCTGTTAACTATGCTATATAGCTTACTTGCTAAGACACTGCGTATAACTTATTTATATTTAATAGAGTTCTAGTGTATAATATTACTATAAATCTTAAAGTTATACTTATTATCTATACAGTACTCTACTACTAGGATAATAATAAAGCTAAGTTAGGAGCTAAGGTCCTTATTATTTATAAATAATCTATCTATAAATATAAACAGCTTTATACAGTTAAGTTATAGTAGTATAAATATAAGTCTGCGTTCTAGGTTATTTATCTGCTATTAGAGTTATATATTTAGGGCTTCTATCTCCTCTTTTAATAGTGTAGTTATCTATGCAGCTCTTAATAGGTTAAATGTTGCCTCTAGTTAGCATACAGACGCGATGTACACGCCCCGTACTCTCTGTATAATGTACTGCTGTGTAGCATCTTCTACCTGTAGGTTAATTACTTAGAGGTATTTCGCCTATTCTCTCTATGTAAGTTTAATCTTTTTATAGACTAGTTTAACCTTCCCTTTATTAAATTTAAAGGGCTAGTTATTAGAGAGAGTAGTCTTAGGCTTCGCGCGAAACTTTGCCTAGTCTAGTTCCTCTTATTCTTATTATATAAATACTTAGGTAATAATACTTAAGGTGTTGTCTGTTTATAGTCCTGTTATCCTAAATATTATTATATCTTTATCTATAACTAGTAGGCATAGGTTATATATTAAGGTTTTTATCTTTAATTTATCTTTATAGTAGTTATAGCATATCTTAAACTAGTATAGGCCTAATTCTACTGTACTATATAGTAGCTATATAATTTATAGGATTATATTTAGTAGGAAGGTGTGCTAGAGTTCTTTTAGTAGTCTAGCATATAGTGTATAGAGGAGTTTATCCTTTAACTATACGTATACTTATATAATATCTTATAGTTTATAGTATATCCTGTATAATACAATTAGAGATAGGCTAAGTATAAGTATAAGTCTCTAGCTTATCCTTTAGATTATTAGTAATTAAGTTAGGATCTCCTCCTTACTTTTATCTAAATATCCTGCAAGGACTAGTTATAATTTCTTATATAGCTAAGTTATCTTCCCTTTTACCTTTTATATAAGGTGTAGGTTAAAGATTCTTCTATAATATTCTTTTACGTTAAAGTAGAAGACTTTAAATATACTATTCTAGAGTAGCGCTTCTATTTCTATATAATCTAATTCTTTAAAGGGGGCTCCTTATATTATAATTACTCCTTCTTTTCTTAGCTAGAGGGCTAGCGTATAGTTATCCTTTTCTTTTTATATAAGGAATACTTCTACGTCTTATTATGCGACTTTCCTTAGGCGTCCTCTTCTCTTAGCTTTAGGTAGCTTTATTTATATAGGGGTTAGCTTATCTAGGTTAACTATATCTTCTACGTGTAAGGGCTGCAGGTAATAGTATAGCTTAGTCTAGGTATATCTAAATATAACTAGGCTATTCTCTAAGTTAATAATTATGTCTTACTCTTTAATTCCTTTAATTTTATATAGTCTTATCTATCCCTTCTTTTCTTTCTATACTATAATCTTAGAGCCTAATAGTAGCTGTAGGACCTTATATAAGTTTAGGCTGTTTCTAGTATTAATTATATAGTTAATATTATTCTTTACTCTTTTACTCTATTATATTCTTATTATTTTACGTATAGTATTTACTCTAGCTATTATTTCTAGTAATAAGAGTAAGTCTATATTAATTCTTAGGTATACTCTAAAGACTAGCAGTATTAGTACTAGGCTGTTAGGGCTTGCTGTGTTATTAAGTGCTTTTACTGCTATCTATAGGATTAACTTATTATCTATATTATTATTAAGTTCTGCGCGTAGGATATTAAATACTTACTTTAGTAGTACGTGCGCGCGTTTAATCTTTCCTACTGCCTAATATACTTCTACTAGCATTTATTAGTAGTATGCGCCTATAATTTTCGCACGATTTCTAAATTTATCTAATACGAAGTTTATTCCTAGGTTATGTATAATATTATTAGGTAGTCCTTAGTAGGTATTAATCTAGTACTTATATAGCGCCTTCTATACGTCTTATATAGATATTAATTTAAGAAATATTATAGCTTAGAATAATATGTCTATATTAATAACGTGTAAGACGTCCTTATTATTAATTTATATAGTATTAATAATTACTTCGTAATTAAAGTATAAGTTATCTTTAATAGTAAATTTAAACCTTTATAGAGATGTTCTGTACGCTTAATAGAAGTAGTAGAATTTCTAGATTTCTTCTAGTACTATAGGGTCTACTTTATATCCTGCGTCTGTAAGTATCTTATAGAGTCTCTCTATATATAAGTGCCTAAATCTTTAGTAGAGACGTTAGAGTTCTATTTCTGTAAAGAATAGTACAGCCTCTTATTAGCTAATATTAAAGAATAGGTGTCCCTATTTACGTACGACTAGCACTATAGTACTGTCTTATTATATAATAATATTTAATATATTATTAAAGTATACTCTTAGTTAATTAGTATCTACTAGGCTAAGAAGGAATAGTGTTAGGGTATCTAGGATATAATACGTAATAGTTCTAATTAGATTTTATATTTATATAGTACCTAGAGATCCTTTAGAGTTCTGTCCTCTAAAGCTAATATTTACTGTGCCTAGAGTCTAGTCTACTATTATGCGAGGGTTCTCCCTTAGGTATAACTTAAGCTATAACTTACTAACTATTAATACTCTAGCTGCGCCTGTATCTTATAGTTCTCCTTAGTAGTTTGTGCAGTATCTTCTATCTAATATAAATTAGTCTGCGTAGTATTCTATATCTATGCTATATATATCTTTACTAGTTATATAGTAGAGGAATACAGTTATTATAAGATAATATACAGCCTGCTTACTATCTTCCTAGTTATTATTAGATTCTTATTTACTCTCTTATACAGTCTTAGTATCTTAGTTACTACTTTATGCTCCTTTAAAGTCTATAATATATACTATAACCTCTTCCTATAGTAGGGTAGCCTTATAGAAAGCCTTATATAAGCTAATATATTAGTTTCTAGCTTACGTCTAATCTATACGTAGATAGTATAATAATTAGTATCTTTCCTTATAGTAGATAAAATACTTCTTCCTTATTTAGCTTTAAGGCGCTCCTTAGTATCTTATTAGAGAGTTAGCTTATATTATCTCCTTAGTAGAGAGGGCCTAGATCTTCCCGCACGGTTTATAGGATACCTTATGCGCAGGTTTAAGTTATATTAGTAGTTAGTGTAGTACGTGTCTAGTAGTTCCTATACGTACTGCTAAGCTTATCTATTAATTATAATTTAGAGGGCTAAGTAAAGGTTACTAAATAGTGCTTTATACGTAGGCCTTTTTAAGAATATAGCTTATTCTAGCTTAGGCTATCCTTAGCACGCACAGATAACTATAGTATGTAGGGGGACCTCCCCCTAAAAGTCTTATCTAAGCACTCTTTATATAAGAGTTAGTTTATTAATTATAATCTTTAGGGCCTTATATAGCGTCTTATCTAGGTTCTCTTACTTATATTATGCGAAGGTTATTATTATCTAGTCTATCTAGTATTAGTTATAGTTAATATTAGTGTTAAAGTAGTTATCTAACTTTCTATACAGTTATTTCTATATCTAGCTAGGTCTAATATTATGTATATAGTATATATTTATATAGCCTTCTAGGATGTCTAAGAAGACACTTATATATTAAGGCTTATAGATATTAAGTTACTAATATAGTTTAATAAAGATTCTTATCTTATCTACTAAGATATTATATAGTTTACCTATATAGTTATTTTCTTATCTTTATACTTTTTAAAATTATACTAGTTTCTTAAGTACTAGTTTCTTACTTATATATTCTTAGGCTAGTAGTAGCTTATACAGGTTATACGCCTGTGCTAGTTATTAGTATCCTCTCTTCTATGCCTATTATATTAGTTCTCTCCCTTACGTATAGTATAATAGTGTTCTTATTAGTTAGTAGGGTAATTCTATTATGCGTGCTATTAGTATGTATTAGGGTATTATTAGGTATAGTGCCTCTGTGTATAGGGTAGGTGTTAGTCCTAGTAATATATATCTTATTACCTCTTCTATATAGAGGATTTATTCTATAAGTACGTCTAGTAGTGCTAGTTATAGCTTCCTTTCTTTATATTCTTTATGCGCTTATTACGTCTAGAGAGTTAGGCTTACGTATATCTTTATACTTAGTATATTATAGCGTCCTTATACTATCTTATATAGTTTTATCTTTTATAAGGTATTATATAGAAGAAGGAAGGCTAGTCTTTTCTTATATAGTATTATAAGTAGTTCCCTCCTAAACGTATAGTTAAGGTAGCTAAAGTATATTTCTTCCTATTATTTAAAGTCTTTTATAAAGTATTAGAGGAAGTATAGCCCTTTAAGTACTATTATATAGAGGTTAATTAGCGCTAATACTGCGTACGTATTAAAGGCGTATATAGATATATTTAGTAGATTAATCTCTTCTCCTTAGAGGTTAAGATTAATCTCCTTCTGTAATATTACTAATAAGATACCTATACTCTTCTTAATTTCCTTATATATAGTCCCTCTATTTCTTTATAATAAGCTTATCTCTAATATATCTCTTACTATTTATTTATATTACGTGTATTATTAATAGTATTACTAGTAGCTTATTTATATAGTAAGCTTTTTATTATTATATAAGTTACATACTATCTCCTATTACTTTATATAGTAGCCTTAATATCTTACGTGCCCTATCTAGGTGCAGTCTATAAGTATTTTTAGTTTATATAAGGTAATACTTAATCTTACTACTCTTAGTAATTTCTATTTAAGGTAGGGTGTAAAATAGAGACCTACTTCTTTAGAAGGTTTAACTCTATCTTTACTTTACTAATTTACTTAATAAAGTTAATTATAAACTAATTAGTGTAGGTAGAACTTCCTCTGTAGCTGCAGCGTGCGGTAAGTTATCGTGTATATAGTAGGTATCTGTGTTTATAGTAATTATTCTCTATTTATCTATGTATAGTTAAGGAGAGTTCTTATATAGGGGGTACAGAGCTTTAGCCCTTATGCCTAAAGCTTCTGTTGTTATATAATGGCGCGCGACAGCTTAACGTCGTGCGTACCAACCTCATGCATTACGTACGGACAGTAGGCGCATATAAAGTAAAGATAAGTAAAGAAAAAATAAGGGTAGTAAAAGAATAGCCTAAACCTAAAATAATTAAAGATATATAGTTATTTATAAGATTTATTAACTTTAACTAATAGTTTATTAAGGACTTCTCTAAAAAATCTATCCTACTTACTAAGCTTATAAGAAAAAAGATAATATAGGAATAGAAAAATAAATAAAGAAAAGTATTTTAGATACTTAAAGAAGCCTATATTATACTACTAGTATTAATTATATTTTAAATAGAAGAACTATTATAATTTAAAACAGACGCCTTAGACCTTACACTAGGTATAATAGTAAAATAAGAGCGCAATAGGAAATAGCACCTAATAGCGTACTACTTAAGGAAATTCACAGACCTAGAGGAACGCTACAACGTGCATAACAAAGAGCTTATAGTAGTTATTAATGCCCTTAACTACTAGCAGATCTACGCAGAGAGCTGCTTAAATCTTATAATATTTACAGATTATAAGAACTTAGTTAATTTTACTACTACTAAGACCTTAAACTAAAGATAGGTCTAATAGGCTAAAATACTAGGATAATATAAGTTTAAGATTATATATACGCTAGGAAAGGATAATAGCAGAGCTAATACTCTTAGCCGCAGATTAGACATCGCAGGAATAAAAGTAATAATAAATAATACTATCTTTTAAGTAAACTAGGATAGAAGCCTAGGACCTAATAAGTTATTAAATAATACTATAATAATTACGCCTAAAGTACCTAAAGAATTATAAGAAGTAATTATCTAATAATACTACAATAACCTAGTATATAGTTACCCTAGAATTAAAAGAATAATAGAACTTATATAATAATACTATAGCTTTAAAAATATAAAGGATAAGGTTAAATAGTTTATTAAAAAATGCGCGGACTGTTATAAGAATAAACACAGTACCTATATACTCTACAGAGAAATATAAGCTATAGAGCTACTTAATAAACCTTAGGTAGACATTTTTATAGACTTTATAATAGAGTTACTACTATCTAAAGATCCTGTAATAGGAATTAAGTATAATACTATTTTTAATACAGTCTGTAGATTTACGAAAGTAGTAGAAATAATACTATTTTAAAATAACTATAATACAGAATAACTAGCATTTGTTATCTTAAACAGACTAATATAATATTACAGTATACCTAAGTCTATTATAAGTAACAGAGATAAGCTCTTTATATCTAACTTCTAGTCTACCTTAATAGCTATAATAGGGATAAAGAGAAAATTATTAACAGCCTATTACCTATAAACAGACAGATAGACAGAAAGAATAAACAGAATAATAAAGACCTACCTAAGAATTTATAGCAATTAATAATAAAATAATTAGGTCTTATTACTACTAATAGTATAACTAGCCTATAATAACAAACTATTAGAATTAACTAGAAAGATACTGTTCTTTACTAACTATAAGAGACACCTTAATCTCTTTATAAAGTTATATTTTAGTAGAAAAGCTAAAGCAGCTATAAAAATAGCTAAAGAAATAAAGAAAATATACAAGTAACTCTAAGAGAACCTTAAGAAAGTATAATATAATAGTATCTCCTACTAAAATAAGAAAAGAAAAATAGTACTTTAACTAAAGAAGGAGGATAAAGTATACTTACTTATAAAAATTCTACGTAATAAGTAACTAAGTAAAAGACTTAATTACGTTAAGATTAGACTATTTTTATTTAAAGAATAAAATAGACTTATAAATTATATACTTAAGCTACTACTAGATATAAAGATCTACCTATACTTCTATATCTCTAAATTAGAACTAGCTAACCTTATAATACTATTATAGAAAATATTCTAGTATAAACTAGAAGAAGAAACTAAGTTTAAAGTTAAGAAAATCTAAGGATACTAATAGAATAGAAGAGTTAATAATCTAGAACTAAGCTTTAGCTACCTAGTTAAATAGAAAGGATACCTAAGTATAGAAAGTACGTAGGAACTACTAGAAAACCTAAAAAACTATTAAGAAAAAATTAGAGAATATTAGGAAAGAGAGGAAAGAAAGAAAAAGAAATAATAAACTTAGGAGGCTTATTATAACTCTAAGGTTACCTAGCTAGAAGACTCTAATACCCCTAGTTCCTAGAATAGCAACTAGTCTATAATAGCAGCGCCTAAGAGAGCCTTAGAGTTAACTAAGGCTAACTTAGAGTTTAAGGACTCTAACGCCTTAAGGCATTTAATATCTTCTACGTCTGCAAGACCTTTATTAAATAACTTTGCCTCCTTCTTCTTTAATAACTTTTATTACTTACGTAAATATTTTTATTTTAAACGCGCTGCAGTAATATAGTTAAACACTGCTTGCGCTAACTACTTATCCTTATTAATAGCCTTTTCTACTACCTTATCTTAATAACTTAGATCTGCTAGCTCTCTATTAATCTTTAAAAAGTCTAGAACTAGAATATTAATAGGCACGTATTCTACCTGCCCCCTAACTCCCTTATAATTTCTGCACTTTATAGATAAAGAAGACATCTAATAACCTAAGTTATTTTCTATATATTATTTACAGGATACTATCGCGTCCTAACCTTTATTATTTATTTAATCTCTGCGTTTTTAGTAATAGTATATAGCCTAAGAGGATATTAGATTAACTTATAAGGATATAAGTTATTAAAGGAGGGGGATAGTGTTATAACCTAAGAACGTACTAAGGGTCAGCCGCCTTAAGAAGCCCTGCGGCCTAGTACGTGTACTAAAATATAAGGCTGCACCTAAGAAGTACGTAACTTATTATAAGTCTTATAGTCTTAGGAATCTTATACGCTAATATACAGTCTCTGTATAAGACTTACTAAGAGTAATATAGTCTTATAAGACTCCTTATATATATAGATTATAGTAATAAACTCTTATAGCTTATTATATTTAACTTAATATTATACTCTATAGTATAGTAATACTAATACTAATTATTCTTAACCCTTAGTACTCTTTATAGAAGCACCTTCTTACTATCTTAGTATTAAACCCCCCTTCTATCTAGTCCCTTACTCTATCCTAGAGAACTAACCTTATAATCTTATTAGTTATCTTTACTAATAGCTTTTAAGATTCTTTATAAAAAGCTATCCTACTCCTCTATAGCTTAACTATAATTATTATACTAAGGATAGGATCTATATATAAGCTTTTTAAGATACTACTAGAGGTACTTAATTAGGTTAAGTTTAGGTAAGTAGGGTAGCTAGTTAACTATACTAATATAGTGCTTAGCTAGAAATCTCCTTATAGCTGCAGCTATATATACGCGCGCGTTATCCTATATAAAAAGCTGCAAATAACGCTATAATTATAAGAGGCCTTTCTTTAAAGCCTTAATATAACTTTTAGCAGAGTATCTATAGTTTAGAGTATTAGGATTATGCTCTATTATAACTAGAGAGCTCTTCTGTACACGCCTACGTTTATCTAGCTATATTAAACCCTATACTATCTATACTACCTTCTTACTATAGCTATAAGTTTAAAGTATTATTATCTTCTATTTCTCTTATAAATTATAAAATACCTACTCTTATATTTACTCTAAGCCCTTCTAAAAGGAGTACTTATCTAAAAAGCGTATAGTACGTTAATACTATAGGAAATAAGAGTACTCTTTATAGAACTTAAGCTGCTATAACGCACGCGATTTATTAAGCTTTAGACGCTTTTTATAAGGAGATTTAGTAAGGCCTTATCTTTTAAGATACTGCTATAATATAGAATAGCTAGGTAGCTTTAAAGTAGTGCTATCTAGATTTATAACTACTACCTCTTTAGCTAGCTCTTTATACGTAATTTTTAGCTGTACGCGTGCTTTATAATAAATAATCTTCTTCTAATAAAGCGATAGTATAGGTAGTCTACTGCTGTAAGGTTTATCTGTTATTTTACTAGTTTGTTAATATCTTTTCCTAATATCGCGTATACTGCGTTTACTACAGCTAAACGCGTTAGTAACTTTAGTAACTATAGCACTACTATACAGTATGCTAATAATTTAATTCTACTACTAGACTGTTAAATTAGGACGTCTGCGCGTATTTTGGTCTATTTCTTAAAGAATTTGGCGTTGTGGTGGCATAATTATAATACTGCAAAGTTGAGGTGGTGTTGTTGTGATGGAGCGCGTCGCACTAGCGCGGCGAGAACTTTTGGAAGGGCACTGTACATGAGCTTCCGATTGATAATACTACCAACGTTTAAAAGATAATTTCAAGAACGTGCGTTTTTGGTACATCTTTACAGTTCCTCAAGAGTCAGGTATAGCTTTGATATCATACAGTGCTCCTTCAATTATGCGCCTCCGTTGATTCAGGCGGATAATGGTCACCACTCCGTGTCCCTGCGCTTATGGTTCTCCCATCGCCAGCCCACTATTAGAAATATATACTTTTGAAATAGCGTAGTAGACCCCACTTTGAAAAATTTGAGACGGAGTTCTTTTCCCTTGTGGTCGAGCGACACACGCACTGAGCAGGCGCCAATACATGCCACTTCTTGTATCGGAAAGCTCGAGTAAGTTCCATCTTGGGAAAGTATCGCTCGTCTATATTGCGACATCGACATCGCGTTGTGCCTGAAGTTTACCCCTGATGATGGGATTGATTCCCCGGAACCTTAGCAATTCTAGATTCCGGGTAAGATGAAGAAAGCTACAGCGCAGCTAAAGTATTTTGAACATAAGTGTGGACATGTTGCACCAATACTGGGGTATTCCCAGATCGTACTTAGACTTTTTCAACGCATGAAACCCATCATACCTTGTCCCTGCCAATGTGGGGCTCAGTCATCGCTTCTAGCCTATTGGGCCATTCTTGCGGGCCGTCCCCGGCGGCTTGGCCGTGAAAGAACCATGTACATGAAAAGAGCCTGGATACGGATCTATTGGAAGGACTCGACGAACGTTAATAGTTCGCCTTTATCCATCCGACCGTGGGAATCTGACCCTGCTTGAACGATTTGGGGTCTCCGAAACTGCAAATGTCGTGCCACTTCGGTGGATGAACGTTTGCCAGATCATGGATAGGATCCATTGGAGTGCATGTACCACGCCATTTGATGAGGCAAATAACACCATTTCAACCCTAGCGTTTTTGATTCATGTCATCTTTCAGCTCTCAAGCAAAGCACCCCCTAGATCAATATCCGTTGTGTACAACGACACTATCGGGCGACATAACAGGTAAGAGTAAGGCATATAAAGTAATTTCTCGTCACCATGAGTATTGCTAGAATATACCCAATCTTAGTGAAACAACATCCAATGACAGTGCTTTGTAAAGCAAAAGAATCTATTTCTGACCGAGGGCTATGCCCATAGAAGTAAGAGCTACGATTGGAACTCTAAACAAGGGCGTGAAGCGCAGCTCTTGTATAGGTATAGCAGGTGACGCGAACGTCTTGTGGCGAGCGAACCGTGCAGTAGCGCTCAACCTGATGGCGATCAATCTTGTACCGATACCTGAGACAAGGAGATCTTGAGGATTCTTTTCATCCTTGAGGGTCTAGTGGGGCGCAGATATAGATGCAGCGAGGATATGCGTCCGTAATTAGCTCGTTGCGATTCCGCGAAACCCTTGCTGTTTACTACAAGGATTCAAACTTCCCATAACTACCATTGCCCCTGTTTTGAAGTCGTGTGTTTCCTTAGGAAGGAGAGCAGGACGCGCTTTCTTTTCTGAATTAACCTTATTGCCTACGATGAAGTTGTTGAAGGGTTTTAGTATGGGATGCATCTATCTTTGGGTACTCACCTCTATGGCCTCAGGACAACAAATGCCATCATGCGCGGTAAGAGTTACTCTGACATCTCTATTATATGGAAAGTTCCCATACTGACCTTGGAAGAGTCAATGCTTGGAAACAAGCCTGAGAGCACAAGACACTTGTGCTCCGACAAATACCACTTGCATCTGTTCTACTGAACCCCTACTGAACGCGATTGAGGCATGCGTAGTGCCTTCATGCACCGTAATCGAAGCGCTATGTAAGCTGCAAACTGTTCCACATCTCCCTCATCTTAACGGGAAACTGATAATCATAGCGGCAAAAAACGCGACGCAGACTATGTGCGGGAGGCCGGTACGGGACTTGTCACGTATTACACCTATTATAAGTGGTATCTCAGGAGCGATAGCTATCGTTGCAGTGATCATCCGGTCCGTTCTTACTGGTGGTGTCTTCGCGCTTGACGACATTTTTGCAATTGCAGCGCTAGTTTCAGCTCTGCCAATGGGCATTCTGCAGTTCATATTGGCAGGAGATGGTTTTGGAAAAGACATCTGGACACTTACAGCCGAGAAGGTCTCTCGAGTTATCCAGGTTAGAACCCTAATCTATCGTATTTAATTGTATCATTGATAAGTTTTAGCTCACCTGGATAAGCGAAACATCGTATTTTACTGCGGTTGCTCTCACAAAAATATCATTTCTCTTCTTCTGTCTTCGCATCTTTCCGCGACAAGAACTTAGGAAGACAATATATACGCTAATCATGATCACTACTGCGTTTGGCGTAGTTTCTGTATTGGTCTGTCTCTTCAATTGTACGCCGGTATCATACATATGGACAAACTGGGATGGTGAGCATACGGGCAGATGCATCAACTCTCACGTATTCGCTTGGGTTCACGCCGCCGTCAACATCGTTCTCGAGTTAGCCATCATCGCTGTCCCAATCCCAGAACTCTCGCGCTTGAGGCTGAATATGAAAAAGAAAATCTATATTATCATGATGTTCAGCATCGGCACTTTGTGAGTCCGCTTTCTTACTGTGCCTGAAATCGCTTTACCCTCATTTCTTTCAGCTACCTTGGCGAAGCTGACAGCGCGTGAAGCACGGTCGTAGTCTCTATTATCCGCCTCCAATCCCTTGTCGCTTTCTCCTCCTCCACCAATCCAACCTATGACAACGTCCCCACAGGTTACTGGTCTAATCTCGAGGCTTTTGTCGCCATCTTCTGCGTGTGCATGCCAGCCCTACGCCGGTTCCTCGCCAATCTATTCCCCCGGTTTTTCGGCATCACTCAAACAGGTTCAGGGTTCGAACACTACGATCCGCCAAATTTCCCGAATCGACCGTCAAAGACGAAGCACCAAAACTTGACCACGAGTATGACTCTAGATGGGACTACTTTTAAGGGATCAGGTATAACAAAGACTACGGAGACGAGAATTGAAAGTAAGAGAGGAGAGGAGGATGAGATTCAACTAGTAGAATTAGGTGTGGAAAGGAATTTGAAGGATGGTTGGTCTAGCATTGAAAGTGATGGAGATTCTAAGAGTGATAAGAGTGGGAAGAATACAATACAGATAATGTAGAAGCTAATTCCGCGATGATTATGCGCCGAGATTTAATTTAAGCACTAGTAAGTGTCCCATTACTAGCATAGCCTACTCAATGTGATAATTCTATTACAGGTTTTACCAATCCGCCGGCATGGCTAGTCAGCCGACAGAATGGACTAGCAGCCTCAGAAAGCAATAAAGTAAGTCGTATTGCCGATGGGATGAGGCGTGCTGATGTTGGAGGGGCGCTAGTCGGCCAGTAGTGCCCGTGGGGTGGCGAACCATGATAGTAGATACACCTAATACGAATAGCACATTAGAGGTTTCATATGTATTTTCATTAGGTGCTCCAAGATCAAATCAACCTGGTACTAAGCTGTATTGGGATAAATAGTGTTATTTTGCTAGCTATACCTCGCCACGTTGAAGCATGGTGCCCGCAAGTCCTATGATGGGACAACAAACTTCGTGTATTTATAGTGAAGGACGTGCTATAAATGTCAAACCACATACATAGGACGCTTTCCGTGTTCCATATCTCAGCGGTCCGTCAATAGGCAACCTGTAGGCAACTTAAAAGCAAGATATCTCCTTTTGTATTTATGATGCGGAACCACTTTGCCACGGAGAAAAAGAGAGCAATGCGGATGACAGAACTTTACTACTAAATGTATTGCCCTTGATAAAGGCAAGCGCTGCACCCTAAAAGAGGGTCTCACTCAAGCGAATGCATATTGCCACGATTACTTTTGGATCCTGCTAGACGCATCTAGAATGTGGTGCACGACAAGTCTAAGTCAATGAGGTGCAGCAAGTTGGTGAGATCTTGTGTCCTCTGTTCGACGCAACTCCCCGCAACAGCAGTACATATGATGGCAGCGGCGACGACGACGACGACGACGTCGAAGGTGCACAACTTGAAGATGTAAAGTTTGTTTTTCACGAAACTTGAGCACATAATTTGCTTTAACGCGATAACAAATCCTTGACAGACTATGGCAAGTTTGGTGTATGGGGCGCTATTTTTGAATAATGATACTACAACTTTGGCCCATATTTTGTGTTGGGTCCCAATATTTCGAGCCTGTTATATGTCCCTGATTTATTACCATCCTCTTCTCGCAGACAAACATCATAGCCGTATAATACTAAGCAGCAGAGTATACTATACATAACAAAACTCCTACTCGATAGATAATTAAACACCGTCTGTCAATAATCTTTATTGTCCTAGGTATAACTATAATGCCTTAGCTCCGCAAAAACATACGGCGCTACCTAGCACCCTAGGAAAAACAGCAACCCAGCCCTGCTCTTGTGCAGCAAGAATTGTAGTATCATGTTCATAACACGCACGGGTATTGAGGTAACTTCAAAAGTAAGAGTATGCAGTGCACGCCCTTTCAGATAATGATACATTCAATGCAACAATATTAGGTAATACAAATGATAGGAAGTATGCGCTTATCAGCCTTTCTGGTTGCTTATGCCTGAGAAGTTTCTCATTCCGCTTCAGTGTCTGTCTGTTCATCGACTCTGCCTCTTCCATACAAGCCCCGGCTATACTACACTGTCGCTACGTTTTGGATTACACCCTTAGAGCATTACCAAGGAACGTCAGTTTAGGAACAATCCAGTGGAAGCAGAAACAGACGCTGTGGGCCTGTCATAATTAATTCTATATGTGAGTCTCTATCAATGTTCGGGCAGAGAAAGAGACAAAGATTTAACGTATCTCTTAGCAGAATTGCGCAACGTTTCTTGTTCTGCTCCACGCTCAAGCAGCAGACGCACGATAGGTTCGTGGCCCTTGCTTGCTACCTGTTGTAGCGCAGTACTACCATAGTCGTCTTTTGCGTTAACGTCCGCTCCACGCTCAAGCAGCAGTCTCACAAGCGGCTCATTACCTGCCCCTGCCGCTCGCTGTAGTGCAGTACCCCTATATCTGCCTTCTGCGTTAACGTCCGCTCCACGCTCAAGCAGCAGTCGCACGATAGGTTCGTGGCCCTTGCTTGCTGCCAGTTGTAGCGCCGTACTACCGTAGTCGTCTTTTGCGTTAACGTCCGCTCCACGCTCAAGCAGCAGTCTCACAAGCGGCTCATTACCTGCCCCTGCTGCTCGCTGTAGTGCAGTACCCCTATATCTGCCTTCTGCGTTAACATCCGCTCCACGCTCAAGCAGCAGTCTCAAAAGCGGCTCATTACCTGCCCCTGCCGCCCACTGTAGTAGAGTACCCCCATATCTGCCTTCTGCGTTAACATCCGCTCCACGCTCAAGCAGCAGTCTCAAAAGCGGCTCATTACCTGCCCCTGCCGCCCACTGTAGTAGAGTACCCCCATATCTGCCTTCTGCGTTAACATCCGCTCCACGCTCAAGCAGCAGTCGCACGATAGGTTCGTGGCCCTTGCTTTCTGCCTGTTGTAGCGCAGTACTACCATAGTTGTCTTTTGCGTTAACATCCGCTCCACGCTCAAGCAGCAGTCGCACGATAGGTTCGTGGCCCTTGTTTGCTGCCTGTTGCAGCGCAAATCCACCGTTAACGTCCGCTCCACAGTCAAGCAGCAGCTGCACGATAGGTTCGTGGCCCTTGCTTGCTGCTTGTTGCAGCGCAAATCCACGGTTAACGTCCGCTCCACAGTCAAGCAGCAGTTGCACGATAGGTTCGTGGCCCTTGTTTGCTGCCTCTTGCAGCGCAAATCCACGGTTAATGTCCGCTCCACAGTCAAGCAGCAGCTGCACGATAGGTTCGTGGCCCTTGCTTGCTGCTTGTTGCAGCGCAAATCCACGGTTAATGTCCGCTCCACAGTCAAGCAGCAGTTGCACGGTAGGTTCGTGGCCCTTGTTTGCTGCCTGTTGCAGCGCAAATCCACCGTTAACGTCCGCTCCACAGTCAAGCAGCAGTTGCACGATAGGTTCGTGGCCCTTGTTTGCTGCCTCTTGCAGCGCAAATCCACGGTTAATGTCCGCTCCACGCTCAAGCAGCAGCCGCACGATAGGTTTGTGGCCCTTGCTTGCTGCCTGTTGCAGCGCAAATCCACGGTTAATGTCCGCTCCACAGTCAAGCAGCAGCTGCACGATAGGTTCGTGGCCCTTGCTTGCTGCTTGTTGCAGCGCAAATCCACGGTTAATGTCCGCTCCACAGTCAAGCAGCAGTTGCACGGTCGGTTCGTGGCCCTTGTTTGCTGCCTGTTGCAGCGCAAATCCACGGTTAACGTCCGCTCCACACTCAAGCAGCAGTTGCACGATAGGTTCGTGGCCCTTGCTTGCTGCCTGTTGTAGCGCAGTACTACCGTAGTAGTCTTCTGCGTTAAAGTCCGCTCCACGCTCAAGCAGCAGCTGCACGATAGGTTTGTGGCCCTTGCTTGCTGCCTGATGTAGTGCAAATCCACCGTTAACGTCCGCTCCACGCTCAAGCAGCAGCCGCACGATAGTTTCGTCGCCCTTGCTTGCTGCCTGTTGTAGCGCAGATCCACGGTTAACGTCCGCTCCACGCTCAAGCAGCAGCCGCACGATAGGTTCGTGGCCCTCCTTTGCTGCCCTCTGTAGCGCAGTGCTGCCGTAATCATTTGCCGCGTTAATGTCTGCTCCGCAGTCAAGCAACTGACGTATGAGGCGCTCATTAGACTTTCTTGCAGCTTGCAACAGAGTGATCATTTGATCTCTTGGTTGTATAATCATATTGAGTCCATTGTCACGAAGTACCTTTTCAGTATCTTCATTACACACTGTGCTTGCTTGTAGCAAGATATCGTTGGTGTTGCTTGTGCCGCTTGACTTTGCTGCTACGACTAGTAGTTGTATCAGCCGATCGTTGCTGGTTCGAATCGCTAAGTGTAGCGCTGTTTGTTTTCTGGACGTCTTTGCGTGGATATCTGCACCTTTCTCTAATAGCATTTTCGTGATATCCTCATGTCCTTTAAGAACTGCAAGATGCAACGCCGTCTCCCCTCCGGAGGATTTAGCGCTGGGGCTCGAGTTGTGCTGTAACAGTATTTGGGTGGCAACAAGATGACCTTTTGACACAGATACATGAAGTGCAGTGTACCCATCGTTGTTCTGTGTAGAAAGTGCACATCCCTTCTCTATCATGAGTCGTATAGTGTCAACATGCCCTGAATATGCTGCGTCATGCAGTATTGAATTTCCATGCGTATCCTTTGCCTCAATGTTAGCCTGTGCCTCGATCAAAACCTGCACGCATTCCAGATGGCCTTTTCGTGCAGCAATATGTAATGCAGTCTTTCCATCATCCGCAGAAGTGCCAAGATCAGTCCCATGAGCAACCAACAAGCGCACTATGGTTTCATTGCCGACTTCTGCCGCTAATAGCAAAGTCGATGCCTTTATCAAGTGCTTGCGCTCCAAATGTGCGCGGTCGCAAAAAGATTGGATCTGTTCCTCTTGCAGTCCTGTCTTATTGTGGCAGGTTCGTATATGCCTTCGTAAATTATCCTTTCGGGAAGTGCCTTTGAAGTTGCACCCAGGTACGTTGCAGCGGAATCGCATGGGAACGGTCTGGTGTCGTGCTTTGTGTCGATCAAGATCGTTTCTTAGCGCAAATGCTTTGCCGCACTGCTTGCAGCAGTACGGCTTGACATGAGTTTTGTAATGGCGACTTTCAACAAACGTATCAGCACAGAGCATGATGTGGAACGAATTGTAGTACTTACTTGAATTCTCCGCGCGCGGTGAAAGACTTGGGACACCTATCACACGTGATAAGGCCGTGACTATGACTGTGGACTGCTGAAGTAAAGTCCATGACTCTCAAATGATTCCCGCAATCATGCGTTTGCAGTGAATGTCGATCTTAAAGGATATTGATTGCACGCAGGACGGGGTTGACGGTCAGAAATCAGTGCTTTTGAGTACTTTTTTCCCAAATGGGTTACTCCAACATATGCGCAGGGTCTTGGCGAGGAGGGCGCGCTGAGGTTGTTTGCGAGGAGGAGAGATGATAAAGACCCTGCGACTCCCTCACTCCAATCTCAACAATCTCGCCAGCCTTTTCCAGAATCACGTGCACGTCTCTTCGCACTCGATTGTACTTATTGGTCGCCCTTTCTTCTTGCACCATGCCGCCAAACCAATACGCCCCACTCTCAAGCCAATCAGACCGAGGTGCTCCCACATCTCGCGGCAACGAAGGACTTCCGTAAGGTTTTTTTTTTGACGAGAACGCAGGTATGCCTCTTTTTCCGGACACACTGTTCAGGAGCAACAACTGTAAGCCACCGCCCCTCGCCCTTCCTCGCACGGACGATTCGTGATGACGTGTCCTGCAGCCGAAGCGATCCAGTCGAAAAGATTCCTTGCAATTGGCTAGGATGCACCAAGACCTTCACACGAGCTCCCGACCTTACTCGTCATCAGAACTCAGTCCACCAGCTGGAGAAGCTGTTTTGGTGCATGGTAGCAGGCTGCAATCGCAGCGAGGGCTTTCCTGGTCCACAACGTCCGTTTCCACGAAAGGATAAACTCATATCTCACGTGAGAAAGGTACATCAGGCCGCTGTGCATGCCGCCCAGTCTTCGACCTTTCTAGCAGCCAAAATACCTATAGCTTGCGGACCCACAAGCGTCAATAGCATTGATGTGTTGAACGATGCCCGCGGATTTGTCAGCTTTGATAGCGGTCTTCATTTCAACGGATCCTCTGCAGGCTCCGCGTTCGCCACGACTAGCGGGTTCATCGGTACCAACGAGCTCGTTTGCGCTGGCTCGGTCAACAATGTTGATGGATTTGCCAGCCTTGACCTGCACCCTGGCATTGGGTCATTGAACCCAACTTTGGGACTTACTAGCATTGGCAGGACTACCAACGACGGCGGGCTAGATGATGGTGACAATTTCACCAGCGCTGTCAATTTGGCCGATTTTGACCGACTCGCAAGCGCCTATCATCCGAATTCTGCCAACATGTTTATCGGTACCAACGGACTCGCCAACCCTATAGACCACACCTATCCCGACTATCCTGCCACTCTTAAGGGGCTATCCTACGTCGATGGGATCGCTTACGTTAACGTTGATGAGCCTAATGGTTCCGACGGATTCTCTGGCCCTAACGATCTTGGTAGCATCAAACACAACACCAGCGTCAACTGGGCAAACGATGTCAATGGGCTGGCTGGCATGGGCGGTGTTATTGCTAGTGTCGAAGATTTCATTGATGGCAGGTCTTCTACCATTGATGGACCTACTAGCGCGGATGGGCTTACTTTCATGGATGCTTTTTTCAGCTTCGATGAGTTCGCTTCCGAGGACAACTTCAACTCCACGGATGGGGCCGCTGGTATCTAAGTCTTTGTTGATGCTTGCGATTTCTGAGTTCCCTATAATGACTTGTCTTTGTTAGTTTTTAGTTCGTTTGGTTTAGGTATGCAATGAAAGGCTCTATGAAGATTTGCTTTACTCGTTGCTCACACGCTAGATGTTGAGGTGTCTTGTTTAAGCGACAGCATAGCTTTGCTTTTGTGGTTCAGTTGCGGTATCGAGCAGTAGCGTCACAGTAGCGTCCTGAGCCTACGGCAGCTAGGAGGGACGACCCACACCCGCTACAGGGTTGTGGTACCGCAAAAAATAGTGTACAAGAGCGAAAACCGAGCATCGTCGTCTACGCTTAAAGAAGTGACCGCCGCCACGTAATGCCATATAAGTTAAGCCCATGACCTTCTGCTGTGTCTCTAATGCCTTGCGATACCTTCTTTAATCATGGTGTCTGCCGCCTATGTTTGTCACTGCGGTCCTTTTTAAAGCGCTTTCGCACGCCTTGCTGTGATCACCCTCACTTCTTATCATGCCTGCTGTTATATCTTTGTTAGGTCGTAGATAGGCCCAAAATGACTATCAGTCGGGCAGACTTTCTGCATAGTCAAGCTCATCGCGCTTAGGAAATCAATTCACACCCTGGTTCAGTTCACAAACAAGAGACCCACTTCCCGACCGGAAGGAAATTAGTACTGCCGTAGCTGTAATTCAGGAGTGCTCCAATTAGACTCTGGAGACCGATGCATGCCTCTGGCCAAGCTATAATTTCTATAAGCCCTGACATGGAACCAGCGCCTGAGCAAGATTGACTACACAGTCACAAGCGCCCGTCTAGCTTCACTCGTGATTCCGCTGGCTGAATTGCTACTGGTGGCTCAGGGATGGGATCTGCTATACTATCAAAGTAAATTTCCCAGTCATAATTGAGGCTAATAATGGTAAACCATCTAAAGAAAGAAAAAAAGTCTTCAAGGCGTTTCGCCGTCATTTCAAAAGAGAATGAATGGAACCCCCTCGAGACTTCCTGTTTTGTATATAACGAGAATGCACACACTTTCGCCATCTCACCATCCTTAAGCTATGGGAAGCGTGGGTACATAATGCTAATAGAACTGCTGAACCTTTTTGCGAAGCGCGTCATTATACTGTGCAGTACCGGGCGTTCCCGAAATACCTAACTGCTGTCCAATTCGCGCCCGGTTCGCAGCTCCATCATCCCATCCCATCTTTTTGAACGCGTCGACGACAGAGTTTGGATCTATTTCAGAGTCAGCAAGTTTCCCAAATGGGATTTGAATATGTGTTAGCTTACCCACAGGACCGTTATAGTGTGGTCCCCTTGATATGGATGGCCCACGTGATGCGCCTGAAATCTGCCTACCGATTTCGGATACAGCCTCAGAAGCCAATGAGGAAGCAATAGTACCGATGGCTTCTCGTGTGTAGTCCCAAAATCCTTTCCCATTGGTTTGAGCGCCAGTTCCTTGCGTAGAAGCTCTATTCGAAGACGAAGACGACCGAGGGGGATCCTGCTTGGGCGGATTATCAGGTGGATTCTGCTTGGGTGAATCATCAGGTGGATCCTGCTTAGGTGGATTATCAGATGGATCCTGCTTGGAGGCATCTTGCTTGGGCTTCTCTGAATTGTTCCCTTCCGGTACAGGAGCAACCGAGAAAGATGAAGAGCCGGAATTGGAAGTAGAACTAGGGGTAGTAGACGCAGGAGTGAGGCCGAGGGATTTGCCAGCTGCAGTGCACTCAACAGGATCACGCCTTTCCAGTTCCTGGACAATCTGAGGGTCTCGCGAATCGATATTCCCATAATGACGGTCGATCATATCTTTAGCATACTCCACGATGTCGTCGCGATCTTCATCCCAGTCGAGAAATTCGCCCGTGTCCTGCCCATTTTCGTACTTGCGGCCATGCTGATAGTGGTTGATGGGTCCTTGAACAGACCATAACTTTGCTGCCTCTTTGAGATAGGCCTCAAGCCTGTTATTGTACATCAGCTTCTGCTTTTCTTTGTACGCTTCCCAAAAGGTTGTGATGATTGTGACCTGACTTATGTATTCATCGCCACAAAATGCTTGGGCGAAACGCAGGAGCTTTTGATCCATTTCGTCGACTCGAGGATGAAGCATTGGGATTACAAGGAGCACGCCGATAATTTGGGCGTGATGTCTGACGGCTTCGATTCCCTCGACGACCTCATGAAACACTTCTGATTCAGACCCATGGTCAAAACCCGGCGTGTCCATGATGTACAAGTCCTCAATTTTTATATCCGCCTTCTCAACCTGGATTTTCTCTGTTACTAGGGAGATATTAGCAGAGGGAGTTGAAGACCGTCAAAGGAGAGATGGCTTCCATACCGGAGTGGGCAGCCTCCTTCGAGTGACCACTTGCCCCAGTGAGGTATTCTAGCAGTGTGGACTTCCCAGCTCCAGTCTCTCCAAAAATGATGATGACACGTGCAGGTTTATTCTTCCCTCTGCAAAATTCAGCACAGGATCCTGTTCACGTAAGGAAAGACTCACTTTTCTGCCATCAGGCTGAGGCATTCCTGAGTCCGCTCAGTGATAGTTCTGGCCTCTTTACCTTGAGATATAGAATCCATGGTTTCTGTTGTTTCTTAGATCTCGTAGTGGGTAGAAAGTCAGATGTATCGAGTCGTTTGCATCAAGGAGGGCGGAAAAGATGGGGTCGGCTCATTAAGGAAAGTTTTGGGCTAGCAGTTATAGATAAATACTAGAGGAGACTGGCAGTGCAGATTAGGCTGACACAACTATGTCCAATGGTTCATGCCACAGCCAGCCTTGCGGGTTTCATCTAAGTGGCGTAGTCGTGAAAAACCCCAGCGGGTTGTAGTCGATTTGCTAAAGGGCTCCTGTCCTAGTGACAGCCTCACAATTTGCCCACCATCCTTATGCCTAGGATTCGCCGGCTGTGTCATTCGCGAAAGAGGGCGTTCATGCATTGCCAGCATAGACAGAGAGCCCAGGGTTAACGTGGCAAGCAGCTCAGCGCTTAGAACATGCCAAGATCTCAAAACAGACAGCTGCACAGCAAGATTTGCGCAGCATATCGGCATCTGTGCCAGTAAAGATCGACACAATACTGGTATCAGTTCAGGCAACGAACAGTTGGGTTTTGATACAATCCTACCATCCTTGCTCTCCCCATGACCCAGAGCATTACCTGGCTGCAACTTCAGCAGCCCTTCGTCCCTACACACCTTTTCCGGCGTTCAACCCCGCCTTCATCCATGGACGGCTTGCAGATTCCCAAAGATAACACCACTCAAGTGATGCCAGCTGTTCCAGCCTACGCATGCGGATATGAATTATCGATCGCCGCAGAAGAAGCGCAGCACGGTACAATGGTCCCCGACTAGGCAAGCTCGGCGTAGGGGAAAAAATGCTTTGTCGGACGAGGGCTACGGGAGGGATGCTCTTTCGTGAAACGATGCGACAACACCAGAAATCAAACGACGAGGTTGTCAACAGCAATTAGCCCACCTGATGCTGGGTCGATCTGCGATCTCCGATATCCCCGTAAGAACATCCTGTCAAGCTCGCAAGCGAATGCGCTCGCTCGATCCTCAACCCTCCTCCCATTCCACGCCGGCTCAAGCATCTCCTTCGCACAGTCAGGGAGGTCTAAGTCGAAGCGGACAAAGGGCCGGCCAAGACCTAGAGCGGCCTACACCGCAAGCGGCTTGACGTCGGGCTTGCAGCGATATATAGGAAGTTTACTGCATCTGGTACTGGTGCACCTTATTAAACTACCCTGAAGTGCTGGGTATAACAGTGCAGCGGGGTCTATCCTATATACTCCCCCGCGTAAGTCGTATAATATAGCCAGCCCTCAGACTTGTCGATCAAGATGAGCCTCCGTCAGCGTAGCTTTGCGAACCATAACCACAAGCGCCAGCAATCGCACTGCCTCCTCGATTTATTGGTTTGCCTAGTGATAAAAACTGGTTTAGTGCTACGATGCCAGACGATCGGGGCGCTTTTCTGCAAGCAACCTGACTCGCACATTTACCACATACTCTAGCAGCTCGACTGCTTCCTTGACACGTCCGTTTGGCTTATGTGCACACGTGAGCTCTTTGCCGCGACTTCAGTCGACTAGGGTGCTCTTCGCCCATTCTCCCTGACAGGTGGAAACACATGTCCCACCCAGACGACTTCTTCTGATATCCTGCCATCAATGTGGAGATATCATCGCTAGAAATTCTGCTGCCACTATGTCGCATTCTTGAAGCTGACAGAATGACACTGCCCACGTCGAAGCCTTTGCTCTTGCCGAGCCCTTGTAGCGTACTTGTTCACGGAACTCTTCACTTATTAGACTGACCGTATCCTGCTCTGTGCTCCTCAGTGATCACCAGGTACCTTCTAACGGTGATTCTGCTCATATTTAGGAATGCGGCTGCCTGAGCAATTGTCAGAAGAAGCCACGCCAGCCATTCTAACAGTTCCCCTACATCTTCACAATCATTAATATGGCTATTTTTGATTAAAAACTTTACCAAGAAGTCCACAGCGTCTAATCGACTCGTGGCCCTAGCTCAAAGACATTACCTTGTGTTCGCGACCCTGTCCGCACTCGCACAAGCTTAGTGAACAAGGTTATCCCCTTATTGTTCTCCGGTAGGTAGCCGACGATAGCTTTGGAGTATCCGGTTCCGGACAAGACGTCATGGCCATCAGCGCGTTCGCGCACTCGCAGCCAACGTCGTGCGTGATCTACGCTCAGGTGCTCTCTCACGAGCTCCTTCACGTCATCCTCAACAGATTCTACCTGACTTTTACGCAGACTTAAAACTACAGCAGCACAGGCTTGCACGGAGTTCTTCAGGCTCAGCGCAGGCATTCAGAACTGGAGACTGCTAACATCGTTTCTTTGAAAGGGTCTGTGAACTGCAAGGCTACTTGCATCTTGCCCATCCTACCAAGTCCCACTATGGACATTTCTTTGTAGCGTGCATTCCGCAGCAACTCGTAGTCGAGCATCTCTAGCTCACCTATTCCTTCGAAGAAATATTTTCCTGGGAAACAGTACGTAGTAGGAGGCTTTAAAGGAAGCTAAGCTTTAGCACAAATGATCAGCCTTGAGGAGCAGGACCACCATGTAGTCCCGAACTCTCTGACTCTATCGTGACTGGTTAACCCGGACTTTATACCTAAAGCGCTTAGACTTAGTCGGTAACTGTTAGCTATTTACAAGTAAGAGCTATATTAAATAGATAACTTTAATGGTCTGGATTCAGCTTGATTAGCCAATGCACGCTGCAAGCCATAAAGCGGGGCTAGGCAGTAAGATTGAAAGGCTGAGTGTGAGGCTATTGCGCTGACCGAGGCTGAGAAAAATCGGCCCAAAGCCAGTTCAACCCCATCAACCTAATCCAGCTACGTTGAAATGTCGGAACAAGGCCCCAGTGATCCAAACATTATCAATGACGTTGAGCGAGGAGACGAGAGAGGGCAAGATATGGCAATCAGCGTTAGCTACGACACGGCTACGTCGGGTGAGGCTCCGGGTTCAGCGACCTTCTCTTTATATGCTGTAATGAAAGAGTTCAACGATCTTATAGAAGATGATCCTATCTTAAACGAATTGTTTCAGCAGCGAAGATCCTCGCCGCAGATGGAAGAGTTCAACAAAATGTACGAGATAGTGCTACAAAATCCCGATCTCCTACTCCCCATCACTCATGAGCAATACGATGATATAATATCCGCCGTTGCGGATCTTCGGGACATGTGCGAAGAAGATCGCGCAGAACGAGAAAGAGAAGAAGAAGAGAAAGTCCGCAAGAGACGTGTAAAGATTCAAGAACTGGAAAGGGGCTTTTTAATCCCACCAAGCGAAGACAAAGGAAACGAGATCCCGGAAGATTTGATTCTATGCTTAAAATGTCGAGAAAGTGGGCATTCATTTCGCAACTGTACGCGTTCTCTCGAGTTCGACCGTCCGCATGCGACTAAGAATGCCTCATCCATTCCAGCCGTTCTGGCAGCATCGGAAGCAACTCTTATCCCTCCAAAGCGCATTACGTTGAAGCCTCGCGAACTTGGAGATCCCCTGCTACCTTGTCAGCGATGCCAGATTTTACCAATTTTGGATCTACTGACACAGGAAACCTTTCCCAATGACCCAAAGTCTAATAGCGTTGACATGCGTAAGCCAGTGAAGACAACTTCTGGCTTAACCTATATCGAAGGAATGGCAGATCATATCTTCACCGATTCCAGTATGCCGGCATACGAAGAGATATCCGGGCTAGAAGCTTTGGTCGGGAACAAAATGACTAGGGCTCCGGGCGTGAGCTCGATACTAAAGGTTGACCTTGGTTGGGCTGTTTCAGTGACGTTTCAACAGGACTGCCCACTCTGTGTTGCGATGTTGAATAGCATGCCCGACAACTTATATTCACGCGAGGCTCATATTGTTCTATGTTCAAATGATAGTAGGGACCGGTACATCCAGGAGTATTCGCGAAGCTTAAAGGCCGGAGGGAAAGCTAGGTGTCTTTTCGCCCTGGTTAATAATGACCCGGAAATCAACGAAGGGAGCTGGGCATATATGGATCTCGGTCGGATCTCAGATGCTCCTGATGCGATACAACTCGTCGAACCAACTTTGAACAAGAAGAGTACAGTACTTAGCGGCAGGATAGTGAGGGATAGTGGCATAGACGTCGATCTTGTGAGGCGTTGGGTTTCTCGATGCATGGACCACCATAACGAGACCTGTAGACCGCTGAAATCTGATCTTTTGGAGCGCATTCGAGTAATTGATGTGGTCGAACGGAGACTGGTTACTTACATCGAAGCAGGATATCCAGATTACATAGCACTGAGCTATGTCTGGGGACAGGGTGCGCAGCCAGAGTTTCCAGGAGCATCCGCAATACCACGCTTGCCTGCAACGCTTGAAGACGCTATAAAGTTTGTTCGCATTCTGGGAACAAGATATATCTGGATTGACTCCATCTGCATCAATCAGCAGGATGCTCGGGATAAGGAAGCACAGGTACAGATAATGGATGCAATCTATACGGGAGCTTGGTTGACCGTTGTCGCAATCTCAAGTGATTCCATGAATTCTGGCATACCAAGGGTAGAGAGCTCGAGCAAGTTTCCGGCTCAAATCCGATGTCACTTTGGAGACAACACCCTTGTCTCTGTGGGCTGCACGCTTCGACAGCAGGTGTCCCGATCACGCTGGGGAACGCGGGCTTGGACATATCAAGAAGCATTGCTGTCTCCAAGATGCCTGTACATCGCGAACGAGCAAGTCTATTTCGAATGCAACTCCTCAAGTTCTTGTGAGACCGTTGAGGATGCGTCATCTCCATTCCACTCTTTGGACTCTGGGAGATACGTTACGCGCATGCGAGCAGGTGCTCACAGCTTGAATTTCAGAAACCCTTTCATCAAGGCTGAGAGGGAAAGGGACTGGGATAATTTCGAGGATTGGTCAGATGCCTTATATGCTGAACATCCCGGCCAATACCTCGATCACTATGGCCGCCAATTGAAACAGTACTCGCAACGGAAGATGAGTCGAGATAGTGACTCTCTCAATGCGTTTGGTGGAGTTTTGAAGCTACTTGAATTGTCCTGGTTTCCGCAGGGTTTCTTTCAAGGTATTCCAATTGAATATCTCTCAACATGCCTTATGTGGGAACACTCAGGCTGGCGAAGAAGGCGTGAGGGGTTTCCAGCATGGTCTTGGTCCGGTTGGGAAGGCACGTTGAGTCGAGTGCATTGCTTTGATGAACGGTCACATATTCCTCGTCAAGAGCAGAACGAGTGGCAACAACCCATGTTCAAAGCCTACCGAGCTGTTAGAGGTCAGCTAGAACTAATATTCGTATCCTCGAGTACAGAGAACGCTCAAAACGCTTTGTTCTACACAAGCACCAGTTTACAGGACGAGCTTGCTAAGCTATCGAGCTTTGCGCAGTCCTTTCCGCCAGGTTATGACAAAGCACTCCCGGAGATACGGCGGATGATGCTTTCGAAGCCAGACTTGGTACAAGAGGAATTGAATACTCCGATAGGTGAAATCTTCTCCGATTTGGAGGGTTGGACCGTCCCGGAAGCGCTTTCCAGTCAGTCTAAATCCCGCGAAGGCTACTTCGACCGGAGCCAATTGCCTTACGATCCTTTCTAGGATTTGGCCCAAGCTTCATCCTCAGACAACGACTACCGCCTAGAGCAATTGGATGAAGGAGAACGCGTGAACCATCTTTTCGTAGATTGTCTCACCATTACACTGCAAACTGATGTTAAAAGCCCTCGATCCGTAGAGATCGTGGGGATTGAATGCGACCTGCGATGGTATTTGAAAGCGCCTCAAGATAGGCTGCTGAATGACAATGGGCAAAGCGACTTTATTGTAATTGCCAGAGACTCTGGTACCCTGCAACTCCTGATGGTTGACATCGTAGGGAAGATTGCGACAAGAGTTGCTCCTGTAACATTACATATCCCCGCGAAAGCAGCACTGGAGCAGCTGCTTCAAGACGGAGAACGCATCACAAAGACAGCGTTGCGCTTTCATAAACTCAAGGTCTTTGATCAAATTGATGGGAAGGCGAATTGGGAGAGCGATGAATTCCACGGGACCCTGATCGCGAATGGCATGCACCCTCGTCGGAGACGGCTGATTCTAGTATGATCTTGGGACATAATTCAACATTGGAAATGGTCGCTCATGTAGGTGAAACTTCGCAAAAGATGCCCTTTAACATTCAGCAAACTAAGTTTTTATTCAGGCCGCTACTTCTTAACTGTATAACACTCTCTTGGAAGCGATAGTCGTTGAAGCAATTGCTGAGGGTTAGGAAATGGCGTACATGTTGAGGCAGTTACCCGCCGAAGCAGATAAGAGTAATTCACCAAAAAAACACCTGACGAGGTAATGGAACACGCACGGGAAATAATACCTAAGTGTAGACAGGAAGTCAATGAAGGATAACCACCTTTAGAGTAGTGAGAACCGTTATGTAAGGGATACTCAAATATTAGGAGAAGACCAAACCAACTACGCCGCCGGCATCAGGATCTGTAAGTTTGAACAAATGGGGGCCAAGAGCGACAGCATAATCAGCCCTCTCTTTCCATCCATATCTCGTCAAGTTTTCGGGAGCCGCTAGGTTCATAATTTTGGGAATTCCTAACCATAGCCTAAGGGCATCCCGGACGCTAGCTTCTCCTTACCGGGTATTATAGGAAGCCAACGGCTTGCTATACGTAAATCAAAAGCTAAGTAAGCATCTTGGCAGTACTCCTAAGCCAAATTCAGCTTTCCACAGCGCATGATTTCTGGCGACAAATGCAGCCGCTTTTATAGAACATTATCAGGACAAGCGAGATTCCTACGCGCAACATCTATCATGCATGCAGAGTTGTCAAACGCATGGTGGCTGCAATACCGGCTGATAATTTTTTGTGTATTATAAAGTGAACACCATGCTCCACAGCTACCACAAGATCAAATTAGAGGTCTCACAAATTCCCTTTCTCCGTTGATTCGTGACCAGCAAAGCAAGCATATAGACAAGGATTGAAACTTTTAATTAACATCATACTGATGATGCTTTATGATCATCCGATTAGAATTTTAGGTTCGTCTCTGTCAATCATTTTAATACCTAGTCGACCGCCGTGATAGTGTTATCGTAGCCTAGCTACACCTGTGGAAACTCCTGGCGTCACAGGATCCGATTAGCTGAATCCTTCAAGCCTTGTGAACCTTCTTGTCCGGCACCGAAATCTCATCATCTTCATCGCGAACCCGCTTAATGCCATGGCTGTTGGGAATGGAGATCTCGTTTTCATCGTCAACGGACTCTTGGTCTGCTGACGGCGGCTCTAGAGATTGCTCCTTGGAAGGCGTGCGATCAGCAATGGCTTTAAGAGCTTTAATCAATGGTTTGAGGCACTGCTTCTTGCCCTTGGCATCTTTGAATTCCTCATAGTTGGCGGGAAGGTCACTAAGGACAAGAATGAAGCGGAGAAGTGCCTTGACGGTGTTGGAATAGGGACTGATGAAACCAGAATTGCTGAGCTTTCCGAACGTCTCGTTTCCTTTGATAGATTTTGTGTTGTAGACTGCACCGTTTACACCGACATCGTCCGCGATGGTGTAGTACAAGCCCATGTAGATATCTTGGCGCTTGTACTCATTTTTCGCTTCAGCTCTATACGCAGGTCGAAAGATGGGGTCATAACCTTGTAGCGGGCCTGTATTGCCAATCTGAAATTTTTGATGTGGCGGAGGGAGCCTTGGGCGTTTCTTGTGATCGAAAGTCTGGTGTTCCTCAAGCCAAAGCTCTTCCTTTACCTTTCGGCTCTGCCCGGTGATGGTGTATCCAACCTTGACTGCAATATTTTCTTTGCCGTTACGTTGATGTGTACGGAACTCGAAGGCATGAGGAGGCTGAAATTTGCCAGTGCATCAGGGCACTTCTCTTTGAGGACCTGAAGGAGCTCCGACTTTGAATACGCCTCGAGTATCTCAGCCATGATTGTTTAGAGGTAGCTACTTTCGAGATGAATATCAAACTCCTGAAGTTGATTGTGGTTGTTTGCTGGTAGGATTGACGCGAACTTGCGAGGTATCTTGTAGCTTGATGAGAGAGTAGGGGAAAGATTTGGTATCTGCGAAACAGAGACTAATCGAGCTTAAATCTATGTGGGGAAGCCACTGAGAGCCAGTAATGAGATGCTGCAGATATGTAGAGATCCAAGTAAAGGCGAAGTTGGCAGTGAAAGTGAGTGTGAGGTCAACGAAGGGTGAGAGCACAGTACGAGGCGTTTCATTAAACGTAAATCCGTCGCTTTTGGTCTGATTTGAAGCCTGACCATGCGACTCATCTCTCACAACAATTCGTGAGGTGAATCGTGTATTGCGGCTGACTCTTACGCCAAAATCGGCATGATTATGTCCTAGAATTGGCTGTTTTCTAGTAGAGAGACGTATGTAATGTGCAGTGAGAATATTCATCTTACTTGCAACTCTAGTAGCTAGGCGGCAGCTGTAATAATGAAACTCAGTCCTTTTGGTGTATAGCAAAGCTTGACACAGGACGTAATAATTCACCATGACCAATAGTGAAAGTCTGCAACCCTGATAATGATCCGATATCATAGACTTAGGGGGCATTGTACTTTCGACATTTTGGCATATTCGAGCACTTCTGATTAGAATAGATTACAAATTACTGTCAGCCTGTGGTCGTGGAAAGTCTTTAATTCTCCTCATTTGTCGCAAGAAGCTTCAATTGCACAGGCAGTTATCCCCGACTACGCAATATTCCGTTAGCCTGCTGAAGGTATGGAGGAAATTCTTTCATACTCATCGATGCTCCGGAATAGAGACGGACAGCGAACTTTGGAGCAATTCGTAGGGCCGTTATCCTTTGAAAGTTGACGGGTTATTATTCTCGGCGTTGGGCAAGCGTCCAGTGCTATCACTCCCAAGGCATCATTTACAGAGTAGGAGAACTCAATAAATCTTTCGGTACAAACTCTGGAATTATCGAAAAGCTAAAATTTGTGTCTTTGGAAGATAGGCTCACAAGGCATTCAAATTCTAACTCCAATCCTCCACTGTTTTAAAAACATGAAATGGCTCCAAAATAGTAAGCTCTACTGATCCTAAATATGCTACATCCTTCGACACTCCTTGACCATATGCCCTATCTGTCTGCCTTCAAGACAATTATGTTACTAAAGCACAATATCATAGAAGAGAAACTTAACTTACATTTGATGCAACGAACGGGATATCCACACTCTGATACTTTGTGACTATGGTAAAGACCTGAAAAACTATCGTTAGTTGATCGGAAGAGCCATAGGTAAATTCAGTGAGTGTACATTTACCACAATCGCCTTTACAATGGACCTCCCAGTGTTTTGTATCCCCACAGTTGAGACAGCGGCCATCTTGGAAGCGAAATTCGATCACCTCTTTCCATGACAGTTCAACTGCTGCAAGCTCATTCATTATTGCTTTATGCAAAGCATCATTTTGCTTTCCGCTCCCAATCCGACCTGCGCGTACATGCAAGGTGTCTGCCAACCATTCGCGAAATGCAGCATGTGAGTGTAAGTCAAGTAGTTTCAGCAAACCAACTACAGAACATTGCCAATCAAGCCCTATGGATCGTTCACGCGCCAGATCCGTAAGCATGACTGCCAAATCATGCTGCTCTGAAGGGGAAATATCGGCTGGATCGTCTTTGACGTCGTGCATAGTTCGTTGTTCGACTACTTCAGCAGCAGGGATGGTTGGTAAAACGTCTCTCGAATGTGCAGCTGCTGAGCCAGCTGTATACGCCTGCCACCGCTTATCATTATGAAAGTCGGCATAGCCGATCGAATGGGGCTGAGTATTTCGTGCAACAAGGTGCTCATTTCGTGGAAAAGGTACTAACGAAGACTCTATGTTCAGTCAGCAAGGTATGGCTTAGGCAGTGGAATGCTGTTTTAGCTTGGGAAGGACGCACGAGGCAGATGCTGCAGATTTGTTACTGCCTGGCCCTGGTGCCGCTTCTGTATCTCCTCTCTCAGTCGCAGCATCGCATGGTCCTCTCCTTCTCCATATATAAGCGACAAAAACACCCCAAAGATCCCTAGCAGGCAGTACATCTTGTCTTCCTTCCGCGTCGTTTTGCGTCTCGCCGCCCAAGTCATGCGTGCCTCAACGCTAAACTCAGCGAGTTTCTGACCTCTCAGCGCGCTGATAGGAATCCCAGTAATCTCGTTTACTTCCTGCTCTAGCGAAACCCTGCTCCCTAGCCGCTTGCCGTTCTGCGAGAAGAACGTAACGCTGGCTGGCGCTAACAGCTCTTGCAGCGTCCAGCCTCGTGTGAACCACCGGCTGCGTCGAAAAGCCTGTTCCCACGATATGCGGAAATCTTCAGCTTTAGTGACCTCTTCTGGCACAGAGACGTCTGCTAGGTATACGTAGCACTGTGCCGCACACTGATACCAACGGAACATAGAGTTAATCGCTGTATTTAGCTCATCGGCCGCGGCCTTGTTGATACAGCAGGTGTCGACCCAGAAGTACGCGAGGCCGTCTATTGCAGCCCGCTCGCCGCAAAAGCGGATCTTAGCATAGCCGCGTTTTTCTGTACCTGTTCCTGCCAACAGCTCATTGTATGTAACTTCTTGACCGTCCGTCCATGTATGCGAGAGGATAGCGTACGGAGGGGCGACGTCATCGCTAAAAGAGATCAGCTCGAAGCCGCTGTCGCCTGGGAGGCACTTAAGAAGGTGCATTACTTCAGCATATACTCTCAGGAGATTGCTGGCTGGCTATATCGCGGGTCGCAGTACTAGTTGGGAGAGGCAAAAGTCGCGGGGCAACTGGAGACGCCCGCGCCGTGTGCACGCATGCAGTACATTAATCAGGCTGTCAGCAGGCAACTGATAAGCACTTAATGCCTGCATAGCTACATAGGCGATGGCTAAATGGCTGTGCTTAGCCGTAAACTGCAGGCGCGTGCGGGTAACGGAAACGCTTGCGCTGCGTATAGCTGATTTGAGCTTTAAGCTTAGACAGGTCAAGCGAAAATTTCGATATGATATATTACACAAATAACTGAGCATGCTACTGCAAGTTACTGCATACGAGGAGCAGCTAAAGCGTGATGCTGCAAAACACGTTTTGACATTCCGCCGTCCCCACGATTCCAGAATGCACACTCATCACCTCAAATCAGTCTCTAAAGCTTTTGGTCTTGATTTCTGGGTCTAGGCTTCATGTTGATTCTTTCGAATAACCGAAAGAGATGCGCTATCACGAACGAACAAGGTTAGACGAGTGCAGGGTAGAGAGACTGTAAGCAATAATACGATCAACAGCACGATCTCCGCAACGCCCTGTTCCGTCAGAGGCTATGCTAGGGGAGCAAAAGCTGCGGAATTGATGCGCATTGGGCTTTCCTATGTACAGACGCGGCGTAAAGAATCTGGAGGCCCAAGAGAAAAGGCATCTCGCCTCACAGTGTCTGTCCGCGCAGTGAATGACCCTCATATATCTACATTGAGTCCCATTTTGACTTTTTATATAATATCCCCCCTTGGTCACCGGGCACACTCTGTAACCGGACAAGACTACAATTTAGACACGTTAATTTTTCCCTCGTAAATCTATTAACTTATGACTAGAAAATAATTATATTTTAGCTATTCCCCTTCTAGGAATTGGCTTACAATAAGAAAATTACTGCAGTTTTAATTGTATTGTTAACCATTCTGTTAAAGACGTCGAGAGTCGCTATAGCAAATCTCCCCCGCTTAATTGCTGCCGTAAGCCTTTCTACAAACCTAAGGTTATACGATGAAGGGTTTATTAGGAGAGAACGTTATTACACGCTTTAAAGATAATAATCTATCTGAAATAAGTATTCCAAGCATAGCCAAGTAGAGAGGAGATTTTTATGGGTAGATGGATCGTTCACCTTTTCTATACTGATTCCATGAGGGTACCCGTATGCACAAGTATTCGCCTATTTTCAAGGCCGTAAAGCAGGCAAAGCGTAAAGTGTAGAACTTCGAGGCTGATCCAAGGCTGATCCGAGGCTGATCCGAGGCTGACCCAGGGCGTTCTCAGCCTTGCAGCGTGTGGACTTTAAGTTATCTTAGCAGCAGACTTTATTACGCTGTATTTTCACGCTATAGCCGCTTTCACTTGAAGCTTCGCTTCTACTTTAAACCATGTATAGCCCCAGTATTGGCGATGTATTTGCTGTCCTGCAGCTGATCCAACTTATATTAAAATCGTGTCGTTCCAATGGTGCCGGAGCAGAGTGTGAAGGGATAATCAACTATGTGAACACAATTCACGAAGTTCTAACAATGCTCGAGGTTGAACTGAAAAAATCGGGTATCAGAGTTCCAGGTCTTATATGCCCTTAGCTTCAAACCTTCTCCCTACTCCGACACCACTAACAATCCAGCAGGCCGGACTGATCGACCGTCTAATGAATCCTCATTTCGGAAGCCCTCCAGAGACGAGGCAATTTCCAAAGCAACAAATCACGAATTAGAACGAATTTCCTCCATCGAGCCTGACCAACTTCCCGTAGTTGCAGACAGTCGAAACGCCGACCTTTCACCTGCAACTAACATTGATAAAGCCGATACGGGCCGAAATGAAAGGACGGATGCAAAATGGATTTCATCACAGGCACAAACGATAGAGGTTCTCGCAAAAGGTCTTAGATATCATTCCATACTACTTGTCCAAAAATTGATGAGGTTTACTAAAACCTCTTCCATTTCGGTAAAAAGGCTGCACAACTTATCGAACACCTGTAACGACGTAGCCCAGGACATATTGTTTTTGGCCACAGAGAATCAACAGTTCTTTATCCAACGTTGTGGGAAGCTGAGGGATTCACTAAAAAAATTGAAGCGCAATATTACGTGGAATCTTCAGATGCGGGATGATGCGAGAAAATTTCAACAAGATAGTTTAGGTACATTGAACGTATTGCATTTTTCATTTAGCTTGTTCTCAAATAACAGGTAAGGGAATCAAATAAATAATCCCTCATTCGAAAAAGATTACTTACTTCGTGTGTAGGCTAGAATTTATAGGCCATATCACTAAGTTGCACGAAGCGTGAGTTACACAAATCTTACACCATAGTAGCAATTGCATTAACAAATACCGCATAGGATAGAGAAGTCAAGGGAAGATACCACTAGCAGCGTTCTGGAGCTAGATCAATCGTAAGGCCAGGATTGAAGGATTACCCTACTATACACCGATACGAACTAATGTTTACCTTTAGGTTGAAAGCTCACAGTAAGGGAACCGCAGAGCAAATGACTACTTTATTTTTGCTTTGTCAGAAGATGTACGTTGCTACAACACTCTTACCAAGTTATAATAATCACTACTTACTCTTTCAGGCATGACCAGATGAGAGAAGCCACCGAAAGAGAATTAGTAAGACAAGACTGCGTGGCTGACAACGATAAAAGAATAACGGAGATGAAGCAAATGTAAGTGGTTTAAGGTTCTGAGTTAATAAATTTATTTGCAACTGATCGGGCGTGATTACTAGTGTCGAAGATATTCATTACGAAGTATTTAAGAGTGTAATGAAAACTGATGAGCGCCCCGTTACCTCGGAAAATGTTGAGGCGATTATCAACTGTTCTCTAAAAGTGAGAGCTGCTTCTGCATCCAAGAGCGCTGCCAGTTGCGTCGCATCATCCGATGAACCTGAAGATAACTTGGAAACCGATGCAACTCAGAATTCATTCGGCCCTTTAGAGCTCAATCTAGATCATCAATCGGAATTCGCAGAATCCGTCTCTGACCACCAAGGCCAGCTAATCAATGAGGAACTCGATACAGAACAACTTTATACCGTATCTGAGGCTGATTGCTGTCTTAGCTGTATAGCTCAATCCAGACTATGCTACCTCGATTTAGCGGTTTACCCAGATCACGACATCGATTGCGATGAATTGTATGTCGATATTATGAGCATTTGCTTAAATCGATTTGAATTGATGGCTGACGTCGATCCAGATTAAGATCAACTGATGCATTGGAGGAGGATTCATTATGGAACTTCATCGACGACTATTCAGAGCGCTTGGGGCCTGAGGTAGTGATTGAAGATAGTTTAGACTCTAGAACAATGAGTTCATCAGTGGCTTCCATAGTATCTGCGGAAGACGAAGAGAACTATAACGCCACAGAATTGCCAGAGCAGCCAACGAATCGTTCAGACAATCAGGACCATGCGGAACAAAGACAAGATGAGCAATGGTACAATGGGGAAGCTCAAAGACAGCAGAGAATGAAAAAGCCAGGAGGCGTATTTGCCGGTATGAACTTTAGTCCTTGCATGCTAAACAATCGATCCAATTAAGTCTAAAGTATGTGCTTACGAACCTCCCAGCAAGTGTCGTTTCCATGGTGGTGTTCCCCCCTGCTATGGCAGTCACCATACCGATAGCCCTGTCCTCTTGGACGTATGGATTCGGTATCCAGGAAGGTTGGTGGTAATCTGCATCTGAGTTCTCTCCAAGCGCTGTTAGATGAGATTCTTATTACCGAACAGCGATGTGAGTATTGAATCACGGAACAAGCGGAAGCCAAGCTAATTTATGGAGATTCTCTAGGGTGGGCCTTGAAAAACCCAGAAAATTATACTTGTCCCTGGTAGTAGCAATAGACACATTCGTTATCTACTTGCAGTTCTCCAATCCGACTAGATCTCCCGTGATACTAAGCGTAACCAAAGCGGCTCAGTGTTGAACGTCCTGTTACTTGTAGGGATGCTAGACGAATGCACTGGCTACACCTTTTGTGAACGACTAATTGTTAGAAAGCTTAGCTAAGATAAGAATAAAGCGTACTACGGTATAGGTTAGGTGCACAAAGGTTTTCTATCAGAGACTCTAGTCACGAGTAGCCGAGATTTCGCACCTTACTATGTACGGAAAGTGGGTAATTCGAAGCTTGTAGCAGCCGCACTCGAGGGGAAGCCGGTTTCGCTAGTAGCTGTACGAAGACGCGCATGTAGCAGTAGACTGTAGTATAGCCGTAGTAGGGTAGACCCTAGTAGTGGTAGCCTGCATATCTAACGGGTGAGGTCAGGGTAAATGAAATAGGAAGAACAACAAGAAGAAGACTGCACGAAGATAACTGCTTAGGCCGTTTCTACTGTCTTGGCCTTACATCGAGTATGGTATTGAGCTAACGCGGATGTGTGAAGGCCATTGTGTAAGGGAGACAGTGGCTGACGAAGGATAAAAGTTGCACAGATTGCGAAAATCATAAGCCGATTGTACAAGCGAGCGTAGATCAGCATATAAGCACAAGCATTAGTATTGTAGTCGGTTTCTGTTGAGGTAGGCCTCCTGCGAAAGCGAAAGCTGCGCAACTAATAGCCTAAACTCCTCTTATTAAACTATAAAGAGTAATAGTATAGACTTCTAGCTCGGGTTTAAAGCACTTTTAGCTTCTATTTTGTAGCTAAGAGATATGTTCTAGAAGCTTATTCGTAAGCAGAACACAGCTATAGCGGGTACTTTGGTAGTATAATATCTTGCTACTGCTAGCAGTGAGGACGGCTAACCCGCTCTGGTTATAACCTTGTAGATGTTTCAGAATGTATAGATAATATGTAGGTAGAGGTACATGTAGCCACAGCTTATGAGATCGCTACTTTCTAAGCTATAGTACTGTACGGTGGACGATTACAGGGTGTAGTGCAATAGCCTTTTCTAAGCTAAGGAAAACTAAAACCTCTAAAATAACTAATATTAATTATTATATAAGTATAAATTATAGTATAAAAATAAATAATAACTATAATAATATATAAAAAGTATAAAGTATAGAGTTAGGTTTAATTTTCTTTAGTTTTATTAAAATCTATAGCGTATAAGAGTCTTACTTATATAAGTTAAGATTACTCTATAATAAGTAGTAAAGTACTTAACTCTTCTTCTTCTATCTTATCTTTTTATACTTTAATAGTATTTAATATATATATATTAAGTAATAACTTCTTAAAAGAAAAATTATTAACTATATATATAGCTAGTAGAAGGATATAGATTAATCTTAACTCTTTTCAGCTTAAGCTAATTACTTAATTTTATAAAAGAAAAAGTTATAGAAACTTTATATAATAGTTATATAAAGAGTATAAAGTTAAAATTAGCTTTTATATACTTAAGTTATAGTTTAAAAAGTAAAAGATATCTAAAAGACTAAGTTTTAAAAAGAAAAAAGATATCTAGTACTATATTAAAGTCCTTTACTTCTAAGTTAAGTTAAATAATAAAGATATACTTATTAAGTTAAAAAAGTAAAAGTTTTATATTAGACTTTATACTTTTATATAACTTTAATTTAAGCTAAGACTTTATTATAAAATCTATAATCTTAAAAAACTCTAATAAGCTAAGCTTATAATATAATAACTTATTAAAAAAGGCCTCTAGTTAAGAGTAATTAATAGATATAGTAAGTAGTATCTCTATCTCTATTACTATTAGATAAAAATAAATATTATAAAAAATTATATATTCTAAGCCTATTATATAATAAACTTAGTTAAGATTAAAAAGAAAAAAAGAGATTTATAAAAAAAAAAGAGGTAAGTATATTATATAAAGACTAAACTATATCTAGTTAGTTAATAGATATAAGATATTAAAGCTATATAGTTTTAAGATATATACTTATATTAATACGTATGCTAGATATATAATATAAGTATTGTGCAGGAACAGAGGCCTCAGCAAGCTTCTCCCTGTCGATGGTAGCCTTGAGCGCACTGAACACAGCTAGGTAGTCATCCCATCAAGGATGAGATAAGAGGTAGGAGGTAGGTAAACAAGGATAAACAATAAGGGGGGGGGTAATAATTCTAGATATTCCTTAGATAGTAGATCCTTAATAGTAGATACTAGATCGTGCTTCCTTCCAGTAGATACTGGATACCCTCCGCCTGCCTGCCTCCTTATATCCTTATTTTTCTGCCAATCTCGCTTAATTGCCTTAAAGTCTGAGCTGCTGTGGCCTAAGCTGCTATGGCCTGAGCTGCTGCATCTGAACTGCTGCATCTAACTAGCTGAGATGCCCTTAGTGGCCAGGTAACCAGGTCACCAAGTGCATCGGCACAGTATTTATTAGTATTTTAGCTAGTATAGTAGTAAGCGTTAGATAGTAATATCTTAGTACTATATAATAAGTAGGTATAGTACTTTAGTTTATTTAATTAGACTATAAGAGAGAAACTAAGTAATTAGTATATACCTAATTCTACCTTTTATAAAAAGCTTAGCTAGGAATTTAGTTTTAAGATTACTATATATATAGTATAAGTACTATAAACTAAAAGATTAAGTTATAGTAGTAGTAACTTTTAAAGAGCTTACTTTTTAAGTAAAAAGTTTATATATATATAACTTTATAAGTATTAAACTAATATTCTATAAACTTATTTTAAGTAGCTTAAGTAAGATAGCTTTGTTTTATATACTATATAGCTAATTAGATTATATTATATATAGTCTATTTCTTTATTTTCTAAGAGGAGATATACTTATATATTAATATATAGAATTCTTATAAGATTAGGTAGTAAGTAAACTAGCTAAATACTATTATTAGATAACTATATATACTTTACTATAATCTTTTAAAGCTTACTAGAGATTATAGTATATTATATAACTAAGAAATACTAGAAGATTTTAAAAGCTACCTCTTATTATAAGATATAATAATATATCTTCTAAAAGAGATAATAGCTTAGTATATAAGTAAGTTAGTAGAAATTAGATTTAATTTATATAAGGTAAAAATATAGATATTTAAGAACTAAGAAGAGCTATTTAAGGATATATATCTTTAGCTAAAGTAGCTAGTAATTAACTATATTAGATAAGGTAGCTAGCCTAAACTTAGTCTACTACTATATCTAATAGGAAGTTAAGACTAAGAAGTAAGTTTTATATAATAAGAAATAACGTATATACTAAGAGATCTAGCTTCTTCTATATAAAGCTTATATTATATATAAGGTTAATTTAAATATAAACTTTCTTATAAATAGTTAGTAATTAATAAAATAATAGTATATAACTATAAGCTATATAAGCTATAAGATCTAGATATAGTAAAGAAAAAAAGGTTATATAATAGATAAAAGATATATTATACCTTCTATTATACCTTCTCTTATACGTTTTTTTATATTTTTTCTTATAGTCTATTATATACTATTAATCTTATACTATCTAAAAAAACTTATTAAGTAAATAGTTTATTCTACTATAGAGCTATATAACCTAAAGAGTTCTATTAAGAGTATAGTACTAAAAGAAACTTAGCTATTAAATAAGAGTAATATACTACTATATAATAACTTTATAATATTACTTAAAGTTAGAGTAGTAGTACTATATAAGCTAGATCTCTTTTAGGCTTATATAATAAGGTTATTAAGTTAGATAATAATAAACTAATACTAAAAGTAAAAAAGAAATTATTTATCTTATTAGCTTCTATCTAGGTACTATAGTAATCTACTAAATCTTAGTATACTTATACTTATATAGCTATTAATAGTACTTACTAGTAATTACTATAAAGCTATAGTATAATAGTTAAGAAGATATTTCTTAAAGTTTAGCTATAGTATATATACTACTTATCTAGAGATATATATAGTATATATAGCTACTAGTTTATTATAGATAAGTCTTAAATATTTTATACGTAATATTAGTATATTTTAAGCTTTTACTAATTACTTTAGATCTTTTATCTCTTACGCTTACTAATAATAATATTAAAGAAGTAGATAACTTTCTTAATAACTATATCTTAAATAATATAGATATAAAGTAAGAAGAGTTATATAATAAACTACTATAGTACTTTATAACTTAAGTTAATACTAAAACTAGTTTAGTAAAGCTCTTAGCTTTTTTAAAAAGAAGCTATATAATATATTAGCTTATTAAATTAGCCTTATTTCTTTAATTAAGTAAAAGTATAATTTAAGTTTATATCTATTTTAAAGATACTATATATAAGCCTTAGCTTCAGTCTCTTACTCTTATTATACTTTCTCTACTTCTATATTATATAAAGAAGCTAAAAAAAAAACCCTTATTTATTAAGAAAGAGAAGGCTAAAGTTTCTACTAAAAAGAGTATTATATATATATATATATACTATCTTTTAGTACTTAAGTAAAAATTAGAGTAAATAATAAACTTTATTAGCTAAAAAAAAGAATAGTACTATTATATAGTGTGGAGTTAACAAGGTGGTTCGGCACAATCCCGCAGTTCTGGTGTTGTGAATGAGAGGTGACGCTGGAATCAAATATGCGTGAATAACAGAAGCAGCCCTGCCTGTGCAGTCTGCCAGAAACGAAGGTAAGTATAGAGCCTAAATAAAAGTAATAAGCAAAATAGTCTGAAATCTTATTAAATTAACGTAGCTAATACACTAGCTACTTTGCAAAATCTTAGTTTTAAAGTAAATTATTATAGTGTGTGCCAGGGTTGCATATTTACTAAGTAATAGTAATTACTATTACTAAGTAGTAAAAGCTCTTTAGTAATAGTAATTACTAAGTTACTATTTAGTAATTAGTAAAATTCTAAAAATAGAAACTCTATATTTTTATAGTTCTATATCTAAAGCTTATAATATTTTTATATTATAACTATATATAGTAAATTAAACTTATTAAATATAAAATTTTAACTATAGATTTATAAACTACTCTTTCTATCTATATTATTATATATAATATTCTAGAAATTTAGAAATAATAGGAATTAGAAAATATAATATAGTCTTACTAAAAAAATATATATTAAATAAAAAACTAGCTAATCTAAACTACCTAAAGAATTTAAGAAATCTATAGCTTCTAAATTAGAAGCTATAAAATCTTCGTATAAATTATAAAAGCTTCTACTTAATTTAATCTCTTCTAGAGTATAAAACTCTTTATTATATAGATTTAAATTATTTAAAAAATAGAAATCTTCTTTAATAAACTCCTCTTTTAAAGTAAAATAATTCTCTTTAATAGCTAGTTTAGCTTTTATATTATCTACTTCTTTAGAAGTAATTACAAGCTTATTTATAAAGCTTTTAATTATATCTATATATAATTAGTAATAGTTATATATATATATAAATAGATAACTTACTATAATAGTGATGATGAAATATTTATATTACCTAATAAATCTATTAATAGTAACTGTATAGAGAACGAAGTAGAACTATATTTAAAAGAACCTAGAATAACTAAGAATATAACTCTAGAAAACTACTATAATACTAATAAAGATAGATTTCCTATAATATATAAAATAGCTAAAGACTATTTAGCTATATTAGCTACTTCTAATCCTAGTAAATCTACTTTTTCTAAAACAGCTAATATAGTAACTAAATCTAGAAATAGATTATTATCTAGTACTATTAAAAAATTAATTATATTAAAGGAATTAAATAGTATAGTAGATGAGGAAGAAATTATAAATAATAATTTATTTTTTAAAGATAATATAATTAGTAATTATAATAATAAACAAAAGAAAGGAAAAGAAAAAGAAAAAGAAAGGATAAATATAGAAGAAGAAGAAGAAATAGAAGAAGATTTTAATGTAGAAGATAAAAGTACTACTAGTATAACTAGTTTTAATACTAGTACTAATTCAAGTTCTAATACTAGAAGAAATAGTAGAAATAGTAGAAATATAAGTCCTAGTAGTGATAATTTAATATAGTATTATACTATATAATTATAATATTATATATTACTATACTATAATATATAGAATAATAAGATATTTTAGTCTAAATATTATTAATATATAATAGTAGTGTTTATTTAGTTAGTTTTATAAATTTAGTTAGTTTAATAGATTAATAAAGATTTTTTATTTAAATTTAATTACTTTTTTTTTAATATACAATTTATTAATATATTCTAGTCTCTAATAGTTAAAGAATCTAGATTTTACTACTAGTAACTATATAATATAAAATATAGATTACTAAATTTTTACTAATTTATAATTTAGTAATTACTAATTAGTAATTAGTAATTACTAGATTTACTAATTACTAAATTTTGTGCATCCCTGGTGTGTGGTGCATAGTACATAATAGATAGTACATAATGTTAAGATCTCTCGCATCTCTAAGTCTTATCACTAAATTTCGCTAATAAAGGAAACCTATTATTACCTAATTACCTAGGTACCCTATATAATAGCATAAACCTCCCCTACTTTAAGCTTAGTCCTATTAAGCTTATAAATCCTACTTATTATTCCTTTTCTTTATAAGCAGAACTGCTAGTAAGAGGAGAAGAGAACTAAGATAAGATATAAAAGAAAAAAGAAAGAAATTATTACCCTACGAATAAAGGGAAGGTAGTATAAGCTATATTTCTATAGGAGGAGTAGTCCTTATAATTATGCAGGTTCCTTTATAAACTCTTGCACTTTATTATTAAATCTCTTAAAGATAGTAAGAAAAATAAAAGAAAACGCGCCTTAACCTTACTATTAACGACGTAAGTAAGTATACTATTATCCTAGTATTCCTTAAATAACCTAGAAGCACTTAGCTAATTAGAGTCTGTTAAGTCTTACTTCTTCTTCTTAATCTCCTTAATCCTCTTACTATAATAAGGAGTCTATAACAGTATATACAGATTTAACGCGACTATGTTAAGTTACGCTCGCCTAAGGTAAGAAAACGCGAGAGGAGGTCCTATAAGTAACTAACTAGGCGAATATTAACTTAGCGCCTACTACTATAATAATAACTTTTATAAACTAGTATAAGTTAAAGTCTATAGAGACTAAGTTATACTTTAGATTAATAGACGCCTTAGTTTCTCCTTCCTATCTAGTATCCTAGCAGCCTTACTATTAAGATTATTAGAAAGCTCTTTAAGAACCTTATCTAGGGTAGTA